>CAUYUJ010006799.1:37841-51079 GCA_963575745.1 Prorocentrum cordatum
TATGTGATATCGTGAATGTGTGTGGGAATGTGTGCAGGCAGTCATTCAATACAGCCAAAGGGTTACGTGTACATCAATTACAGAGTAGACAGGGGTGGGTATGGCATCCACTGGCTGGCACATGTACTTACACGTACCTATCAATGTATCAGATGTCGTGCTGTACATGCTACTAAACGTATCACACGGGGTCACCTTCAAGCGAGCCTTCGCCGTGGTTTTCTGCAGGGAGGCGTGGTCGAAGGGATCTAACACGGTACGAGAGGTCATTCCACTGTTGTATCCCATCGAATGCCCGTTTTGCGAATATGTTTGAGCAAGATTTTTTTCATTTGTAAGCTCATCTTCCTGATAATTGTTGGTTTGGCTTCGAGTGCCCTCTGTAACATGGACGCGTGGAAGCCGTTCCTCGGCCAGGACGCCGAGCCGAGGTCCAAGAAGAGAGCTGGTGGGGGAGGCGACGAGCCAGCTTTGATCCGGGAGCTCATTGCAGTCATCACGAAGCTCGGTCTGAAGAGCGCGCAGGAGATAAGGGCCGTCATGGGCGTCACCTTCGTGTGCTTCTTGTATGATGTCACCATCGATATCGCGCAGTCTGTGGCAACCCAGACCACGAAGCATGCAGACCGCACCAGGGAAGGCCAGGGCACGGCGAAGGCGGTCTGGATCCGCCGTGTTTCGTCGCCATGCTGGTGTTGTTGGTCGGGGGCGCGGCCTCCCTGGAGCCATGCAACTTTCGATGAGTTCCTCGAGAAGTTTCCGCCGCCGTCAGAGCCAGGCCCGTCCGCAGAAGCGTTGCAGGCCGTCGTTCCTTGCTGTCGGTTGAGCAAGGCGCATGACGACACGGTGAAAAATTGCGCTTCCGTTTGAGCGGCCCGGGACACGAGGAAATGGAGGCTCACGTCTGCGCCGCGATCGTTGCCATCTACGCGAAGAAGCAGGCCAAACGCATGTGCGGCCAGGCACCCGAGGGCTCTTTTGAGAAGAGGGCGCAGGATTTCCTGACCCGGCCAGGAATGGACAAGCAGTGGTTCCGGCAGCGTCTGCCATCGCAGGCTTGAGAGAATCATGTGGTTTTCCAGGTTGCCACGCCCCCCTCCGCTGCTCGCCCGCGTTCTCCTCCCCGTCCTCGCCTCTCTTCCGCGGCTTTTTGCTGTTGCGCTCTCCTCTTCTCCCGGCTCCGCGACCACTCTCGCTCCTCTCGCCCGTCGTCCCCGCTCCTGCTGTCGCCCCCCTTTCGTCCTCGCCGTTGCTGGGGCGTGGCAAAAAAACAGCGTTTTGTCAACGTCTATCTTCCATGTGCGCGCTCGCGTCATTCCATGTGTCGCTCCAGAGTGAGCGGCCAGCCCGCCCCGCGTGGCGGCCTCCGGCGAGTCCGCTGGAGCGGCGCGGGCGCAGTCGGCAGCTGGCCGGGCCCTTTCTCCCCCCTCTTCCTTTTGCCCTTCCCTCCCCCTCCCTCTCCCGCGGAAGGCTGCGAGGCGCTCATCAAAGTTTGGTTATTCGATATAACCAGGTCTGCCTGAGATTTTCGCCGCGCACCGAGGATCACGCCGCGCAGAGGGGCCGAACCGAGCCTGCTCCTGCCCCTGCTCCTCCTCCTCCTCCTCGTCCTCCTCCTCCCTCTCTTCCTCGTCCTCCGCCTCCTCCTCCTCTCCCTCCTCCTGCTCCTCCTCCTCCTGCTGCTGCTGCTGCTGCTGCTGCTCCTCCTCCTCCTCCTCCTCCTTCTCCTCCTCCTCCTCCTCCTCCTCTCCCCCTCATTCCTCCTCCTCCTCCCTCTCCTCCTCCTCCTCCTCCTCCTCCTCCTCGTCCTGCTCCTCCTGCTCTTCCTCCCTCCTCGTCCTCCTCCTCCCTCTCCTCCTCGTCCTCCTCCTCCTGCTCCTATTGCGAGGGCCTTGCGGCCGTTGCCGCCGGCCCTGAAAGCGACGAATCTGAAAACGAGGGGGCGGGGGGCAGGGTGGAGGAGGGGGATGAGGGAGGGGGGGGGGGAGAAGGATGTGGAGGAGAAACGAGGGGAGGAGAAGGGGGCATAGTAGAGCAGGGGGAGGGGGATCAGAGGGAGGTTGGAATATGGAGTAGGGGGGGGGGGGGGGGGGGGGGGGGGGGGGGGGGAGGGGGGGAGAGGGGGGGAGGAGGAGGAAGGAGGATGGGGGGAAGGGGAGGTGGAGGAGGAGGAGGAGGAGGAGGGGGGGGAGGAGGAAGAGGAGGAGGAGGCCTTAGGCTTTCTTGCAACAGCCTGCGGCTCTCCCGAGGCCGTCTTGGGACGTCCAGGGGTCCCCTTGCGCCGTCCCGAGGCAGTGTTGAAGGCCTCCTGGGCAATTTGGCTCTCCTGGGCTGTCTTGGAGCAGTTGGGGGGCCCCGTGGGAGCGTCCTGGGGCCTCTTGGGGCTCCTTCGGGGCCTGGGGTTGAGAGCTCGAAATGTCCTTCCGGGTCCCCCGTCTGGGCACTCTCCCGGAGCCGTCTTGGGGGCCGATTGGGCCGTCGTGGAGGCGTTTTGGGCCGTTTCGGGCCCTCTTCGGCCGTTGGGGGCTCTCTTGGGGGCCTCTTGGCCTGCCTTGGGGTGATCTCGGGGGCCTCTTGGGCCGCCTTGGCGCGTCGGGAAGCGGAAGAGGCAAAAACGCCAACATCTTTCAAAAACGTAGGGGGGATCCTTGCCTCCTGGGGCTCTCGTGAGAAAGATCCTGCGGGCCTCTTATGGGCGTTTCGCAGGCGATGTGGGCCGTCTGGAGGCCGTCAAGGCGTCTTGGACAGATCGTTCGGCGATTCGGGGTTCTCTTGGACTGTCTGCGGGGTCTCTTGGGGCACTCTCGGCCCGTCTTGGTGTTTTTTTTGGGCTCCGGGACTCCCAGGGGGGGCGTCGTAGTTGACCCTCCCCCCCCGGGGCGTCTGACCCCCCCCCCCCGGGACCCCCCCCCGGCGGGGGAGGGATCGAAGGGAACGGGCTTCCCTTCGACTCGATTGCGACGTTGCTTATTTTTGTTCTGGCTGTCGCGCTGAGGAGGTCCTTGGGGAAGGGGGGAGTTTCGACGAGCCCGGGGAAAGGGGGGAGGCAGGGAAAGGGGGCGACAGAGACGACGACCAACGAATGACGGAGATGACGACTTGAACGGACAAGCCCCTCCACACACGCCGACAGGATCGGCGGATTTCTGTTTCCCCTCCTCCTCCTCCTCCTCCTCCTCCTCCTCCTCTTCCTCCTCCTTTTGCTCCTCCTCCTCCTCCTCCTCCTCCTCCTCATCCCCCTGCTTTTCCTCTTCGTGATCCTCCTCCTCATGCTGCTTTTCCTGTTGCTGCTGTTGCTGCGGCTCCTCCTCCTTCCCTCCGCTTTCTCCTCGTCCTCCCCTCCTCCTCCGCCTCCTCCTCCTCCCTCCGCCTCCTCCTCCTCCTCTTGCTCCTGCTTCTGGCCTTGCTCCTCCTCCACCCTCCTGGCTCCTAGCTCTTGCTCCTCTCCTCTTGTCTTCCTCCTCCCCCCGCACCACCTCCTCCTCCTCCGCGTTCCCCTCCTTCCTCCTCCGCCGCAACCTCCTCCCCCGTCCCGTCCCTCGGCGTCCTCCTCATCGTCCTCCTCATTCCTCCGCCTGCTCAATGTCGTGCGCTGCTGCGCCTCTACCTCTTCGCCTCCTCCTCCTCCTTGCACCTCCTCCTCGTCTTTCCTCGTCGTCCTCCTTCTCGTCGTCGTCCGCCCACCTCCGCCTTCCGCTCCCGTTCCTATTCCTGCTCCGCCTCCTCGTCTCCTCCTCGTCGTTCCCCTCCTCCGCCTCTTCTCCTAGTGTTTAGCCTCCTCGTCCTCCTCCTCCGCCTCCTCCTGCCTGCCTCCTCCTCCGCTTGCTCCTCCTCCTCCTCCTTCCTCCTCCTTCTCGTCTTTCCGCGCTTCGCCTCCTCCTCCGGCTCCGGTTCCTGGAGCTATTCCTCCGCCGCCTCCTCCTCCTTCTCCGCTTCCTTCTCCTTCCTGTTCCTCTTGTTCCTCTTGTTCCTCCTCCGGGTATTCCTCCTCCTCCTCCTCCTCCTCCTCCTCCTCCTCCTCCTCTTCATTTTCCTCCACCTCCTGCCTATCCTACCTATGGTGGTGGTGGTGGTGGGAAATCGGCCCATCGTCCCTGGGCCCGCGCGGCCGGGTCTGCTCGCCCGGCTGCGGGAGCTGTGCCTGCAGGCGGCGCCGCCCGTGGTGGTGCTGGCGGCCAACGCAGCCGTGGCCGCTCAGGTGGTCGGGCGGGCCCAGGACGAGGACAAAGCCGCTCCAGAGCGTTTTCTCCTCCTCCTCCTCCTCCTACCTCTGTCTGCCTCCTCCCTCCTGTCTTCGTCCTGCTGCCCCTCATCCCCCTCCTCCTCCTCCCTCCTTTCCTCCTCCCGCCTTCCTCCCTCCTGGCCTCCATCCTCCTCCTGCCCTCCTCCTCCCTAATACTAAAACTTCCTCTACTCCTCCCCTACCTCCTCCTCCTCCTCCTCCTCCTCCTCTTCGCCCTCCTCCTTCTCCTCCCCTCCCTCTGCTCCTCCTCCTCCTGCTCCTCATCTTCCTTCTCCTCCTCCTCTTCCTCCTCCTCCTCCATTTTCTTCCTCCTCCTGCTCCTCCTGTTCCTCCTCCTCCTCGTCCGGAAAGCTTCGAGAGCGTTCTGGAAGGCTCTGAGAAGGTCGCGGCGCCCGAGACATCCTGCAGAACCGCCCGATCGTAGAGATGCTCGGCTTCTCCTCGCCGGAATTTGGCCTCGTCCTGGCTTCGTCTTATTGTGGGCCCACACAGTGTAAGGATGAACGACTTTCCAAGGGTCCCCTTGCATGCTTCTCCGTCGGATCGTCCTTGGCCGCCCGCTTTCGCTGGCCGCGCCGGGCTCGCAGAGTGCCGACATGGCTTTCCAGGGCGCTTGCATCCTAATCGTGCGCCCTTCGGATACGGGTTGGTTGCGTTGCCCTCTCCTGGGCTATTCGCCCCCATCATTCGATTAGGGGATCGACACGCCCAATCTACGACACCAGTCTACGTGTGTTTCGCAAGCTCGCCCGGCAAACCGATTTTGGGGTAGGATACCCTAATCGACCCCCCAATCGCATCGCTCGGGTAGGAGGTACCCGAATCGTACCGTTTGGTAGGATGTCGCACAGGTGGGCGCTGCAAGAACACGGGGTCGTCTGCGCCGGCGTGGGCGCGCCAGCTGCCCGCGGAAGCTCGCGCGTAGGCGCTCTCGTGTCCAGTGGCGCGTGCCGCGCTGGCGGCCTGCGTGCAGTGGGGACCCGTGCCAAGAAACACCCTGCTTGCCTCCAGGGTGCCCTGGGTTCCTTGGATTTCGATGGTTTTGTTAGTTATGGAAAGCGTGGCGTTGCCACACCAAGAATCAAGGGACGTCCGGGGGTCTCAGGGTTGGGTTTCTTGTGGAAGGTTTCGTGTGGACTGGCCTCAACTGTAAGCCGCGGCGTAAGGTCGCTGTGCCATCTCGCGGAAGACTTGTTTTTGATCGTCGCTCAGGCACCTCTGGGCCGGAAGAAGACCGGTTCAACAGACGACCGGTTCAACAGGGACCGGTCCAACAGACGACCGGTTCAACAGACACCGGTTCAACAGACGACCAGTTCAGCAAGGACCGGTTCAACAAAGACCGGTTCAACAGGACCGGTTCCGCAGAACCGGTTCCACGGAACCGGTTCCACAGGATCCGTTCCGCAGGACCGGTACCACAGAACCAGTTCCACAAGCCCGGTTCCACGGGATTGGTTCCACAGGACCGGTTCCACAGGACGGGTTCCACAGAGGCGATTCCCTCCTGCTACTCTCTCTCATTACACTGCTTCTGCTGTTGCTGCTGCTGCTGCTCCTCCTCTTCTTCCTCCTCCTCCTCATCCATCCCTCTCTGCCCTCCCGCCCTCCCCCATCCCTCGTTGCCTCTACGTCCCCCCGCCCCACATCCCTCATCCCTCCCTACTTCCTCCTCCCCTCTCCTCCCTCATTCATCATCGAGGGCCACCCACCCGACCCGTCCTGCCCGACCCGACCCGACCTGTCCCGCCCGCTAGGGTCCGCCCGCCCGACCCGTCCCGCCCGTGAGGGTACTCGCGTGCCAACTCGATGGCGCATCATACTTTAATGTCCTGCCCGCCCGACCCGACCCGTCCCGCCCGCTAGGGTCCGCCCTCCCGACCCCACCCGTCCCGCCCGTCAGGGTCCGCCCGCCCGGCGGACCCGTCCGCCCGTTAGGGTACTCGCGTGCCGTCTCGATGGCGCACCATACTTTAATGGCCGCCCGACCCGACCCGACCCGCCCGTTAGGGTCCGCCCGCTGGGCCCGTCCCGCCCGTATCAGGGTACTCGCGTGCCAATTCGATGATGCACCATTATTTTATGTCCCGCCCGCTCGACCCGACCCGTCCCGCCCGTGAGGGTCCGCCCGCCCGACCCGACCCGTCCGCCCGCACGCCGGACCCGTCCCGCCCGTTAGGGTACTCGCGTGCCAAGTGGATGGTGCATTATATTTTAATGTCCCGCCCGACCCGACCCGGACCCGACCCGCCCGGTGGTCCGCACCCGCTCGACCGACCCGTTCCCGCCGCGCCGGTCCGCCCCCCGACCCCGTCCCGCCCGTCAGGTCCGCCCGCCGCCGGACCCGTCCCCGCCCGTGTGGGTACTCGCAGTGCCCAATTTGATGGCGCACCATACTTTAATGTCCGCCCGACCCGACCCGACCCGCCCATTAGGGTCTCCGCCCGCCGGACCCGTCCCGCCCGCCCGTTAGGGTACTCGGGTGCCAACTCGGTGATGCACCATTATTTTATAGTCCCGCCCGCTCGACCCGACCCGTCCCGCCCGTGAGGGTCCGCCCGCCCGACCCGACCCGTCCCGCCTGCCCGCCAGACCCGCCCCGCCCGTTAGGGTACTGCGCCCCCCCCGTGCCAACGCGTGGTGCATCAGTCTTGATTGACCGCCCGTGCCGCCCGCCCGACCCGAACCCGTCCCCGCCCGTTAGGGTCCGCCCGCCAACCGTCCCGCTCCGGGAGGGACTACTCGCGTGCCAACTCAACCAACACGATGCGCACCTGGCTTTAAATTGCCGGGCCCGACCCTCCCCGACTTCGCCGGGAGGTCCGCCCGCCGGACCGTCCCGCCCGTTGGGTACTCGCGTGCAACTCGATGATGCACCACTATTTTATGGTCCCGGTCGCTCGTCCCCGTCCCGTCGTTCCCGCCCGGGAGGGTCCGCCCGCCCGACCCGACCCGTCCCGCCCGTTAGGGTCCGCCCGCCCGCCGCGACTGTCTCGCCCGTGAAGGTATTCGCGTGCCAACTCGATGGTGCATCATTCTTTAATGTCCCGCCCGACCCGACCCGTCCCGCCCGTTAGGGTCCGCCCGACCCGACCCGTCCCGCCCGTTAGGGTCCGCCCGCCCGCCGGACCCGTCCCGCCCGTTGGGGTACTCGCGTCCCAACTCGATGATGCATTCTACTTGAATGTCCCGCCCGCCCGACCCGACCCGCCCCGCCCGTTTGGGTCCGCCCGTTCGGGTCCGCCGGCCCGCCGGGCCCGTCCCGCCCGTTTGGGTACTCGCGCGCCAACTCGATGATGCATTCTGTTTGAATGTCCCGCCCGCCCGACCCGAGCCCGACCCGGTTCCGGGGAAGCGGTTCCGGGGAAACGGTGCACCGGGGACACGGTCCAGGGGAACCGGCTGCGGGGAAACGGTTCTGGGGAACCGGCTCCGGGGAAACGGATCGGGGGAAACGGTTCCGGGCAAGCGTTCTCGGGGAAACGGAACCGGGGAAACGGTCCCGGGGAAACGCTCCTCCGGGGAAGCGCTCCCCGGGGAAGAGGTCTCCGGGGAAACGGTCCTCGGGGGAAACGGTCCTGGGGAAGCGGTTCCGGGGAAACGGTTTCTGGGGAAACGGTTTCGTATCCTTTGGGGCCCAAGCGTGCGCCCGGTGCGCCCGTCTCGTGCTTCGCGTCATGTGTGCCGCATGCCCCCGTCGCGCCAGGTGCGCCACGTTCTGGGCACTCGCAGAGTGTGCCAGGTGCGCCCGCGAACCGTGACAGTACACACTTGGAAGCATGTCGGCCCCCGCCGCCTTTGTCGAAAACCGATGTGCGGTCGCGGCGGGGTGGTCATCATGCTGTCTGGTGGGCCTGCACGCAGCAGGCAGCATGCCAGCGCCCGCGCCGCACCTGTCAAAATCAGGTGCAGAGTGATCGCGGGGTGCCCGCGCATCATCCAGATTTTGCCCCGAAGTGTGCACCGTCAAAAACCGATGCGCAATCGCGGCGGGGTGGTTATCATCAAGGGAAGAGCGACCACCCGGACCCGATCCTTGCCGTTTACTAAACGGCCCTGGGCGTTTAGTGAACGGCCCTACCCTGTGCGAGTCCCTCCTCGGGTGCGTTTGCTGAACGGCCCCGCTGGTCGGGGTGGTTATTCTGGGGGTGGATTTCCTGCCTTCTACACCCGCGACCCAACCGCGACCCACCCGCGACCCACCCGCGACCCAACAGCGGCCCACCCCGCGAACTACTCCAGATTTCGTAATAAAAGGGATGGGGGTCTGGACCCTCCAAGACAAGCCATTGCAGACCCCCCCCGTGGGAGAACCCTCCAAAACGTCGTCCCCAGACCCCCCCAGGCCCTCCAAGATAGCCTGGAAGAGACCCCCCCCGAAATGAGACCCCCCTCCCTTTATTACGAAATCTGGAGTATTTAGCTCGAGTTGTTCGAACGCCCCGCGCGTTCCGATTGCGGCCAGATTTGAGTTATGCGTTCAGGCAGGTATAGGTTCACATCCATAGCAGTCCGATCGGGATTATGTCGTCGTGGTCGACCTGATGCGCCAGTCGAAAAGGCACGGCAATCGAACGCAGCATGGCGCGCCTCAGTTCGCCACACCACGGAACATCGCAGCACAGCCCTTAGCACTGTACCCCTCTACACCCGCGACCCACCCGCGACCCAACAGCGACCCCCCCGCGACCCACCCGCGACCCACCCGCGACCCACCCCGCGACCCACCCGCGACCCACCCCGCGAACTGTACCCCTCTACATCAGGTGGCCGTGCAGGCGCGGCTGCGCCTGGCCGTGCTGCGGCCGCACGGGCTGTACGCCAACGCCAGCACCCGGGAGGGCGCCGCGGCTCTGCCCCCTGCGAGAGCCAGGCGGCCCCTCGGCCGGGCCCCGAGCGCCCTGGGGCCCACGGGATGTTCTCGCGCGGAGGCCTCCCTGCCAAAGGCCAGGCGGGCACACGCCGCAGCGGGAGGAGGGGGAGGATGGGGGAGGAGGAGGAGGAGGAGGAGGAGGAGGAGGAGGAGGAGGAGGAGGAGGAGGAGGAGGAGGAGGAGGGAGGAGGAGGAGGAGGGGGGAGGAGGGGGGGGGAGAGAGGAGGAGGGAAGGAGGAGGGAGGGAGAAAAGGAGAGAGAGGTGATTGGATGAGTTGAGTCGAGGAGGGAGGGAAGGAGGAAAGGTGGGGGGGGGGGTGGGGGTGAAGGGGGAGCGGAAGAGGGGCAAGTGGGGGCGGGGTGGACGAGATAAGGGAAAAATGGAGGATCAGGGAAGAGGGGGGGGAGGGTAAATAGAAGAGACTGAAGGGCCCGGGGGGGGGTGGGAGGGGGGGGGGGGGGGGGGGTGGAGCATAGGAGGAGGGAGGAGAGGGCGGACGACGTGTGGGCGTCAGTAGTCTGTTCAGGCGGAGTGGGCTTTTTTCTTTTTCTTTTTGTTTTCCGCACACCCGAGTCACCGAGGAGACAGGCAGGAGGGTAGAGCAGCGGGGAGGGCCTTTTTGGGCCCCCCCCCCAACCGGGCGCCGCGCAGCAGCTCCTGGAGCGCCCGGCTCCGTGGCCGTGCAGGCGGCGCCCTCCTGCCAGCCGCGTGCCGCTGCGCTCTGGGGCGGGGCGCGACCGGGTGCTGGTCAGCTCGGCGGGGGCGCAGTGGGGGCGGATGGCCGCCTTCGGGCGGCGAGGTCTATACATACCCACTGCTCCCCAGCCAGGCCCATCCTGAACTCACGAGCTGTGTATACGCCCTCCTGGCCAAGCCAGGAGGGCGTGGCGTGTGCACCGCTGCTCTGGGTTCAGGCTGGGCCTGGCCAGGGAGCAGTGGATATGTATAGATCTCGCCGCCCTACGCCTTGGAGCTGGCTGGGGGTCTGAGGCGGTTGATTTTTTTCCCCCGCTCGGGCCGGACGAAAGGGGGGGACTGGGAAAGGGGGGGTGCGAAAGTTGCTGCATGCAGCTGGTCTCGGCCTCGCCGAGGGGCCCATTCTCCTCGATACATGGCCGCCTCCGGCGCCGGGAGGCGCCGGGAAAATCAGCTACGCGAGCTTATTCTCAAACACCCCCTTTGCTATCCCCCCCTTTCGCCCGACCCGATTGGAGCTGGCTGGGGGTCTGAGGTCGCAGTTGATTTTTCCCCCCGCAGTCCCAGAGGCCTGCCCGAAAAGTGTTTGGGGCCGCTCAGAGCAGGGGGGATATCAATCCCAGGAGACACCCTCGTGGGGGCTATTCGGACGCATCTCCATCGGGGATGGACGCCCCCCCACCCTTTATCCCAGGGTTGGGCCCCAAATTTCTGGTCCGTTCGAAAACCCCACGAAGCCTGGTGTATGGGTCGACATATCTCCTGTTATGAGGTTGGCTCAGCCCTGGCTCCGCCCAGCAGGAAGGGGGGGAAGAGGCTCGAGGTTCTCGGTTCGGGGAGGCTCTTTGTCTTCTTCGGCCTCGGGGGGCCGTTCCCGGGCCCGTTCACGGGCCCCAGGAACGCCAAGAACGAATCCGGAGTGAGACACTGCACTGGGTGGACCCTGGGAGGGGTTCGGGAACCGATTCTGGGCGGATGTGGCCCCATCCCCCCTCCTGACAGATTTTCTGGGGCCAGCAGCCAGTTCAGACCCCTCCGCCGCCTCCAATGTACAGTCAACACGCGCACCTTCATCTAGGGTGCGCTTGTTTCCTTGCCTCTGCGGCCCGTCCTCTGCCGTTTTCACCTGTCGCCCGCCGCCCCAGAAGTCCCAATTTCGGCCTCCGAGGGTCTTGCGTCCTTGCCGCCCGTCCTCAGTATGCTTCAGGCCTCCTAGATGGGGTCCGCGTAGATGGGGTCGGAGGATCGCGCCGCATCGCCGATGCACCGCCGATGCACCAGCGATGCATCGGCGATGCATCGGCGATGCGGCTCGATTTGGATCCCGATTTTCTCCACGCTGGCATCGTCGATGCATCGCCGATGCGGCGCGATCCTCGGACCCCATCTACTCGGACCCCATCGAGGGGGCCTCTCGAATCGGAATCGGGCCCCCCCAGTGGGCGGTTCCCTCTCGGCGGCTCGCACGCGCGCCCAAGAGGGCCCTCCTCCTCCTCCTCCTCATCCTCCTCCTCCTCCCTCCTCCCTCCTCCTTTCTCCTTCCTCCTCCCTCCTTGCTTCCTTCCCCCCTCTTTTCTTTTCTTTCTTTCCTCCTCCCTCCTCCTCCTCCCGGCCTCACTCCTCCGTCTCTCCACTCCTCCTTTCCTTCTCCTTCCTCCTTCCTCCTGCTTCCCCTTGTGTTGGTCGTCCTCCTCCTCACTCCCGTCCTCCCGTCCCTCCTTTCTCCCCTTCCTCCTTCCTCATGGCTTCCTCCCTCCTTTCCTTCTTCCTCCTCCTCCTCCCCTCCTTCCCATCCTCCCTCCTCCTTTCTCCTCCTTCCTCCTTCCTCCTTGCTTTCCCACCTTTTTTTTTCCTTCCTCCGCCTCCTCCGCCTCCTCCTCCCTCTCCCTCCCGTCCTTTCCCTCCTTCCGCTACGCCTACCTCCTTGCTTCCTCCTTTCCTTCCCGCCTCCAGCCTTCCTCCTCCTTCCCTCCCCCCATCCCTACTCCCTTCCCACCCTCGCCCTCCCTCCCTCCCTCCCTCCCTCCCTTGCAAAAGCGGCGGGCGTTTTTTTTGTTTGTTTGTTTGTTTTTGTGTGTTTCTGTTTGTTGTTGCTGTTGTTTTGTGTGTTTTTGCTTGCTGTGTGCTTGTGTTCTGTGGCCGAAGAATCGCGCTCCCGCGCGGGACCTCCCTGCAATCTGCCAAGGAGTCGCGCTCTCGCGCGGGAGTTCCCCACTGTTTTTAGTCACTGAGCTATGAGGAACTCTCACGTCAGAGCCCTGGACACTCAGGAATCACGCTCTCGCTCTGGACTTCCTCGCGATTAACTCCGGGAGCGCGCTATCGCTCGAGACGTCCTCGCGACTCGCGCAAAACCGACGCTTCAGCAACCCGCCCACTCGGACCCGACCGTCTGTGTCCGCCCGCCCGACCCGCCCGTTATAGTCCGCCCGCCCGACCCGCCGGTCTGATTCTGCCGCTTGCACACCTTCTCCTCACCCCTGCTGCAAGTCTCTCTCGTGCTCCATACCTCTCCCTCCCCCCTGTCTCCTTCCTTCTCCATCCCTTCTCCTGTTTTAGGGGCTGCGTCAATTATACGTGGCAGGCAAGGAGCATATACCCCCAAGGGGGGTACGATCGAAGACGAAGAGGGCGGGCATCGAGGGTTTGGATATACATGTTGAATGACACGCGAGCGCAGGAAAGCGAACAGCCTTCACATGACTCTTGTTATTGTAGTCGGGTGGGGCTAGGACGATGATGAATCCTCTCGAGCGTTCCAGAACGCTCTCAGAAGGTTCCGGAACGCTCTGAGAAGGCCGCGGCGCCCGAGACATTCTCCTAAGCTGCCGGATCTCAGAGATTCGATTTTTCCTACCCGAACTTGTCCCCGTCCTGGCTTCGTCCAATGCTGGTCAAGCTGGGTTCGAGGACTCCGGCCCCCCCAGCAACCAGCAACCCCAGCCCCCCCCTGGGGGCCGAAGGCTCCCCAGGGGTGTTTGCTGGGTTGGTGGAGCCCCCCACTGGGGGCCTTGAGTTCATCGTGCGGATTCCTGAAGGAATCTGAGGGACCCCCAAAGGAATGTTGACAGCTTTTCAGCGGGATCCGAAGGAATCCCCCGGGGGTCCTCAGGATTCCCGCCTTTGGATTCCGCAGAACTCCTCAGGATTCCTCAGGATCCCTGAGGCAGGCTCCTCAGGATTCCTCAGGCTTCTTCAGGATTCCTCAGGATTCCTCCGGATTCCGCAGGACTCGCCTGGATTTCCCCGGGCTCCCCACGATCCCTCGGGGCCCCCCAGGGCCCCTCAGCATTCCCCGGGCATCCTCAGCCATCCCGAGGAGCACCCCGAGGGACCAGTCCCTCATCTGGTGCCGCCTTCTGGGCGGAGGAGGAGGAGGCGGAGGAGGAGGAGGAGGCGGAGGAGGAGGAGGAGGAGGAGGAGGA
>CAUYUJ010006800.1:0-30000 GCA_963575745.1 Prorocentrum cordatum
GACTACTACTATTACTACTACTACTACTGCTCTTTGTATTCTTTTTTATTGCTACTACTACTACGACTACTACGACTACCACCGTTACTACTACTACTACTGCTACTTCTACTGCTACTGCTACTGCTACTGCTATTACGGCTACTGCTGCTACTACTACTACTACTACTACTACTATTACTACCCTACTCTACTCTCTCCCCTGACTCTGTCTGGAGAGTGTCCGTCCTCTCCGCGTTTCGTTCTTTACACAGAGGATTCCATGAATTGGTTTTCCCTATGCGTTTGTCTTTTTCCGAATATGGTTGGTCTAGTTCTTCCAGAATGGTGCTCCCGCTGCAGCGCTGGCCTCATTCCCGCGCCTCAGGACGGAAATTGGCATTCGAAAGCGACCACATCGGGCAGGCACGTTTGCGGAGGACATGGAGCCGGCATTCTTGGACAGGCGTTGTCTTCTCGTAGACGGGCCACTTACCCTCCAAGTCATCCGGTGCCATGCCACGGCATGCAATGCGATGCTGTGTTGTGTACTGCTGTGCGATGCCATGTTTCGCGTTGCTATGATTTGTGATACAATGCTTCACTAGGCCATGCCATGCTATGACATGCGATGCTCTGCCGTGCTCTTCTGCGCCATGCTTTTCCATCCATCGCGCACCCTCCTGGGATAATGTGCCCTGCTCGACATCCGCCTGTGCGAGTAGATAGGCGATCTACGACGAAGTACGGGATGGGAGGGAGGGGCACACATTGTTCATTTATAAGTATTCGAAAGTTCTTGGATTTCCTGGGCGCCACGATCCTTTCATGTCTACTTGTTCCATACTTGGCCTTCCTGGGCACTAGTGGGCCAGGAACAATCAGAAACAAGCTCGACACAAAATGAGCACGATTAGACATGAACGGCGCGAAGGCGATCTACGACGAGGTACGGGCTGGGAGGGAGGGGCAGGACGTCAGATGTGACGCTGGCGCGCCCAGCTTGAGGAGGAGGAGGAGGAGGTGGTGGTGGAGGAGGAGGAGGAGGAGGCCCCTCGCCCCTTCCGCCCCCGCCTCCGCCCCCCCGATCGCCCTCGCTCCTCGGCCCTCCCTTCGATCGATCGTCGGTCCTCTGCCCCTGCCAACCCTCTCGAGCCTCGCCCCCTCGGATCCTCGACCCTCCCCGCGGTCGCCGTCCTCCTCGGTCCTCGGTCCTGTAAAAATATATGTTGTCAGAAAAAAACAACAACAAAAAACGATCCTCGGTCCTCGCCCTCCCTCCCGTCTCCCCTCGATTCTCGATCCTCGTCCTCCTCGCCGTCTCCGGCAACGACCGACGAGGACGCCGACGACGGCGACCGATGACGCCGCCGCCCGACGACGCCGCCCGACGGCTGACGACCCCCCCTCGATCGTCCTCATCGATTCTCGACCCACGGCCCCCGCCGGATATCACGAATCACGACCGAGGGCATCGAGGCGACGATGGCGCCCTTCCGCGCCAACCACGCGCGACGCCATCGAGCTAGCCAGCAGAGAGGAGGACGCAGACTCCTTGCAGCTCGTGGTCGAGCAGGTTTTGTGGCAGATCATCCAGCTTCCAGAGGTCGGGCGGGTTTTGATGGCGGGACACTGCGTCTCTCTGCTCCTGGCTCTCTGCTCGATCCTCGATTGGCGCGCGTGGTTCCCCTGGTACGCATGACGCACCTCGCCCCCGCGTTGCGCACATGAGGTCTATCTCGGTGCCCGCTAGCTGCCCATCCAAGGACTACCGCCGAACAAGCTGCAGTTCGGGTGCTACTTCTGTCTTGGGAGGGCGGGTGGGAGTGAGCGAGACGGCTTGCGGGCGGGGAGGTTGTCTTGACCCCTCCATTCCCCCTCCTCCTCCTCCTCCTCCTCCTCCTCTCCTCCTCCCCTCCGCCTCCTCCTCCTCCTCCTCCTCCTCCTCCCTCCTCCTCCTCCTCCTCCTCTCCTCCGCCTCCTCCTCCTCCTCCTCCTCCTCCTCCTCCTCCCCCTCCTCCTCCTCCTCCTCCTCCTCCTCCCTCCTCCTCCTCCTCCCTCCCTCCCTCACTCCCCTCCCTCCCTCCCTCCCTCCCTCCCTCCCGCCCTCCCTCCTCCCCCCCTCCCCCGCGCCCGCGCCCCCCCCCCCCCGCGGCGTACAAGGCGCCGTGCGCCGCGCACTGGCCGAGGCTCGGCAGGGCGCGCGGGCGCTGGCTGGCAGAGGCCGCGGTCGTCGGCCGCCGCCGCCGTCGTTGGGGGGTCGCCGGGTGTTGGGCGGCGTCGTCGCTCGTCGGGCGGCGCCGTCGTCGTCGTCGTCGTCGTCGTCGTCGTCACTGTCGTCGTTGTCGTCGTCGTCGTCATCTTCACTGTCTTCGTCGTCGTCGTCGTCGTCGGTCGTCATCGGCGGCGGCGGGGGCGGGCAGCGAAGCGGGCGTCGGCTGGCACAGGCGGCGGCATCGGCGTCGTCCGTGTCCACATCCTCGCCCTTTGCTTGCGTCCTCCTCGTCGTCCTACGCCCCCCTCGCTCCGTTCTGACTCCGCCTCCCGCCCCCATCTATCCTACCCCTACTCTTTATTCCTATGTGCTCCGACGCTGACATCTGGACGGCCGATAGAGGCTGTATCCGGATCCCGGGCCTGTCCATCGTCATAATGGCCAACGAACTGCGAGAAGCCTACGCTACCCGTTCAACGCTGACGTTTTATCGCCGACGCTGCGGCGAGAATCTGTTGCTCGCCAATTCGTTGACAGTGGCGTCGCGCGCGAGCAAGCAAAAAGCAGTTCTTGCCCGAGCGCCGCCAGATTTCGCCTCGACGTGGCGCTCCCGCTCTGGTGCAGCACCTGATTTTACTCGTCCGCCGAATCGTTTGGGGTGGGGCCGCGCGCGAGCGGGCGAACTGTCGCCGTCGCCCAAGATCCAGGTCGCGTGACTGTGGCATTCCCGCTCGGTCGTTTTGCATATATTCGGGTCGCCGAGTCGTTTAGTCCCCCCCCCATTCTCTACTCGTTTTCGTCCTTATCATCCTTCTTCCCCCTTCTTCCTCCTTCTGCCTCAGCCTACTCCAGCAGTGTATTTTGCAGCCTGCGCAGATCGCTGGGCTCGAAGCTGCAGTGCCGCCGGCGCCAGCCGATGATAGGCGATCTTGTACAGCGCTGGGTTTAGGCGGACGAGCGTTCAGCCACACGCAGACACTACGCGTTAACCGTCTGGGGGCTCTTCCTCGTCGCCAGCTGCGCTGAGATTCGGTCTCGCAGCCTCATTGCGTGCTGGGCATCTCGCTTGCAGGTGGCGGCCCAGCGCGCATGACCAGGCGTAAAGGCAATGCCCGGCGTCCGCGGGAGCTGGATCATCATCATCATCATCATCATCATCATCATCATCATCATCATCATCATCATCAGCATCAGCATCAGCATCAGCATCAGCAGCAGCATCAACATCATCATCATCATCATCATCATCATCATCATCATCATCATCATCATCATCATTAGCATCATCATCACCATCGCCATCATCATCAGCATCATCATCATCATCGTCATCGTCAGCATCATCATCATCATCATCATCATCATCATCATCATCATCATCATCGCCATCATCATCAGCAGCATCATCATCACCATCACCATCATCATCATCATCAGCATCAGCATCAGCATCATCATCACCATCATCAGCATCGTCATCAGCATCATCATCACCATCACCATCATCATCATCATCAGCATCATCATCATCACCACCATCATCATCATTATCATCCTCATCATCGCGGGAGCTGGATCATCATCACCATCATCATCATCAGATCATTAACACCATCGCCATCACCATCGCCATCATCATCAGCAGCATCATCATCACCATCACCATCATCATCATCATCATCATCACCACCAGCACCATCATCATCATATCATCACCGTATCATCATCATCAGCATCAGCATCATCATCATCATCATCATCATCATCAGAGTCATCATCATCAGCATGCGGACATGCTGACCAGGCACGCGGCGGCAGAGCAGGCCAGTCAGCGTGAGGCTGCGAGCGCTGCCCAGAGCAGCCCTGCCAGGAGCGAGCGCCTCACGAGCCAGGCAGCCGCGCACTTGCGGCATTGCGTGCGCCTGCGGTCGACCGCGGGCGCACGCGCACTCCAGCTGAACGATGAGGAGTTCCAGTACGGAGTGCGGTGGCGGCTCGGATTGCCTGTCATGCGCGAGACCGCCTGCCAGCACAGGCCCAGCCAGAAGCGGGACGAGGCCACGCGGTGCGGCAGTGCGATCGATTTGGAGACCATGCGCAGCTCTGCGGTGTCGGCCGGGGCCGCTACAGGGTGCACTATGTTGTCGCCGCCTGCCTCCGCCGCTTCGGGGCGCAAAGCGGTGTCGAGGCGGAGGCGGAGGCGGTCTGCCCGCCACTCCTGCAGGGCGAGCGGGGCACTGAAGCTGCAGTGGAGGCCCGCCTGGACGTCCATCTCTGGGGGCATGGGCCGGACCTGTACGAGGCCTGGGTCGACGTCACAGTGACGCACCCGTTCCAGCAGGAGGGGCGGCGCCAAGCGGCCCAAGAAGACGCTCACGCTGCGCAGGCCGCGGAGCACACCAAATTCAAGAGGTATGGCGAGGGCCAGGGAGGAGTCGCAGTCCCCCCCTTTGGCGTGGAGGCTTTTGGCCGCCTTTGGCGGCACGCCCTCGCAGTCCTCGAGAAGCTGGCTCTGCAGCGAGCCGCGCGCGGCGGCGGGTCTCCGGCGCGCTGCATTCGGCGCTGGCGCGCCGAAATCGGCGTGGCGCTGGCGCGCGCGATCGCCGAGACAGCTGCCGACGCCGGACGGGAGCACACGGATCACGCGGCGCACTGAGAGGCATTCTTCGCGATATGATTTCAACGGTTGATCTTCATTTTCGGAGTCGCAAGCATCATCATCATTGTTGTTGTCGTTATCGTTGTCATCGTCGTCATCATTGTCATCAGCATTTTATCAACATGTTTATCACCATCAGCAACAACAACATCACCATCACCATCATCATAGCAATCACCACCAGCATCTTCAGCATCGCAATCCTCATCTTCAGCATCAGCATCCCCATGTTCATCACCATCAGGTTCATCAGCATCACCAGCATCATCATCACCACGACAATCCTCATGTCCATGATCAGCATTAGCATCTGCATCGTCATCACCATCACCATCACCAGCTTCATCATTACCATCATCGCCGCCAGCGCCGTCGTCGTCACAAGCATCCCCATCATCATCATCATAAGCATCATCCTCATCGTCATCACCATCATCATCGGCACTGTTTGCCCGCCTCTTTCTGATCCAACTCATCCTTTGGTTCCCGTTGCTCCTCCCTCTCCGTGCTCATTTTCGTTCATCTTCTTCGCTCTGGTCCGTTACCCTCGCCTTCAGAGCTTCGTCGGGGCACGCAGCCCCAGGTGTTCAGGCAGCGCCCTGCCTTGAAATCCGACGTTGCGAAAAAAGTGCAGCATCTATACTATCACGACAGGAGCCCTAGACTTCAGTCGGGCCTGTCCCCCTACAGGGGGATTTTCGACGTTTTTTATTTCAGAATACCCCGAACATATTCAAACATAATACAACAATGCTCTGGTGACGATGCTTTGAGTATTTGTTGATATTGTCTGCGCATTTTCCCGTTATTTTTCTTCAAAACAAAAATGTTCGCCGAACCCCCCTTTGCAGGGAGACGCGCCCGACTTAACCGTAGACGCCGTCTTTGCTCGCGTTCCTCTTTCTCCTCCTCTCCTTCGGCGACCCCCTCTTCCTCTTCCCCTCCAGACTGGAGATCGCCCGAACGAGGCTGGACCAAATGGCGTCGATATTGGGTCCAGAGGTGACGCCGAATCGACGATGCACTGGTAGCGCACCGTCGACGAATTGCAGGTCGTTGTGCTTGGGTGTCGATAGTACAGTGGAGAAGCGTGAAGTATACCGAGCTGGCGCAGAGTCCATAGTTGCGCGAAACATGTGCAGCTTCGGTCGCCCTGGTCGAGGGCGCGTGGTTCAAGGTCATGAGCGGAAGCATGTCGTTGCCGGACTTCAACGCTGTGTTGCGTTGGCGTCGGTCGGCGCCAAGGCTGGTGCCAAGCCTAGTCTTCACATGAGCAGAGATGAACTTGCCGAATTCTTAGATCGAGAGCTCATGTGGATCATGGATCCAGTAAGGCTACATGATTGCCTGGACAATATGACCTGCCAGGCGATGGCAAGAAGTCAGGCATGGGAGTTACAGCATCGAGGTGTTCATGCGCATCGGAGTTGGTCGTGCCAGGTGGACTTCACACGACCGCAACCCAGCATATGCGATAACCAAGCACAAGGGGGGCGCAGAACCGCCTGTGGACCTCATGAGGACAGGTATCCATGCCTTGCGACCCAACAAGGGGCAGCTTGAAACCCGTTGTGTCGAGAAGGAGAGGGTTGGTTACACCCCGCACGAGAAGGTGTCGTGGAAGGCTGGTATTGCGATGCCCGAGAGGTGCTGAAGCGATCCCAGGATGAGCGGCGAGTGAACGGCCGGCCTATTCGGAGCGTTGTGCTGCTGGCCCGGCGAGCTGGCGCACAGGGCGCGTGCGTGCCGGGCACTGCAAATATCATGGTGCAGTGCCGCGCGACTCTTTTCATACGCGTGCTGTCGCCGCAAGCGTTTGGGCCCGAATGCCGGGGCCCCAGTGAGCGAGCTTCGCTCCTGAAAATAGTGTCATCATCTTTGATGCAGTCGTCGCTCCCCCTCTTCCTCTGACCCCCGCCTTCCCTCCTCCACCCCTGGCGCCCCGATCCACACGCGAAGGCGCCCCGGCGCCCGCCGCGCCGCCCCGCTCGCGCCGCGAGAGGACGAAACCGTCGTCCGTCGGTCGTCGGCGTCTTCCGCTCGCCGCCGCCGCCACGTCGTCAATCGTCGTCCGCTCGTCGTCGTCGTCGTCGTCGTCGTCGTCGTCGTCGTCGTCGTCGTCGTCGTCGTCGTCGTCGTCGTCGTCGTCGTCGTTTGTCGCCGTTGGTCGTCGTCCACGGCCGCCGCCGTGGTCGATGGGCCCTCGGCTGCGGTGCGGAAGATGTCGGAAGTATTCCGCGGTGTTCGGTTTGCGTGGGGGGGGGGCTCGGTGGCGTCCTGGGACTCGTTTCGGACTTCTGCAGGGGGAGGAGGAGGGATGACCAGAGAAAGCACAGGATGCATCAAGGATGTTGTGATACAGTGGGGGCCTATGCCAAGAAACACCCTGCTTGCATCCATGGTGCCCTGTTTTTTGGGGGTTTCGATGGTTTTGCTGTGGACAGCGTGACGTGCGCATATCGAGAATCAGTGGACGCCCTGGGGTCTCAGGGTTGGGTTTCTTGTGGAGGGTTTTTTGTGGACGGGCCCCGACTGTACGCCTCTGTCCCAGCCCCCCTCCTCGATGAGTCCGCTGCAAGGCTTCCCTCTCGTTGCAGGAGGCGCCCGCTTTTTTTGTAAAGGCGAGCATTCCCGCGAGGCTTGCCAGTCGGGCGAGAGAGCACCGCTTCGCAGAGGAACCGCTGTGCATCTTTCTGGCGAGCGGTCACGAGATTCAAAACAGTAGGACCTGGCATTGCTCGGATGTGTGCATTTTTCCTTCGGCGAGGACCATCGAGGAGCATCCTTGATCATTTGGCGAAAATGCCACGCACGAAACCGGGAAAAAACACAAGAAATGGACGTCCGAGCGATGGCGAGAGGATCATAAGATTCGTGATCATGCGATTGAAAGGGTAGGATCACAAGATTCAGAGGGACGCGACTAGGTAGGATCATACCACTCGAAAGGGTGACCAGTGAGGGCCCCTTGTTTTGAAAGGGGGCGCTCCCCGCCTGTGCACATGCTGTTAACGCTTACACGTGTGCCCATGAAGTTCGCGAGCGTGCCAAGCGAGAGGAGGAGGAGGAGGAGGAGGAGGAGGAGGAGGAGGAGGAGGAGGAGGAGGAGGAGGAGGAGGAGGAGGACGCGAGGGGGGAGGAGGAGGAGGAGGAGGGGGATGAGGAGGACGAGGAGGAGGAGGAGGAGGAGGAGGAGGAGGAGGGGACAGAACCGCCCTCCGTCCGTGCACGTTGGGGCGGACATCCGGCGAGAGCCCCGCTCTCCCCCAAGCAGTGCCTGCGGGGGCGCGGACTTCGGCCTCGACGCTGCGTCGGACGGGCATGCTCCCCGACCCAACTCTGGGATAACCCCCCCTCTGCGAACCCCGTCCTCCGTCCGTCCTCCGTCCGTGCGCTTGGAACAGTACCTGCGGGGGCGCTGACTTCGGCTCGACGCTGCGTCGGACGGGCATGCTCCCCGACCCAGCTCTGGGATAACCCCCCCTCTGCGAACCCCCCCCAGTCGCGGGGGCAAGCCCAGACCTCCGACGCCTCGATTTTGTTCAAGACGCGGGCCCCCGACCTCCCGACCACTTCCCTGGGCCTGGGGTCCTTCGTCCCGAGTCGTTTCTTGACGGCCCCGAGGCCCGGCGAGGGCCCCGAGAGGCCCGAAACGACGAACAACCTCCGCCTCGATTTGTTTCGCGACGCCCGCTGCCTGGTGGGCGCCCGTGGGCGCTTCCTGAGCGCCTCGTGTGCTGGGCGGGTGCGCCGAGGAGCCCGCGCCGATGCATCGCCGATGTATCGGCGATGCGGCGCGATCCTCCGACCCAATCAACTCCGACCCCATCTAGGAGGCCTCTAATAGTGCATATATTGCACAAGATGGCTTGCACCACGTAGCTTGCCCTCGCACAGCTTGCACCGCTGTAGGCCACATCTCATAGCTCGCACCATACTGCACCACATAGCTTGCACCGCGTAGCTCATACCATACCTAATGCACCACAGAACTTGCACCATGTAGCTTGCACCACATAGCCTACACGTCCACAGTACAATAAGCCGGGCAAACAGTGGAAAGAAACCTGCCGCCATCTTTGTAGCTGTTGCGGATGTTGTAGACGAGTGTCTACGGCGCTGAGGCGAGAGCCCCATGTGGAAAAGGCACCGCCATTCATGCGTCGAGCCGTTTGCAAAAGTTCGAGACGAATGTGCGCGGCACTCATGCGAGAGCCGAATGTTGAGCACGATTTGGGCGTCACCCTTGACGCTGCTGCAAGCTCGTACAGAAAACGAATACGTGCATGTTAAAGACCGTGGTGCCACAAAGGGGTTGATGATGAGGGGGGATGGAGGAACGAGGCGCAGCGAAGGGAGAAGAACGAGGAGAAGAGGTGAGGGAGGAGGAGGAGGAGAGGGAGGGAGGAGGAGAGGGAGGAGGAGAGAGGAGGAGAGCAGGAGGAGGAGGGAGGAGGAGGAGGAGGGAGGAGGAGGGGGAGGGGAGGAGGAGGAGGAGGAGGAGGAGGAGGAGAGGGGGAGGAGGAAGAGAGGATGGAGGGAGGGGGAGGAATCGTGAGGGAGAGGGTCAAGGCAGCCAGGTCGCGCGAGTCAGAGGGCCCCCCGCCTGCTTCCGCCCTCCCTCTAACAACATCCAGTGCGGCACACCTTGGCACTTTGGATTGGAGCGCGCCCCCACCTCGCCAGCGGAGAGCGCTCGCGCGCGGCCCCGCCTCCGACGACGTGGCGAAAGGGAAGCAGCAGGAGGAGGAGGAGGAGGAGGAGGAGGAGGAGGAGGAGGAGGAGGAGGACGCGGGCCGCGCAGGGACGGGAGCGGCAAAACGTCACATGGGCACGGCGAGGACCGCGCCGGCACAGCACGGCCGCTTTCGCTCACAAGGGTGCGCGGAACTTGGGCGAGGTCGGCACTTCGCTCGCTTGCGCGCGACCCCCGTTGCCGTCGTCGCTTCCGCTTCCATGCGATCCGGCGAAGGAAACAGGCGGCGCGCTCGCGCGGAAACGCCATTTCTCACCACCCACCAAACCACCCCAACCCAACCCGAGGGCCTCAATTTGCCTTCCGTTTCCAGTGTGGGGGCGTCGGGGAACATTGAAACAGCACATGGAGCCCGTACCTCCCCCAACTCGAACTTCGGGTCAAATTCGGGTCTTCGGGTTGGGGTGGGGTGGCTTGGTCGGCGGTCAACGTCCGAGCGAAAGGCGCACGGAGTTTGCGCGAGGGCCACAGATCGCCCACCTCGCGCGGGCACCCCCCCGACATTCTTTTTGGACTGTTTGCACATGCCCCCTGTAGAGAGAGAGACGCGCCCGACTCAAGCCTAGAGGGAGCAGCCGACGAAGTCAGCAGACGGGGCGGTCCAGGGGGCGGAGGAGGCAGGGGGGGTGCAGAGGCAGACCTGGCCCCGCCCCTTCCCCGAGGCGTCCCGCAGGGAGCGGGTCCGCTCCTCTCTCGGCCCTCCTCCGTCTGCCGCTCCCCCGCTCTCTCTTTGCCTTCCTCCGCCTTGAGCGGCGAGAGCGACGCTCTCGACCGCCCGCGCGTCGACGGAGCGGCGCGCGAAGCGCGCGCGCCGCCCCCCCCCCGAGCGGGAGCCCGAGGCTGTCGAGAGGCGAGCGCGACGCCGAGGCGGGAGCCGCGTCTCGGCGTGGGTCGGGCCTGCCCCCCTTCTGCAGGAGGAGTATTCAAAAAATAGTCAAATAAGAGTCCGGGGACAATTGGTTTGACTATTTTTGCTCATTTTTGAAGCGCTGCTTGGATCTATGTTTATCTGTTGCCCAACATTCGCCTGTAGGGAGACATGCCCGACCTAAATCTCGGCCTGTAGCGCGGGATGTGCGCCGCGTGCCGTTACTGCCACGCGTGTTTGCAGCGCCGACGACAGCATGCCCATGTTAAGACAAGCGCGCAAAGTATGCATCACCATCTTGGCATGTAGGATGGGGCGTCCCGAGTGTGGACCTTATCGGCCGGCCCGGAGGCAGAGCGGGAGCATATACGAACAAGGCATGAGGATGGGGGTGCAGGGTTGACCAGGAGGGCTGATGAGGAGGATCACGACAACGGCGGCGACCAGGAGGAGGACTCGGAAGAATAGATGCAGTGGGAACAGGAGCAAGAAAACGAGGAGGAACCGGAGCCGGAATGCAAAAGCACGCGGGTGTTGTCCCTGAGGAGAGTCCTGTTATTTTGTGCCTACTTATCTGCGTGTCCCAGGGCCCCTCCATCGGAGGGCACCAACTATACACCAACACCGATCCCGGCCCAGGATCACCCTGGGCCCAGGATCGGTGTATATGCCTTCTTGCGCAAGGCAGGAGGGCGTATACACCGATCCTGGGGCCAGGGTGATCCTGGCCAGGATCGGTGTTGG
Organism: Prorocentrum cordatum; assembly: GCA_963575745.1. Taxonomy (NCBI): domain Eukaryota; class Dinophyceae; order Prorocentrales; family Prorocentraceae; genus Prorocentrum; species Prorocentrum cordatum. The sequence goes on from CAUYUJ010006800.1 coordinate 11,222, forward strand.
TGTATAGTTGGTGCCTTCCTACCTCCAGTTCGGAGTGGGCACGATGTTTGCCTGGCCCGTCGCAGCAGAAGGGCCGAGAGTCCCTCGAGGCGGGGCGCGTCGTTTTCGATGGCGAGGTCCAGGGCCGCAGGAGGGGGGGGGGGCTGTGGGCTCTCCGCCTCCTCCCCCTCCTCCCCTCCTCCCTCCTCTCCCTCCTCCCTCCTCCTCCTCCTCCTCCTCCTCCTCCTCCTCCTCCTCCTCCTCCTCCTCATCCTCCTCCTCCTCCTCCTCCTCCCCCTCCTCCTCCTCCTCCTTCCACAATTACTCAGAATGATGAAATCTCTCTGTCTTTCCCCTGGTGACGATTTGGGAGTGTTCGCCCCCCCCCCCCCCCCCCCGCGTGCTTTTTTTTACACACAGGATTCCCCGGAGTTGGGTTTTCGCTTGCACTTTCGTTTCAAAATGCTGCTCTCGCTGAGGCGCCGGCCTCACTTTCGGGCCCCGCTCGTTCCGAATCGGCGCTGGCCTCATTTCCGTGCTTCCGCTCGTTCCGAATCGTGCTCCCGCTGCAGCGCTGGCCTCATTTCCGCGCTTCCGCTCGTTCCGAATCGTGCTCCCGCTGCAGCGTTGGCGTCATTTCCCGTGCCATGCCACGGCATGCAATGCAATGCTAGGTTGCGTTCCGCTGCGCGATGCCATGCCTTCAGCTGAAGCTGTGATATGCAGTGCTTAAGGGCCACGTCGTGCTATGCCATGCTACGCTTTGATCTTCAACGCCATGCTATGCAATGTTATGTTCGGGGCCGCTGTGCGATGCCATGCTTTGCGTTACAAAGCTTTGTGATGCAATTCTTCACTACGCCACGCCACGCCATGCTGTGACATACTACGCTTTGCGGTGCTCTTCTACGCCATGCCACGCCGTGCTCTACAATGCATCGCGTACCCTTTCGGGATCATTGCCCTGCTCGACATCCGACTGTGCGAGTAGAGAGGGGATCTGCGCCATGGTAAGGGATGGGAGGGAGGGGTAGGATGTCAGATATGACGCGAGCGCACCTAGCTTGTCCTCCTCCCCCTCCTCCTCCTCCTCCTCCTCCTCCTCCTCCTCCTCCTCCTCCTCCTCCCTCCCCTCCTCCTCCACCTCCTCCTCGCCTCCTCCTCCTCCCTCCTCCTCCTCCTCCTCCCCTCCTCCCCTCCTCCCCCTCCCCCTCCTCCCTCCTCCTCCTCCCTCCTCCTCCTCCTCCTCCTCCTCCTCCGCCCCTCCTCCTCCTCCTCATCCTCCTCCTCCTCCGCCTCCCTCCTCCCCTCCTCCTCCTCCTCCTCCTCCTCCTCCTCCTCCTCCTCCTCCTCCTCCTCCTCCTCCTCCTCATCTTCATCCCCCAGGGAGTTTCTCCAGGCTGCTGGAGATCCGTGAGAGCACCGAGGTCCTCCCAGCCTGCAAGCCGAGGTGCAGGCGGAAGAGGGCGAGCGGTTCGATGATCTGTTCTCCTGCAAGCGCTGCGGAGCCTCGGTGCATCAGCATGCGCGAAGGGGTCTCTTCCTTAGTGGGCCCTGGAAACGACAGGGCTGTTTTTAACCGGTTCCGTTTTGCCGTTTTTGTTGCGGTTTCCGACGCCGTGTTTTACCGGTTCCGCCGCCGTTTTGTGACCGGTTCTGGCTCCGGTTCCAATCCTGGAGCCGTTTTTTAGCCGTTTCCGGTCGCCGTGTTTTGCCGTTTCCATCTTCAAGGGACATTTTTTGGAAACGGTGAAAAAACGGCCCTGCCGTTTCCGGGGCCCACAAAGGTCTCTTTCTTCCAGGCTTGCAAAGGATCGGGGCACTCAGGTTATAAGACTCAGAGGTAAAAGGCTAAGGCGAGGTCTGCTCCCAGGCTGCATCTTGGGCACGGCCGCTGTGAGCAGCCTGAGCGGACCTGCGGACGCCATCAAAGCTGGTTGGGGTCCTCTGCTTGGTTGCTCGGTGAGTGGTGAGGCTGAGGAGGCGCCCCCTCTTTGCGAGCCTAGGGAAGGGTCTGCTTCGGCGGCGGTTGGCCCGCTTCCGACCCCTGCCATCGTTGCGATCTTTTCCTACACCATCCAGCTGATAGTCAAGCTTCATGGCTTCGAGTCCCCCGATGCGGCGCTAGTCGCGTAGGAGAGCGACTAGCGGCGTCGGGAGGGAGACTCGCGCGAACTGGATGGGGAGTATAGCATAGGCGAACCTCCTCCTCCTACAGGCGAGGTGCCAGGGGCGTAGATCCACCCACCCCGCGTTATTAGTATCCCTCCGCCTCGTCCTCCTCCTCCTCCTCCTCCTCATCGTCATCATCATCATCACCATCATCATCATCAGCAGCATCATCAGCATCATCATCAGCATCATCATCAGCATCATCACCATCACCATCACCATCACCATCATCATCATCATCATCATCATCATCATCATCATCATCATCATCATCATCATCATCTGCCTCTTCTGGAGTTCACTAGCGCTCATAGCGCTCATCCACCACGAGTGCCCTTCCGCTCAACCCCCCTTTTTTCAGAGTTACCGCACGGCGCAGCCTGAAGGCCTCGCGATGACATGGAGCAGACGCCCGAACTCCACGAGCTCCATTCCTCGGCACGAACGAAATTGGTACAGAAAGAATGGGTACGACGCCCGAAGAGGCCTGTTCATTTTGAACAGGGCTCGCTGTCCGCGCCGCCGCGGCCTGTGTCCATTTGAAACAGAAGGCCGCCTGCCAAACAGCGGCCGCTGTTGGTTCGGCACAACATTTGCTGTTGGGCATTGTGCCCATTGTTTCCGTGCCCATTTCGGGTGTCCAAAATTCCGATCCTCCTCCTCCCGCCCACCTCCTTCTCTCTCCGCCGGAGCTGAAGGCGGCGACGACGACGACGACGACGACGACGACGACGACGACGACGACGACGACGACGGCGGCGGCGGCGGCGGCGACACGCACGACGACGAGTGACGATGGCCCTGACAATGACGACGACGACGACGACGCCAACGGCGACGCCGACGACGACGACGATGACGACACCAACGACGACGACGCCAACGACGACGACGATCACGACGACGGCGACGACGACGACGACGGCGGCGACGACGATGCAAGACCACGACGATGATGCCGACGACGGGGGCGGCCTGCGGCCCAGGAGCTGGACGCTCACGCGGCCGGCGGCGGCGTGAGAGGGCCCCCCCCCAAAAGGCCGTCGCGGCCGACTCTGCAGCGCTCGTCGACATCGCCGCAGCCGCCGCCGCCGTCGTCGGCGGCGGCGGCGTCGTCGTCGTCGGCGTCGTGTCCGTTGCCGTTGCCGTCGTCGTCGTCGCCGGCGTCGGCGTCGTTGGCGTCGTCGTCGTCGTCGTCGACGACGTCGTCGGCGTCGGCGTGTTCGTCGTTGGCGTCGGCATTGGCGTCTGCGCTGGCATTGTCGTGAGCGTCGTTGCCGCCATCGTCTTCCTCGCCGTCATCGTCGTCGTCCCTCGCTGTCCTCGCCGTCGTTCTCGTCCTCCGTCTCCCCCCTCCTCCTCTCGCCCTCTGCCTTCACTCCCTCCCCGGCCGTAGTTGTTGGGTCAGAGGGTAGGGATCGGCTTCCTGGGGCGGCGGAAGAGGAGGAGGAGGAAGAACATAAGGAGGCGGAGATTGGGGAGGAGGAGGATGAGGAGGGGAGGACCTGGAGCAGAAGCGGGAGCGGGAGAAGGAAGGCGATGAGTAAGGAGGTGGGGAAGGCGGGCAGAGAGAAGGGAGGAGGTCGAAGGGGGGATGATGCTGATAATGATGGTACTCGCGATGATGATGATGATGATGATGATGATGATGATGATGATGATGATGATGATGATGCTGATGCTGATGCTGATGCTGATGCTGATGCTGATGCTGATGCTGATGCTGATGCTGATGCTGATGCTGATGTTGATGCTGATGATGCTGATGCTGATGATGATGATGATCATTATGATGATGATGATGATGATGATGATGATGATGATGATGATGACGATGATGATGGTGATGATGATGGTGCTGATGACGATGATGATGCTGATGATGATGCCGATGATGATGATGCTGATGCTGATGTTGATGCTGATGATGAAGCTGATTATGATGATGATGATGTTGATGTTGATTACGATGATGATGCTGATGATGATGATGATGGATGGTGTTGGGTGATAGATGATAGATGATGGTGATGGTGATGTTGATGTTGATTGTGATGATTGTGATGGTGACGATGATGATGATGATGATGATGATGATGATGATGATGATGATGATGTTGATGGTGATGCTGTTGATGGTGATGATGATGGTGACGACCTTGACGACGTCGACGATGATGATGATGCTGTTGACGGTGCTGTTGTTTGGGTTGATGATGGTGTTCAACTTGATGGCGACGTCGATGATGGTAATAATGGTTAGGATGCTGACCAGGGTGATATGATGACGGTGGTGATGCTGGTCATGTTGATGATGGGAATGCTTATGATTGTGTGTTGGTGATGCCGATGAGGACGGTGATGTTGATGATCGTGGGGATGTTGACGATGATGAGGATGAGGATGATGAGGATGAGGATGAGGATAAGGATAAGGATAAGGATAAGGTTAATGATGATGATGGGTGATGCTGATGATGATGGTGAGGAGGAGGGTGATGATGATGTCGCTGCTGTTGTCGATGATGATGAAGATGATGATGATGATGATGATGATGATGATGATGGTGATGATTATAATGATGATGATGATGATGATGATGATGATGATGATGATGATGATGATGATGATGATGATGATGATGATGATGAATGAAATGAGGTCGAGGAAGGGAGGCGGGGCGGAGGGGATCAGGAGGAGGAGGATGAGGATGAGTATGAGGATGAGGATGAGGATGTGGACGAGCAGCCGGAAGAGGGCGCCAGCCCTCCAGCGAGCACCGCGGCGGCCCGCGCGCGGAAGCGCTGGCCCCCCCGGCCGCGCCCCAGCGGCCGCGGCCTCTGCGCGCACGCACGCCGTGGCGACCCGTCGCGCGGAGCCGCGGAGCAGCGCGGGGGCGGCCTCCTCCCCTCCCCCTCCTCCCGCCTCCTCCTCCTCCTCCCCGTCGCTCCCCCTCCTCCCCCCCCTCCTCCTCCTCCTCCTCCTCCTCCTCCTCCTCCTCCTCCTCTCCTCCTCCTCCTCCTCCTCCACCTCCTCCTACTCCGCCGCCCGCACGCCCGCGCCGCGCCCGCCCCCCCGCCCGCCCGCACGCCGCCGCCCGCCCGCCCGCCCGCCCGCCGCGCCCGCCCGCGCCCCGCCTCCCGCCCGCCCGCCGCACCCCCCCCCCCCCCACCCCCCCCCCCCCCCCCCCCCCGGCCCGCGCGCGCCGCGGCGCGCGCGCCCCGCAACGCAACGCCAGCACGCACTCACGCACGCACGACACGCACGCACGCACGCACGCACGCACGCACGCACGCACGCACGCACTCACGCACGCACAGCACGCACGCACGCACGCACGCACGCACGGTCAATCCTCCTCCGCCGCCTCACTGCTCCTCGTAATCCGCCTCCTTCCCCCCCCCTCCCATCCCTCCCGCCCACCCTGCAGCCCTCTCGTTGTTCTCTTCCTCTCGACTTTCTTGACATGTTTCTCCTGTTCCTCCTCCTGCCCCTGCCTTCTTGCCCGGTTGACGCTTTGTCCTGCCTTGCCTTCTCCCCTCTTCTCCCCTCCTCCTCCTCCTCCTCCTCCTCCTCCTCCTCCTCCTCCTTCTCCTCCTCCTCCTCCCCCTCCTCCTCCTCCTCCTCTCCTCCTCCTCCTCCTCCTCCTCCTCCTCCTCCTCCTCCTCCTCCTCCTCCTCCTCCTCCTCCTCCTCCTCCTCCTCCCCTCCTCCCATTCCTCCCGTTCTCCCATCCCCTTCCCGACCCTCCTCCTGCGCCTCCTCCCCCCCCATTCCCTCCCCATCCCCCTGCCAGCCCTCTGTCTGCCCCCCGACCGTGCCCCCACGTCTGCTCTCCCGGATACCGCCGCCTCGTCTGCCGCAGCCGCCACCGCGGCCTTCCGCTGCCGTCGTCTGCGACACGCAGCCCTCGTCCGCCGCCGCCTCGTCCGCCCGCGGCCGCCGCCGCCTCCGTGCCCCGCCCACCGACGACGACGACGGCGGCGGCGCGCTGGAGCACAGCGACGAAGAGCTGCGCCGACGCCGCCGTCCAGGTCGACGACGCCGCCGCCGCCGCCGATCGCCGCCGCCAAGCGCGGCGCAGGTCGCTGCAGCCCCCGCCGGCGGCGGCGGAACTGGCGGCGCAGGGGCGGTCTGGGTGGCAGTTGCGGCGCTCCGCCTTCGTCTGCCCGCCGGGCGCCGAGGCGGTCCTCGTCGCCCCCGCCGCTGGCGGCAGCGCCGTCTTGGTCGTGGCCGTCGGCGGCTGCGCCGTGGTCGTCGCCCTCGCGCTTTTCTCTGTCGCCGGCGGCGGGCGACGACGACGACGACGACGACGACGACGTCGACCCCGGCGGGCCGCGCAGGCGGCATTCGCCCCGGCATTCGCCCCGGCCAGAGGCGGACGGAACATGCGACGACGACGACGACGACGGCGACGGCGACGACGACGGCGACGACGACGACGGCGACGACGGCGACGGCGACGACGACGACCCCGGCGGGCCGCGCAGGCGGCAGTCGCCCCGGCCTCCGCGGCGAGCCGCGGCGAGGCGCGGCCGGCGCTGGAGCGGCGCGGGCGGCGGGCGGCCCTGGAGGCGTCCGGCCGCGGCTCGCCGAGCCGTCGGCCTCTGCGCCGTCGGTGGGCGGCGGCGTCGCCCCGGTCGGCGGCCTCGGCGACGGCGTCCCCCGACCCCCTCGCGTCGTTGGTCGAGGCTCGAGGTTCGAGGCGTTCTGTCCCAAGTCGGGCGCGTGTCTCTCTACAGGAGGAAAATTCGAAAATAGTAAGACATGAGTCTGGGCACGATTTTTTGAGTAATGTTTCACTGTGTTTGAGTTTTGTTGGACCCTTTTTAAATTTTTTCCACCGAAAATCCGCCTGTAGGGGGACATGCCCGACCTAACTAAGTTCTGTGCTTCGGGAGCCCTCCTCGTCGCCACGGCTGGACGCGGCTCGAACAACCAGAGCGTTTGGAACCTTGCAGGCGCCTGGGGACCCATTTCGAGAGGATTTCGAACCCCCTCGCATCGTGGAAGATCATCACGCGGGCGTTGTTGTTGTTGATGTTGATGATGATGATGATGATGATGATGATGATGATGATGATGATGATGATGATGATAATAATGATGATGATGATGATGATGATGATGATGATGATGATGATGATGATGATGGTGGTGTTGATGTGGTCGTTGTTGTTGATGGTGGTGTTGATGTGGTTGTTGTTGTTGTTGATGTTGTTGTTGTTGGTGTTGGTGTTGTTGTTGAACATTATTAATTCTAAAGAATAATTATTGTTGGGCCCCCTGGTGCGCGCCCCCCCCGCCGCGCCTAGGCCGCAGCCACGTTTTCATCATTTTCGTGAGGAAGCCTCAGGTAATTCGAGGTGATCAAGATCCGGTTGTTTTGTTGTAATCCGTTTTCCCTTGCAAAAAACACTATAAAATGACATTTCTTGTTCTAATATAATCAAATTTCAAGAATCCCTTGCAAAAATAAGGTAAAGTGGACATTCGCGCGCGCAAGACGAAATCCTTCCAAAAGCTTAGTGTTCGGAGCGATTTTAACATAAACACATCAAAAAACCAATGGTTTTTCAACAAAAAATGTCAAAATCTCATCCCGCGCGCTCTTGCGGATTCGTAGGAAACCCAACACTTTTTAAAACATTTCTGTCAAACGGGCTTTTGCGAGCAACTTTTTCGAACTTCTGCGACAACGGTTGCGCACCTGCCAGGGCCATCATCCCTGTCAAATAATACCATGCGGGACACATTCGTTTTTTCTTCGCGCGCGCACGCCGTCGTCGTCGGCCGCGGGCCCTGAATAGTAGCCACGGTCGTCCGCATGCCACGAAGTGAAGTGTCCGAACGTCATAGGGCGGGAAGCTGGGTGTGGGTGGTGGCGAATAGTCGTTTGGAAATTTGGTAGAGCTTGAACCGGCCCCCCCACAAAGTGGGGGTATTGCCCGCCTCCTATGAAAACCCTGGCACTGGTGAGAACGGAGTGTCCCCAGTCTTAAATGATTGTTGTTGTTGTTGTTGTTGAATGCATTAATTATTCTAAGCAAATAATTGTCACAGTCTCATCCCGCGCGCTCTTGCGGATTCGCGTCGTCTCGGTGGTTTTCGTTTGCTTCTATCTGGTAGGCGAAAAAAACCAACACTTTTTAAACATTTTCTGTCAAACGGGCTTTGGCGAGCATCTTTTTCGAACTTCTCTGCGACAACGGTTGCGCACCTGCCAGGGCAATCATCCCTGTCAAATAACACCATGCGGGACACATTCGTTTTTTCTTCGCGCGCGCACGCCGTCGTCGTCGGCCGCGGGGCCCTGAATAGTAGCCACGGTCGTCCGCATGCCACGAAGTGAAGTGTCCCAACGTCATAGGGCGGGAAGCTGGGTTTGGGTGGTCGCGAAGAGTCGTTTGGATATTTGGTAGAGCTTGTAATGCCCCCCACGAAGTGGGGGTATTGCCTGGTGTCGTATGAAAACCCTGGCACTGGGGAGAACACCACGCGTTCGGGTAAAATGATTGTTGTTGTTGTTGTTGTTGAACATTATTTATTCTAAAGAATAATTATTGTTGGGACCCCTGGTGCGCGGCCCCCTCGCCGCGCCTAGGCCGCAGCCACATTTTCATCATTTTCGCGAGGAAGTCTCAGGCAAAACGTGGGTGTCCGGATCCGGTTGTTTTGTTGTCCCCCGTTTTCCCTTGCAAAACATAAGCTAAAGTGGACATTTCTTGTTCTAACATAACCAAACTTCACCTTGCAAAAAATAAGGTAAAGTGGACATTCGCGCGCGCAAGACGAAATCCTTCCAAAACCTTAGTGTTCGTAGCGATTTCAACATAAAAACATAAAAAAACAATGGTTTTTCAAAAAACAAGTGTCAAAATTTCATCCCGCGCGCTCTTGCGGATTTGTCGGAAACCTAACACTTTTTAAACATTTCTGTCAAATGGGTTTTTCCGAGCAACTTGTTCACGTGCTTCGAACTTCTCCAACAACCGTTGCGCACCTGCCAGGGCCATCATCCCTGTCAATTAATACCATGCGGGACACATTCGTTTTTTCTTTGCGCGCGCACGCCGAAATCTTCAAAAACCATTGGATTTCGTGGGAATTTTAGCACCGCGCAACATAAAATCATACGAATCGGGACAACGATCGGGACAACGATCGGGACAACCACAACCATCAGGACAACCATCGGGACAACCATCGGGACAACCATCGGGACAACGATCGGGACAACCATCGGGACAACCATCGGGAGAACCATCGGAACAACAATCGGGACAATCATCGGGACAATCATCGCGACAATCATCGGGACAACCACAACCATCAGGACCTCCCACCAGAGAGAGGTAGCCACGTGTATTTCGTAGACGAATGAGCCAGTATTGCACATTGAGGCCGGAACGACAACCACAGAACAAGAATGAGCATAACAACAACGGAAACAAGTCCTGTGGTATGCTGGCGCCACGCACGTGGTACCACTCAAAATAATCTTTGCTTGTGTGGTACAGAAACGGAAAAACGTCGGAAAACGGTACAGGTGTCCAGTGTTGGAACAGGGGGATAAGTCGTATACTAAGCTAGCTTCCACAAAATGTTACAACAACAAGTCATTGTACCCATGCGCCAGTGTAGTAGCCAAGGTCGTCCGCAGGCCACGAAGTGAAGTGTCCGAACGTCATAGGGCGGGAAGCTGGGTGTGGGTGGTGGCGAAGAGTCGTCCTAAACTTGGTAGAGCTTGAACCGGCCCCCCACAAAGTGGGGGTATTGCCCGCCTCCTATGAAAACCCTGGCACTGGTGAGAACGGAGTGTCCCCACGTGCTAGTAATTGTTGTTGTTGAACATTATTTCTTCTTAAGAATAATTATTGTTGGGGCCCCTGGTGCGCGCCCCCCCCGCCGCGCCTAGGCCGCAGCCACGTTTTCATCATTTTCGTGAGGAAGCCTCAGGTAAAACGATGTGATCCAGATCCGGTTGTTTTGTTGTAATCCGTTTTCCCTTGCAAAAAACACTATAAAATGACATTTCTTGTTCTAATATAATCAAATTTCAAGAATCCCTTGCAAAAAATAAGGTAAAGTGTACATTCGCGCGCGCAAGACGAAATCCTTCCAAAAGCTTAGTGTTCGGAGCGATTTTAACATAAAAACATCAAAAAACCAATGGTTTTTCAACAAAAAAATGTCACAATCTCATCCCGCGCGCTCTTGCGGATTCGTAGGAAAACCAACACTTTTTAAACATTTCTGTCAAACGGGCTTTTGCGAGCAACTTTTTCACGTGCTTCGAACTTCTCCAACAACGGTTGCGCACCTGCCAGGGCCATCATCCCTGTCAAATAATACCATGCGGGACACATTCGTTTTTCCTTCGCGCGCGCACGCCGTCGTCGTCGGCCGCGGGGCCCTGAATAGTAGCCACGGTCGTCCGCATGCCACGAAGTGAAGTGTCCGAACGTCATAGGCGGGAAGCTGGGTGTGGGTGGTGGCGAAGAGTCGTTTGGAAATTTGGTAGAGCTTGAACCGGCCCCCCCACAAAGTGGGGGTATTGCCCGCCTCCTATGAAAACCCTGGCACTGGTGAGAACGGAGTGTCCCCACGTGCTAGTAATAGTTGTTGTTGTTGTTGTTGTTGTTGTTGTTGTTGTTGTTGTACATTATTAATTCTAAAGAATAATTATTGTTGGGCCCCCTGGTGCGCGCCCCCCCCGCCGCGCCTAGGCCGCAGCCACGTTTTCATCATTTTCGTGAGGAAGCCTCAGGTAATTCGAGTTGATCAAGATCCGGTTGTTTTGTTGTAATCCGTTTTCCCTTGCAAAAAAAACTATAAAATGACATTTCTTGTTCTAATATAATCAAATTTCAAGAATCCCTTGCAAAAAATAAGGTAAAGTGGACATTCGCGCGCGCAAGACGAAATCCTTCCAAAACCTTAGTTTTCGTAGCGATTTTAACATAAAAACATCAAAAAACCAATGGTTTTTCAAAAAAAAATGTCAAAATTTCATCCCGCGCGCTCTTGCGGATTCGTAGGAAACCCAACACTTTTTAAACATTTCTGTCAAACGGGCTTTTGCGAGCAACTTTTTTCGAACTTCTGCAACAACGGTTGCGCACCTGCCAGGGCCATCATCCCTGTCAAATAATACCATGCGGGACACATTCGTTTTTTCTTCGCGCGCGCACGCCGTCGTCGTCGGCCGCGGGGCCCTGAATAGTAGCCACGGTCGTCCGCATGCCACGAAGTGAAGTGTCCGAACGTCATAGGGCGGGAAGCTGGGTGTGGGTGGTGGCGAAGAGTCGTTTGGAAATTTGGTAGAGCTTGAACCGGCCCCCCCACAAAGTGGGGGTATTGCCCGCCTCCTATGAAAACCCTGGCACTGGTGAGAACGGAGTGTCCCCACGTGCTAGTAATTGTTGTTGTTGTTGTTGTTGTTGTTGTTGTTGTTGTTTTTGTTTTTGTTTTTGTTGTTGTTGTTGCTATTTGCGGTCGAGGTGCCCTCGCCGGGCCCGGGGACCGTCGACAAATCAGTCCAGGGGAAGGGGTCGAGATCTCCTGGGGTCGCCGCTGTTAAAAAAGATCATGGCGTTTGGGGGCTGGGTCGTCGGCGGCGGCGTCGTTGGGAGCGTCGGCGGCGACGGGGTTGTCCGTTTCGTCGTCGTCTCCCTCCTCCTCCCACCAGCCGGTGGAGGGGAGGTGCAGTCGGGGCCCTGAAGAAGGAACCCTTCTCGTTGGAAAGGGGCTCCGTGTTCCTTGATTGTTTCACAGCTTGCCTCAGGCTTTCCTTAGGTGTTCGATTGGGAGTCGAATTTTAACTGATGGGAAAAAGGGGCCTCGTTCCTTATTTAGCGTTCCTTAGGTCAACAACGCCCCGACTGTAGAGGGAAGTCGGGGGGTGCAGGATCGGCGGCGAGCGAGGGGAGGGCAAGCACCTGGCAGATGTTGTCCTGCACCGTCTCTCGCCCCTTGGAGGGTACGGAGTTGGGCTGCGTACCGTCACTCATCCTCTCCTCTCTCCCCATCCGCCCTGAGGAGGCCTAGGAGGAGGAGGAGGAGGAGGAGGAGGAGGAGGAGGAGGGCAGGAAGAGGAGGAGAAAAACGAGGAGGTCCAGTGCACACACCCCAGACGCATGATCGATGTTGCACTTGACAACCCCTTCTTCATATATAGGTCCCTGCAAGACTAGGTTTTCATTACAGGATGTGCCCCACTGAGAGACAATCAGGCCAAAGCACCAGTCTTGGGACATCAACGCCGCGAATCAACGTGACAGGTGCGTCCTGACAGTCCTAAATCGTGCAAGAACGCTGTTCCTGGGATTCCAACGCTGTGGATCAACGTGACAGCTGCGTCCTGACAACCCCAAATCATGCTTGAACACCTCTCCTGGGACTTCAACACCGCGAATCAGATTGATTCAAGATGCTCAAGTGCGCCATACCGCCTACTCCCAGAAGGAGCCAGAGCTTGCGGCGATCGTGGAAGTTTTTGTTGGTGGGCCGTGAGCCTTTTGGATGCATCTGGGGATTTGTTGGGGGCTCCTGGGATGCTTTTCAGGTGCGTCTAGGAAAGCTATGTGTGGCATCTGGGGAGCTTGTTGGGGTCTTCTTGGCAGGCTCTTTGGGGCCTCTTTGGGGCCTCTTGGAGACCTCTTGGGGCCTCTCGGGGGCGCCTCGGCGGCCTCTGGGGGGCTCTTGGGGACATCTTGGGGGGGGAGCGGCTCGACGTGTCAGTTCGCTTTCGAACTCTTGGGGCCCTCGTGGGCCTCTCTGGGCCGTCTTGAGGGCCTCTGGGGCCGTTCTGGGACCTTCCTGGGCCGTTCTGGGGCTTCGTAGGGCCTCATGGCCCGTCTTGGGACACTCTTGGGGGCCCCTTTGGCCGACTTGGATGCTACCAAGACGAAAGAGGCGAGTGTGCCAAACATGCACGCTTTCCAAAGGGAGTGGGACGATGTTTGCTTCTTGGGGTCGTCTCGGCTGTCCTCTGGCAGCACTCTTGGGCCGTCTTGGAGGCCTCGTGGGCCGTCTCGAAGCAATCCTGGACCGTCCTGGGCTACCCTTGGCCGTCTCGACACTCTCTTGGGCTGTCTTGGCGCTTCGCTTGGGCCCTCGTGAGCCGCCCTGGGGCTCCTGGGAGGCCCCGGTGGCCACGGGGGCGCGCTGACGAGCGCATGCTTTCACCCAGGGGGGGGCTCTTATCGGACTCTGCACTTTGGGGGAGTGGGAAAGGGAGAGGGGGGCAGCCAGACGTTTCACACGCCTTCTCACCCCTGGCAAGCTTTGGTCCGAGGACTCGTGCGTCTGGACGAACACGCCAGTCCTGGGACTTCCACTCGGAGAATCCCTGAAACCAGTAAGAGACTTGGGACGAATGCGCGAGGCACGGTTTGAAAACCACCCGCCCTGTATCTTTGAACATACTGCAGCTCTTTAAAAGGATTGCGCGCGTCGCCAAGGCGAGAGCCACATGTTGAAGACCATCCGCCCTCCACCTCTGAAGCTGCTGCACACCTTTAGACGCATATGCGCGGCGCTGATGGGAGAGCCACGTTCTCAAAACCATCCGCCCTCCATCCTTGAAGCTGCCGAACATTTCAGGGACGAATGTGCGCCGCGCATATGCGAGAGTCACGGTTTGAAAACCACCCGCCCTCCAATTTTGAAATTGTTTTGAATGTCAAGCTTCAGGGTCGCAATTGGTGAGGAAGTCTCTGGCGAAACGCCCGGCACGCCCTACCAACACGTCTGCGGTTGCGACAGGGAGGCGCTCATTCTTGAAAAAGGATTATCCCGGCAAAGCAACCTAACAGCGATGTGTAGAAGCATATCTGAAAGCATTCCCCTTAAGATTCAGATGAAAATCCAGTTGTAGAATTCTGCTGTTCTCGCAGTCGTAGTCGCATTCGCGATGACAGTCGCAGCGGCAACGGCAGTCGCAGTCACAGCCTCAGCCTCAGCCTGCCTCAGCCTCAGCCTCAGCCTGCCTCAGCCTCAGCCTGCCTCAGCCTCAGCCTCAGCCTGCTTCAGCCTCAGCCTCAGTCTGCCTTCAGCCTCGGCCTCAGCCTCAGCCTGCCTCAGCCTCAGCCTGCATCAGCCTCAGCCTCAGCCTCAGCCTGCCTCAGCATCAGCCTGCCTCAGCCTCAGCCTCAGCCTGCCTCAGCCTCAGCCTCAGCCTGCTTCAGCCTCAGCCTCAGTCTGCCTTCAGCCTCGGCCTCAGCCTCAGCCTGCCTCAGCCTCAGCCTGCCTCGGCCGCAGCATCAGCCTGCCTCAGCATTCAAAATGTGGCCCAGGAATGGAGTTCTGGGAACTCGAAGAACACGAAGTGGCCTACAGTTGGCTCCGGGCATTCAAAATCATGCCCAGGAATGGAGTTCTGGGAACTCGAAGAGCACGAAGTGGCCTACAGTTGGCTCCGGGCATCCAAAATGTGGCCCGGGAATGGAGTTCTGGGAACTCGAAGAGCACGAAGTGGCCTACAGTTGGCTCCGGGCACTCAAAATGTGGCCCGGGAATGGAGTTCTGGGAGGTCGAAGAGCACGAAGTGTGTGACTGTTGACGAAAAACGAGCCCGGCTCTGTTCCCGGTTCTCCAGAATGTGGCCCGGGAATGGAGTTCTGGGAGATCGAAGAGCACGAAGTGTGTGACTGTTGGCGAAAAGCGAGCCCGGCTCTGTTCCCGGTTCTCCAGAATGTGTCCCGGGAATGGAGTTCTGGGAGATCGAAGAGCACGAAGTGTGTGACTGTTGGCGAAAAACGATTCCCGGTTCTCCTCCCCGGCACCCGCCCAGACCCCCCTGAGGAGTCCAGATGCTCTCTTTTGACCCTACTAGAAACCTATCAGCAAACGCTGTTAGGTAACAAGGGGTGGAATTGGAGGAGGAATAGCTTCCTGGACTCCCTTTTGCTCCTGTTCTCTCTCCCCATCCGTCCTCAGGAGGCCTAGGAGGGAGGGCCTAGGAGGAGGAGGGGTAGGAGGAGGAGGAGGAGGAGGAGGAGGAGGAGGAGGAGGAGGAGGACGAGGAGGAGGAGGAGGAGGAGGGAGGAGGAGGAGGAGGAGGAGTGAGGAGGAGGAGGAAGGAAGGAGGAGGTGGAAGAGGTAGAGGGGGAGGAGGAGACGGAAGAAGGACCCCCAGGGGCCGCCTGGACCCTCTGCAGCCCTCGAGGATGTCCTGAAGCCCTCCTCCTTTCACTCCCGCCCTCCTCCTCCTCATCCTCCCTCCCTCCCTCCCTCCCTCCTCCCTCCCTCCCTCCCCCTCCTCCCCTTCCTCCTCCCTCCCTCCTCCTCCTCCTCCTCCTCCCTCCTCCTCCTCCTCCTCCTCCTCCTCCTCCTCCTCCTCCTCCTCCTCCTCCTCCTCCTCCTCCCCCTCCTCCCCCTCCTCCATGCTTCGGCGTGCGGGCGCGCGCGCGCCTGGAGGCGGGGCGGGGTTGGCTCGCACTCCGCCTGGCACGCGCCCGCTCGCCCCCTGCTCTCGCCTTGGCGCGGACAGTCTGCTCCAATCCCCCGCCTTGTGGTCTACGTCGTAAGTCGGGCCTGTCCCTCTACGGGGGGAATATTCAAACATAGTCCACAAATAGTTCGTCTGGGAACGATGTTTGACCATTTGCGAGCACTTTTGGATCTTTTGTTGGGTTTTCTGTGTCTAATCTTTCGTCCAAGATCCGCCTGTAGGGGGACATGCCCGACCTCAGTCTACGGCCGCTTGGGCGACGGAACTAAAACAGCCGACTCATTTGCGCCGACATTGGCGCGTAAATTGCCCGCCGAAGGTCGCGCGTGAGCGCCCTCGTCGCCAATGCAGCGTGCTGCACCGGCGGCCCGCGCCAGCTGCGGCGCACGGTCGCTGGGCCACCTCGGGTAAGACCCGGTTTGGATCGTCGCCCGGTTGACTCAGGCAGCGTCGGGAGCGACAGCGGGGCGCCGCCGTGGCGAATGGCGGCGCGGGGGGAGCTTCCCCCTGCCCCGCCGCAGCACAGTCGGCCCGCACAGCCTGTATGGGCAACGTTCCCAAGGCTACCCTTGCATCCCTGCCTCCTCGGTCCATCCTTCGTCACTTTCGTTGGCCGCGCCCCGCTCGAACAGCTTGGACATGGGCGTCCACGGCCCTTGCATCCTTATCGCGGGGTTGACTCGTAGGCACAGTCGATGAGAGATCGACCTGCGAGTGCCTGCCGCGCCAGCGTCCTGGCCGCTCCGCGCCGGACGCCGGCCCCCCCCCTCCTCCGCCTCCTTCTCCTCCTCCTCCTCCTCCTCCTCCTCCTCCTCCGCCTCCTTCTCCTCCTCCTCCTCCTCCTCCTCCTCCTCCTCCTCCTCCTCCTCCTCCTCCTCCCTCCTCCTCCTCCCCCCTCCCTCCTCCTCCTCCCCTCCCCCTCCTCCTCCTCCCCCTCCCCCTCCTCCTCCTCCCCCTCCTCCTCCCCCTTGTGTGTCAGCAGACTCTGCGCTCGCCCCGTGCAGCTCCACCGACGGCACGCAGCCTGACTCGGCCCTGCACAGGGCCTGCGGCGTGCTGGGGGGCGTCGGGGGGGCGAGCCCGCCCCTCGCGCGCGCGAGCGCGAGGCGCCCCGCGAGCCCAGCCCACCAGCGCCGAGCGCGGCGGTCGGCAGCGGCGGGGCGGGGGGAGGGCGCGTGCGCCGCCGCCGCCGACGCCGCCGTCGCCAGCGCCGTCGTCGCCGTCGCCGTCGCCGTCGTCGTCGTCGTCGCCGTCGTCGTCGTCGTCGTCGTCGTCGTCGTCGTCGTCGTCGTCGTCGTCCGCCGTCGTCGCCGGCGCCGCCAGCGTCCACGGGACCCCCCCCTTGCGCCGTGACAACAAAAAAAACACGACTCGGGTGGCGGCGTGCTGTTGTCTTCGGCCTCATGGGTGCCCTCCCCGGGCCCCAGGAGAGATTAAACAACATTGCCCAGGACGAAGGAGCTGGTCCAGGGGAATGCGTCGAGACCTCTGTCAGGCGATCGCAAACATTGATCACGGGGGCGTGGGTTAGCGACGGGTCCCGCTGCCATGAAAAATCTCAGATTTCCGCCGCCGAAGGAGGCGACACTGACCGCATTTTGGGGAGGGCACCTCCCCCGATACATGAATTTGGCGACCGCGCGACAAATTGATGGATCGCTAATCCATGTTTGCGCGCCCGAGACCTCTGGGGGTCGACGTTGCGAAAAGTCATGGCGTTGGGGGTCGGCGGCGTCGTCGGTGGCGTCCTTGTCGTCCTCGTTGGCGGCGTCGTTGGGAGCGTCGGCGGCGACAGGGCTGTCTGCGTCGTCGTCGTCCTCCTCCTCCCCCCCGTCGATGGAGACGGAGGAGGAGGATCGTGAGAAGGACAAGGGAGGAGAAGCCTCCTCATCGCCCACCTCCCTTTTCCTCTTCATCTTCGTCTTCCCGATGGCACCGAAGCACGACAGCCGCAGCGAGGCACGGAATCAAAAAGAGAAGGAGGAGGAGGAGGAGCAGGCCAGCCGCAGCGAATCACGACAGCCGCAGGAGGAGGAGGATCAGCAGCAGCAGCAGCAGCAGCCAAGAGAGTTGGCCAGGTGTCGTGCCCGTGCACACCCTCGCCCTTCCCATTCGCGCGAAAGTTGACCAGGTGCCGCGCGCACCCAGGTCCTGGCCCACTCCTTCTCGTCCTCCTGCCCCACTCCTCCTCGTCCTCCTCCTTCTCCTCCTCCTCCTCCACCTCCTCCACCTCCTCCTCCTTCTCCTCCTCCTCCTCCTCCTCCTCCTCCTCCTCCTCCCCCTCCTCCTCCTCCTCCTCCTCCCCCTCCTCCTCGACCTCCTCCTCTTGGCTTCGCTGCCAGCCGCGCCTGAGCCCGCTTCGCAACACCCCCACCCCCGCTCGGCGACTGGTGCGTCAAGCCCAAGAGCCTGCGGGTGTGCCGGCTCGTCTCCTCGGCGCGGAGTGCCAGCGCAGGTTCGACCTTTGCCTCCCCAGACATGATCGCGTCGTAACAGAAATCAGGACGGCAAGTTTTTCGCCGTGTTCGGCCCCTGGAGGCCCCCGCCGGGCCCCGGGACCGTCAAAAAACGACTCAGGACGAAAAACCGGTCTCGGGGAAAGGGTCGGGACTTCCGGGGACGCCGTCCTGAAAAAATCACGACGTCGCATGTATGGGTCACCAAGCACTTCAGCCTCTTTGGCTTCGGCCCCACAGTGGAATCCGGCTCCCTTCCACTCCCTTCCCTCTGGCTCCGGCTCCCTGCTCTCCGGCTCCGGCTTCCTTTTCTGCAACTCCGGCTCCCATATCTCAGGCTACGGCTTCCGCCGACTGCGGCTCCAACTCCTGCCGCCAGCACGTCTCTTGAGGGTTCTGGCCCCCCCCGCGCTGCCCTCTGAGGGCTGGACCCGCTGGACCGACATCGCGCGCTCGCCTCGCCTCGCCACAGCAGGATGACAGACTTGCGACTTGCTGAAGCCACGCGGCAGCCGTCTCGGCCTTCTCATCCTCTGCCTCCCTCCCAATTACCTCCCTCCCTGCTCCTTTGGGGTCCACCCCGCAGACCTGATGGTCCGTGGCGACCGGGTCCCATCGCAACCCTTTCGGAACGATCGTCACCACTTGGTCGGGTATAGCCAGGACCCCAGGTAAGGGGACCCGGTCAGTAGCAGAGCCCCGGAGCCCCTAAATTGC
>CAUYUJ010006800.1:35000-37500 GCA_963575745.1 Prorocentrum cordatum
TACCCCTCCTCATTTTCCTCCGCATTCGAAGGATATCGCTCACGATCCGGAGGTGACAAGAGGAGTGGGGAGGGGTAGGAGGAGGGAGGAGGAGGAGGAGGAGGAGGAAAAGGAAAAGGAAAAGGAGGAGGAGGAGGGAGGAGGAGGAAGGAGAGGGAGGAGGAGGGAAGGAGGAGCAGGAGCAGGAGTCGTTCCGCGGGTGGCCGAGGCGTGCTCGTTGGGAGTCCGTACCAAACCCCATGAGCCTCCGAGTGTACGAAAGGTCCGCGTCGTGCCGACCTGCGGCGACCCCGCCTCTGGCGTTCAAGGTTGAACGCCGCTGGAGGCCCAGGACCGACCCAACGTTGAACCATCCAGCGTTGAGGGAACGGCCGAGTGTTCAAGGTTGAACGATCTCCGCGGAGTCGGAAACCAACGCCCGCGGCGACACGGCGCGAATTTTTCGTACCTGCATAGAGAGAGGGCCTGCCGCCGCGGGCAGGGGCCTCGTTAACAGCGTGCGAAAGTAAATCAGGATACCTGCGGGATTTGCGGCTGGCAGGCCCGGCGCAGGTGGTCAGTTGCGCTGAGCGGGGCCAGTGTGTGGGTCGATGACCGGAGGAGGAGGAGGGGGAGGAGGAGGAGGAGGAGGGGAGGGGGAGGAGGAGGAGGAGGATGGGGGAGGAGGAGGAGGAGGGAGGAGAGGAGGAGGAGGATTTGGAAGAGAAAGAGCGATGAGGAGAGGAGGAGAGAGAGGAGGAGGAGGAGGGGGACGACGAGGAGGAGGGAGAGGATGATGTAGAGGGATCGAGTTTGAGCGGATTTAGTTTTGGAGGGAGGGATGTGCCCTTCGCGAGAGTTCGCCCAGAACTCGAGAGGCGAAGGACGATGATGAGGCTCAGCACAGATGAGGATGGGACGAGGATGAGAGGCGAAGGGCGATGATGAGGTTCTCTTCCTCCTCCTCCTCCTCCTCCTCCTCCTCCACCTCCACCTCCCCCTCCTCCTCCTGTTCCCCCTTCCCCTCCTCCTCCTCCTCCTTCTCCTGTTCCTCGCCCTCTCCTTCACTCCTCCCTCTCCTCCTCCTCCTCCTTCTCCTGCTACTTTTCTCCTCCGCCTCCTCTTCCCCCTCATTTTCTCCTCCTCCTCCTTCTCCTTCCCCTCGCCCTCTCCCACCCTCCTTCTCCTCCTTCTTTCCCCGCCTCCGCTTCCACCTCCTTCCCCCTCCCCCCCCCCCTCCTCCTCCTCTTCCCCTTCTTCCTCTCCCTTCTTTCCTTTTTCCTCCTTCTCCTCCTCCTCCTCCTCCGCGACTCCTCCTCCTCTCCTTCTTCCTCTTCCTCACCCTTTCCCTCCTCCTCCTCCTCCTCCTCCCTCCTCTCCTCCTCCTTCTTCCCTCTCCTCCTCCTTGTTGTGTTCTCTCTCCCCCTCCTTCTTCTCCTCCTCCTCCTCCTTCTCCGCCTCCTCCTTCTTCTCTTCCTCCTTCTCCTCCTCTTCTTCCTCCTCCTCCCCTTTCCTCTTTTCTTCCTCGGCGTTTGTGAAAGCCTGGCCGTTGGCGCCACCGACACAGAAAGATATCGTTGACGATCCAGAAGCTTCTGTGTCTAGAGAATGAAATTTTACAATGGGTTTTCGCCATTCGTTTTTCGATTTGACATGGCCCCGCTGTGTACAATACATATTTACAACGCAGCGACATTCACCCAGGCGGGTGGGTCACCCGAGTGGGTGGGTCACCCGAGCGGGCGGGTCACCCAAGCGGGTGGGTTAGCATTGCGCGTGTGTGTGTGTGTGTGCCTGTGCGCGCGGTAGGGATTGTGATCGGGTTTTCACACATGGGTCGTTCATATGGTCGGCTCTTGTGTCTAGGGAATGAAATTTTACACTGGGCTTTCACCGTGCGTATTTCGATTTACCAAGGCCCCGCTGTGTACGGAAACGTTAACAGCGCAACGATGATCACCCAGGCGGGTGGGCCACCCGAGCGGGTAGGTCACCCGAGCGGGCGGGTCACCCGAGCGGGTGGGTCACCCAAATGCGTGGGCCAGCATTGTGCGTGTTTGTTCGCAATGGCGATTGTGATTGAGTTGTGCAGGATGCGTCGTTCACGTGGTCGGCTCTTGCGCCTACAGAAAGAAATTGTACATTGGGTTTTTACCATTCGTTTTTCCATTCAACATGGCCCCGCTGTGCACGAAAACGTTAACAGCGCAGCCATGATCACCCCAGGCGGGTGGGTAACCCAGGTGGGTGGGTCACCCGAGCGGGTGGCTCACCCGAGTGGGCGGATCACCCGAGCGGGTGGGTCATTGGAATGCGTGGGCCAGCATTGTGCCTGTGTGCGCGCAATGGCGATTGTGATTGAGTTTTGCCGGATGCGTCGTTCACGTGGTCAGCTCTTGTGTCAAGAGAATGAAATTTTACATTGGGTTTTCACCAGATGTTTTTGGATTCAACATGGCCCTGCGTGTACGAAAAGGTTAACAGGCGCAGCGATGATCACCCAGGCAGGTGGGTCACCCAG
>CAUYUJ010006800.1:42500-51073 GCA_963575745.1 Prorocentrum cordatum
ACCAACTCATGCTGCAACCCAGAAATCGAATTAGACCATTGGTTTTGCCAATGCAGTTGTCGGGTGACCCGCCCGCGGGTGGGTCACCTGCGTGGTGCGTGCCACATAAGGAGCCATATGGATCACGACTGCACCAACTAATGTTGAAGGTCAGTACGCCCAAATTCGGGTGATCAGCCCGCTGCACAGGGACTTGTATGTAATGCGAGTACACCAACTCGTGTCGACTTCCAGAACTCAAAGTTCGAGTGTTTTGTTCCAGCCAGTTTTCTGGTGACACCCTCGTAGTGCACGCTACACGGGGAAATGTGTGGACGACGACTGCACCAACTCATGCTGAGGCCCAGAACTTCAATGCCGCAATTGGTCGTCCCAACCAGTGTTCGGGTCACCCGCCCGCGGGTTGGTCACCAGCGCGGCGCGCGCATCGCAACGAAGCGTATGGAGTGCGACTGCACTAACTCATGTCGGATTTGACAGTTGGTTTCGCCAACCAGTTTCGGGTGACCCGACCACGGGTGGGTCACCTGTGCGGCGCGCGCTGCACAGGGAATCGTGTGGAGTACGACTTCACCAACTCATTTAGAGGCCCATGCGTCAAAAGCACAATTGGTTTACCCCGCCATGTTTTTGGGTGACCCGCCCGCGGGTGGGTCACCTGTGTGGTGCGCGCTAAACGGGGACTCGTGTGGAGTACGATTGCACCAACCTTCGTTGGGCCCCCAAACCCCAAATTTAGAATTGGTTTCCACAGCCACGTTTTCGGGTGACCCGCCCGCGGGTGGGTCACCAGTAAGGGGCCCAGTGCACAGGGAATCGCATAGAGCACTTCCGCGCCAATTCATGTTGAAGGCCCAGAAGTCAAAATTTGCCATTGACCCCCCCAAACAGTTTTCGGGTGACCCGCCTGCGGGTGGGTCGCCTGCGTGGTGCGCGCTACAAAGGGAATTGAGTGAGACTGCGCCAACTTTTGTTGAGTCCCAGAACTTCAATTTTACACTTGTTTCTGCCAGCCAGTTTTCGGGTGACCCGCCCGCAGGTGGGTCAGGTCACCTGCGTGGTGCGCTTTACGCCACGAAACGTACGGAGTACGACTGCACCGACTCACGTTGAGGCCCATAAGTGTAATGTACAATTCTAGACGCTTCGCGTATCCCCACCAGCCCGTCCAGAAACGACGCCCAGGCGAGTAGAGGGTCGTCCTGAGGGGCTTTTCGGCGTCTTGGGTGCCTCGGGGGGGCCTCTTTGGGCCGTTTGGGATCCTCTTGGGGGCCTCCTGGGGGCCTCTTGGGGCCATCTTGGGGCCATCTTGGTGCCTCCTGGGCGCTTCTTGGGGCCATCTTGGAGGAAATCGATCAAAGAAGAGGGGAGCTTCAATTAGCGCTGCCCCCTCAGAAGGCCAAAATGGGGCCAAAACCTTAGTAAAATCAATGATTTTGGCTTCCTCGGCGAGGCCGTTTTGGACGCTCTGACCGCTCCCCGCCCCCCCTGTCCAGGTCAGTGGGGAGGGGGTAGGGGGAGGGGTAGACCCCTCCCCGAAGGGGAAGAAGGAGGGGTGGAAGAGGAAACTCGTTAAACCACCGACGCCCTAAAGGGCTGGTGGGATTGGGTTTCCCAACCAGCTTTCAGGTGATCCGTCCGCGGGCGGGTTGCCTGATTTGCGTGCGATTCAGTGATGTGTGTGTATGGTGAAGGCCACGTTGGCTCTTCTCGGGCTAACGTCTCCATGTTGCGATGAAGTCTCAGGCGAAACGGCCCCAAGCGGCCCTGCAAAGGCCCCAAAGGTGAAGCATAATGGCTTCCTCATCCGTAGCAATTTTGGCTCCAGCCATGCTGCGTGCGGCGGCGGCCAAACGGGTGCGCAAACCCAATAGGAGGAAGCGGGACCGCCGCCGCACGCGGGACAATGGCTATGGCCGCGGCGGGCGCCGCCTGCCATCCACCGACCACGTGGCGACGCCCTCGCCGCCCCGGCGGCGGCAGCGGGCGGGCTCGGCGGGGCCCGCGGCGGCCGCGCGGACGCCTGCGCGAGCGGGCCCGCCGCCGCCAGCTGGGCCGCCAGCCCCGGCGCCGCCGGCGCCCCGCCGCGGCGCGGGCGAAACTCCCGCGGAGGGCGGGGTGCAGTGCCAGCTCGACCAGGCGACAGAGCACGCGCACGACATCCACGGGCTGCTCGAGGAGTACGAGGGGCACGGCATGCCGCGGTTCAATTAAATAGAGAGGCCACCCGACCTTAACTGTAGTATGCGGGCAATTTTAGTGGATTGGTTGGTGGAGGTTGCAATGCAGCACGAACTGAAGCTGGAGACGTTATTCCTCACTGTCAGCATCATCGACAGGTTCCTCTACCAAAGGGAGACGTCTAGGGAGAAATAACAGCTCGTCGGCGCCGCGGCGATCACGATCGCGGCGAAGACGATCGCGGCGAAGTTCGAGGAGGGCAAGGCCGTCCTCATCACAGGCAGCGCGTTCAAGAAGGGGGACATCCATCAGATGGAGGTGTGCATTCTCACGGAGCTGGAGTTTGTCATCTGCTTCCCCACGGCGGCCCATTTCTTGCGGCGCTTCCAGCGCCTCAACCAGTGCCCCGAGGACTCGGCGCATGGCCACCTGCTGCATTACCTCTTGGAACTCACCTTGATGGATGTCCACATGATCAGGTACGAGCCTTCTCGCCTGGTGGCGGCAGCCGCCCTGCTGAGCAACAAGCTGATGAAGCAGCAGCCCTCGTGGCCGCCCTTGCTTGCAACTCGCTGCAAATTCGACCTGCCAGCAGTGACGGTTTGCGCGCAGGAGATGTGCAGCATCCTCGAGGCCGCCCAGTCCAGCCCGCTCCAGGCTGCGCGGAAGAAGTTTTCCCACAGCAGTAGGTCCAGCGTCGCCGCTCAGCGTTGGCGCTGAGGACACGGAGGAGGAGGACAGGAGGAGGAGGAAGAGGAGGAGGAGGAGGAGAGGAGGAGGAGAAAGGGGAGGAGGAGGCAGATAACGGTGAAAAAAACAGGGAGGAGAAGGAGGACGAGGACGGAGGAGGAGGAGGACGAGGAGGAGGAGGAGGAGGAGAACGAGGAGGAGGAGGAGGGAGGGAACAATGAGGGGGGGAGGGGGAAGGAGAGGAGGAGGAGGAGGAAGAGGAGGAGGATGAGTCGGAGGAGGAGAGGAGGAGGAGGAAGGAGAGGAGGAGAGGGGAGGAGGAGGAGGAGAGAGAGAGGAGGAGGAGGAAGAGGAGAACAATGAGGGGTGGAGGGGAAGAGAGCAGGAGGAGGAAGAGGAGGAGGAGTCGGAGGGAGGAGGAGAGGAGAGGAGGAGAGGAGGAGGAGGAGAGACGGAGAGGAGAGGAGGAGGAGGAGGAGGAGAGGAGGAAGAGGACGAGAGCAGGAGGAGAGGAGGAGGAGAGGAGGAGGGGAGGAGGAGGAGGAGAGGGAGAGGAGGAGGAGAGGAGGAGGGAGGAGGATTGGAAGCGGAGGGTGGCGGAGGAGGAGAGGAGAGGAGGGGAGAGAAGGAACGGAGGAGGCGGAGAGAGGGGAGGGAGGGAGGGCGCGGGAGCTGCGGCAGTCAGAGCGTGATCTGCTGGCTGTCCGGGGCGCAAGGCCGCCGGCTCGGAGGGAAGTGTCTGCTCCTCGTCGTCCTCCTCCTCCCTCCGCCCCGACGTCCTCCTCCTCCTCCACCTCGTCCGTCCTCCCCTTCCTCCTCCTCTTACTCCTCCTCCTCCCCTTCCCCCTTCCCCCCTGGACGTCGCCTGCTGGTGACACTGCCACTGGCTTTTTTTACTCGCACAGGTTTTGCTGCCGGATGCGCGGCTGCGAAACATGAGGACGCCGTGCAGACGCCGGCAGACGGCGGCGGCGACGACGAGGGGGAGGGGGACGAAGGCGAGGGGGAGGAAGAGGAGGAGGAGGAAGAGGGCGAGGACGAAACAGCAGCGGCAGACTCACTCTGTTACGCCACTCTTCAACGCCATTCGGGCACATCGCGCCGAGATGGGGGCCAGGCTCTGGGTAGGGAAGACGGGGCTCGTGTAGGTGCGGGGTCCCACGAATTCAGGACATGCTTAGGGGGAAGGCCCAAACGCCCCCTGAACCCGAATCTCAGCCTGTCGAATACCCGCCACCACCACATCCTCCCCCTCGGTGCCTGACTCTCTTGGTCGAAAACGTGGATGGCGACCCGCGGGCCCCCCCAATCAGACAGGCAAGGAGGGCCACCAAATCGTTTCCGTGCTTCCCATGATTCCCCCAGGAATGCACAGCAGCGCTGTCGCGCATTTCCGCCACCGTTCTTGGGAAAACAGCGAAGGGGCGCCATCGCGTTGGGCGGCTGTAGCGTTGCATGATTGTTGCGTGGCGTCCGGGGGTGCCTTCGGCGAAAGCGCGACGCAGGGCTTCCTAGTCCTAGATGTCGGATTTGGTCGACGAGTGTTTTATTTTTTTCATTTAAGATGTTGATGCAGGACATTTTTCGGCGATGTCGCTTTTCGATGACATTGCCGTCGATGCAGGGGGTGTTCGGTGTAGTGTAGTGTTTGCGGTGCAGTGTTTGTTTGGATGATTGGGCTTGTGGATGAAAGGGGTATTCGATGAATGAGTTTTGCGATGACTGAGCTTTGGGATGGATGGTTCTTTTGGGGTGAATATGTTGTTCGATGGATGCGAAGTGCGTGCATTGTTTTTGCGATGAAAGCGCTTTTGGATGAATGATGTTCTCCGGGAAGGATCTTCATGCATGAGTGCCTCGATGAAGGAGTTAGTTCACGAATAGTTTTTTGATGAAGGGGTTTCGGGTGTGTTCATTGGCGATGTGGCCCCACAGGCGGCTGTGCGCTCACTGGCGCAGTCGCGTTGAAGCGCCCATTGGATCAATTAGCCATGATTGCGTACTACGCTAGGCAAGACTGGTGCTCTTCGGCAACGCGGCCCCCCAAGCGGCTGGGTGTTCGCAGTCGCGTTGACAGCTACGGAACCACGTGGATCGTTACTGGCAATACGTACGGATTCGAAGCCACATGGGCGCTTACTGGCAACTCGTGCAGTCGTAGAGGCCCGAGGTCTTGTTGTGGGCCGTTACTGGTAACTCGAATTGGTCGCCCCGTGCGCGGTTTTCGACGATGACGGCGCGAAAGCGAACACCCACGCATGTCTTTTTGTGGTGGGCTTAGGGGTGCGGGGCCTATGCTGTGCGTTTGTAGGCTCGGTGCCATGCGCCAGGGCGGGCGGACTGCGTGGGTGAACCCCAGGGTGTAGAGCGGAGACCCACTGCTTGGGCCGATGTGTGCGCGTAGCCCATGGGCCTCGTGCGTCAATGACGGTGGCAGGGGGGGGGTCCGCGTTATTCGGTCCAGATGTCAAGGCGCGGCCCACAGCAACCGCGCGCTCTTCGGTACGATAATGGCGCGAATGTGAGCACCTTCGCTCGCGCCCACGGAAGAGTTCGGGACCAGTGTGCTTCGGCGTGCGGTTTGCAGTTGCACGGCTTAGGCTGCGCGGCGGTAGGTTTAGGCTTGGCTCTCAGGGTTAATGCGGGCCCATTGGCCTTAGGTGGGTTTGGCCCATGCCTTTTTAGCTAGGCCAGGCAGCTAATGTCGTGCGATTCATCGGAGGGTATCCTCGGCGTTCCTACAATTCTGTTTATTCTCCCCGGCGAAGGGACTCGCGTTTTGTGCCAGGCTCGTTTGCCTATGTTCTGGCCGAGAGCGATTCGATTGCGGAACCCGACGGTTCGGCATTCATGCCGATAGCGCGTGCGCGCCTCTGCGTCGCCCCGCGCGTCATTGGTCGCCGGCGAGCGTCCAGCTTCGGCGGGCGAGCGACACCCCTCAGCAGAATATTGGGCGTGCCGTCCTGGCGCCCCGCACTTCGTCGCAGCATGTGAGGTGTCCCGCTGCGGCGCCCCACGCTCTTCAGCGACTTCTCGGGTGTGCCGCAGTGGCACCCCACACCTCCTCGCAACCTCTCAGGTGTCCCTCTGCAGCACCCCACACCTCTCGGCAAGATCCTAGGTGTGCCAGACACCCAGGGACCGACACTGTTGGGGGACATTTTGGCGTGTCCGAAATGATTTTGAATGATGGCCTCTAAGATGGTGCATGCCCACCATAACACCAACCTCATCCACCTCCCCCTCGCACAACCAGCGCCGGCGCCAGAAAGGGGAAGTGGGCAGGGTCTGACATCAGGACATGGGGGGGATGGGGTGGGGGCTGGGGGGACGCCGTCGGCACGGGCTTCCTAGCGAAGATTGGGAGATTGGGAGGCCGTGGACCACCCGACCCCTTGGCACAAGAGCCACGCCTAGGGTTCTCCCATTCCCCCTTCTCTGGGGGTGGGGGCCCCGCTCGGGCCCCCCCCCCCACCCCCTCACACTTTCGCACGATTCCTGCCTCTTGTGCTTTCCCTTTTCCTCCAGCGCTAACCCTGCCGCCACCGTGTTCTGTCCGCAGCGCTCTTTCGCTCCACCCGCCCTCCACCCACACCGCCCCCTCAGCCGCGTCTGTCCTGCTCTCTCGATTTAATTCTTAGTTTTCTCGCTTCGCCGAGAGGATTTGTGCGTCTAGATCAGCAGGGACGAGCCCGCTTGGAGCGTTGTGGCTGTCAATCATGACGTCTGGGGTCTGGGGTCGGGCGTTGATGCCCAGACTTCTTAGGTTTTGTGCACCCTCCCCCCGGAGGTTCGAGGGCATCGGCATCCCCGAGTCACCGAAGAGGAGCAGCAGAGGTCGGGACTGGCAGCGACGGAGGAGAACGGGCTGGGGATAGCAGGAGAAAGCGAAAGACTCGTCAGGGATAGGAGAACGGGGAGGGAGAGGAGAACGAGGGAGCGCTGCTGCTCCTCCTCACACGATCTCTTCGTTCCCCCTCCTAATCCACATCCTTGTTCCGTCGTGGGTGGGGGAGGGAGGGAGTGACCGAGAGGGAATGGTGAGAGGACTATGGTAAGGACGAGGGGAAGGGAGAGGAAGGACCAGGAGTAACAGCAGGAGGAACCTCCTCCTCCTTCTCCTCTTCTTTCTCCTCCTCTTCCTCTTCCTCATCCTCCTCCTCCTCCACCTCCTCCTCCTCCTCCTCCTCGTTATCCTGCTCCTCATCCTGCTCCTCCTCCTCCTTCTCCTCCTCCTCCTCCTCCTCCTCCTCCTCTTCCTCCTCCTCCGCCTTATGCTTCTTCTGCTGCTCCTCCTCCTCCTCCTCCTCCTCCTCATCTTCGTGCTCCTCCTGCTGCTCCTCCTCCTCCTCCTCCTCCTTATCCTCCTCCTCCTCCTCCGCCTCCTCCTCCTGCTCCTCCTTCTCCGCATCTTCCTGCCCGTCCCTTCTCCCCCCAACTCCACCCGTGCCCCTCATTTTCTCCAACTGATTCCTCTCCCCTCTCCCCCTCCCTCGTCTCCCCTGGCGACGGCGCCGTCGTCAGCGTCATCGACGGCCTTGTCCTCATCGTCCCTGTCGTCTTCGCTGTCCGCCGCCACGGGCGTGCACCAGGCCCCGTGGCGTTCAGCCTGACCGCCCCGCCTGGCCTGCTGGAATTCCCCGCCAGGGTCTCCGACAACAGGGCGGCGCCGGGAGGGGGCGCCGCCTTCGTTATCGTTTTCGTCGCCGCCGCCGCAGGGAGAAAAGAGATGAGGTGGAGAAGAGGGTGAAGGAGGAGGAGGAGCAGGAGGAGGAGGAGGAGGAGGAGGAGGAGCAGGCGGAGGGGAGAATGACAGAGGTATGAGGAGGAGGGAGGAGGCGAGGAGAGGAGGAGGAGGAGGGAGGAGGAGAGGAGGAGAGAGGAGGAAGGAGGAGGAGGAGCAGGAGGAGGAGAGGGGAGGGGAAAGAAGAAGGAAGAGAAGGGAGGAAGAACCGCAACAGAGCAGAGGAGGAGGAGCATGAGGAGGAGGAGGATGAGGAGAGAGAGGAGGAAGGAGGTAGAGGAGTAAAACAAAAGGATGAGGAGAGAGGAGAGCAGAGGAGGAGAGGAGAGGAGGAGAAGAGGAAGAAGGAGGAGGAGGAGGAAGGAGGAGGAGGATAGGAGAAGAGGAGGAGGAGGAGGAGGAGGAGGAGGAGGGGGAGCAGCAACAGGAGGAAAAGGAAGGGGAAACAACAGCAGGAGGAGCGGGAAGGAGGATAACGAGTACGAGAACGTGAACGAGAACGAGAACGGGAATCACGAGGAGGAGTAGAAGGAGGAGGAGCAAGAGCGAGGAGGAGGAGGAGGAGGAGGAGGAGGAGGAGGAGGAGGACCGAGGAGCGAGTAAGAGGGGAAGGAGCGCTCCGATGCCCCATCGATTACTGCCTGAGAACGAACGGCAGCACAGCCGAATCACGGCCAACTCCTGTGCTGAGGAGTTTGGGCCAGGTGAAAGGGTGGGTGGGGAAGAACAGACGGGGGAACGCGGAGGAGAAGGGGTTGGCAAGGTGCACACGGCTCGCCTGCAAAAAACCGGACCGCACCCGACAGCTCGAATCCATTCACGGGAGGTCGGCCAGGGCGCGTGCCCATCTGAGGCGTGCCAGACACGGCCGTGCCTTCGAGGCTCGACGGAGTTGCCATCTCTTCTGCCGCGGAAGGCGGCGGAAGGTCGGGGGAAGTAAAAAACGAGGCCGCCTCTG
>CAUYUJ010006801.1:0-51066 GCA_963575745.1 Prorocentrum cordatum
AAAGTCATAATCCTGACAATGTGATGAAATTAGCAATCCCATCCAAGCCCGTTTTGAACTGAAGTGACGGACCAAACTAAGGGCGAAGCAATCCCAAGTTACGAAATGTTCCATCGAGGCTGTGGGCAAAGAGCAAGAGTCGACCCCACGACTTTGGCCCTGACGGACGTGTTGAAGAAAGCAGAACTTAATCCCTGCCTCAGAGAAATGACCTGGGGTCTCACTGAAAGCCCTTGTAACCCCGGATTGATCCAGAGTTGAACCAAGAAGAGAGCTGAGGACCCGAGGGGAAGAGGCACTTTAGCTGTATCTTCTGAACTGCCTCGGTCACATCAGGAAACGAGGTTTGCAAAGCAGATGGCACCTTACATTAGCACAGTTATTGCCAGACTCCACCGTGATAAGATCTCCAACATCTTCAAACATGTCCTTGACGTAGAGGAGTGCAACAATGCAGCTGCCAGCGAAGATCTGAGATTTGTCGTGTAGCCTCTCCTTCTTAGGGCAGACCGCTGGGCCAATGAACGCTTCTTTGGTATAAAACCGCGCATTGAACAAATGAATATCCTTGGAACGAAACGTGTTGAGCCCAAAGTGCCAGAGAATCTTCGTGACGTCCCTGGTAGTGAGATAGCCGTGCTCTCCCAAAACTGGGATACTGTCTGAAACCAGTGGCCCTTGATTGTCGATAATGAAAGGCGTAAGCTCACGAACTGTGATGATTTGGAAGTGTTCCCCTACCTTTGCCTTGAAGGTGTTCAAACCTGTAAGCTGGGGTACGAAAGCCATAATGTAGCGCCTTGAGCTGGTGTGGTCTGTGCCGCCCTTTGGGGCGAAAATTGGGCATCCTGAGTGATCGTACTCCAACTGAGACTTCAACGCTGGAGGGCCCAACTTACTGATCCAAGGCTTCTTATCCTGTTCCCAGCTCTTTGGGGCAGGCTGCGACCTTCGGTCAGGCGAGTCGACTTCCGCTTCAGAGCCAGAGGAGGAACTCCTGGAGTCTGGTGATCCCGAAGACGGTACTTCCCAGGTAGTGTCGCCCACAGGTTTGACAGGTGTTTCCCCACGGTAGTCCTGCGTCTCTGGTAAGGCATCATCCGACTCGGGCTTCGACCCCGACCCGCCACCCTGCAGCTGTTTCTTGAACCCAACTGAGTACTGCATCTTTCTGGCAATCGGTGAACGGCTCCGCGACGCCGAGTCTCCCCTGTGCACAGGTGCTGGGGGCGGCGTGGGGAGTATCCTGGCTTCGCGAGGGTCAGCACTGGAGGATGCTTTGGCCTTGGGACCCTGATTCTTGAACTCGACTGTCCTTGCTTGGTCCTCCTTTTTCTGTTCGAGCTTCTTCTGCAGCTTGACTTTCTTCTCATTCGAGGTAAGCACGGGCTTCGTTTCCATCTTAACCAGACGCTTCCGAGCCCAACGATCTAGTGCGTGGCGATCGAATCCAAAGAAAAGGGGGATAGTCGGCTGAATCTGATTCCCAATCAAATCCAGATCCTGAGAGTAACAGGTGTCCGTGGTGAAAGTAAAGGTAGCCCCGCTGGGCGCAGTACGATAGCAAATGTGTGTCTGGGTTGCGCCAGACAGAGCCGATGGCTACTGAAGGCGAAGGTGAAGCGGTTTCCGAACCCAATCAAGCATTTCTTGAGCAAGCCCCAAACGAAACTTTTTGTCTCGAGAGCCCTGAGGAGAAAATAAGGTGGTCCAGGCATCCTTGTCATACCTGAAAACGCACCCCCTATGCGAGCGTGAGTGGGTACGGCTGCCACCAAAGTTGTCAAAGGAGCGATTCTGAATAACCCAGTGCTTGCAATATTGAAACAGCCTCGACGAGAAATATTCTGGATGTCTTTGCATGTGTGAAACCCAACTAATAGCTGAATCCAAATGGAAAATGGCCCATGAGACCTCTTTGAACCCCTTGGTTTTGCGATTTCTGCGTAAACTGAATTGTTCGGGAGATTCCCCTGGGAGCCTTCTGAGTTTCAACATGATCCTGATACATTGATTCTGGGCCTTGGTAATCAAATCCGCCGTCGTCTTACAAGGGACCCAGGCAGCACCTCTGGAACGGATAATCCCCCCCGCCATACAGTTAAGTTTAGAGAGACGTTTAGACATGGGGATCTGCTCGTTAATCAAGAACCTACTGTTAGCCCAAAAGGCTTTGTTGATCTGTGAAATACCCTGCTTGACATCTTCGTGACATGAACCAGTGGCGGAGAGAATTGGACCCAGCACCTTGGCCTCCGGAACTACAGACCAAGTTTTCCCAAAGGGATCAGACCACTTGTATCCTTGGAAGAAGTAGGGGTATGCCGGAAGGATTTCCCGATCGTCTTCGAGTTTGAGTCGATGTTCATTCCAGAGCTCCGACTCTACCAGTGCGGTCAGAGTTGCTAGGTCTTGTTCTGAGGACGCCACCACGAAGATATTATCTGACCAGCTGAGAAGAGCAATCCTGAAATCGAAGCCCAACTGCTCGCAACGGATAGAGATTCCCAAGGAAGAATGGGTGATTTTCTCCAGGGTGGAGGCGAAACAATCTTCTACGGAAGCGCGCGCCAGTATGCATGCCGTCCCAGCTCCTTGCATCAACCCACGGTCTCTTTGGATAATCCCAGTGTTTGAGTCCAAAAGTGAGATGGAAACTCGAGGGTTCCTGTGCAACCTGATGCAACCCACTGCTAAGAAGAAAGGGACTCCTCGTCCCAATATACTCCGCAGGACTAATCCATAACGAATCTGGTCGTGGTGAGCTTTGATATCAGTAATCCCAACCATTCCTTTGTTAAAGTGATCTCGGCCATATTCTATAATGTGATAGACACTCGTGTGAAGTTCCTGTAATTGTCCACCTTTGCTGAGCCCAAAAATAAGACCCTAGAGACCTTTAGAATCAGTGTATGAATCCAGAACTGGCAGAATGGCCCTTGCCACATATGCGTGCCCAATCTTGGCAATTGCAGGCTGAGGAATGACAACTCTAGTTTGAGAAGGGGTTCCAAAACCCTTGATCTTGTTACCCAGGTGGCCCCCGAATGTGACGTCATTCCAAAATTCGGGGTCGCCTAAGCAGGCCTGTATACACCCCGTGAGCCTTTGGGACCAGCCCGAGGCATTTACTACAGCCGTACAGGCGAACTCTGTGTCGATCTTTCGGGGGGCCTTGATGTCGTCCAGCGCGTCCTCCAGCAAGGAGGGAATGATGGGATCGCCGTAGAAGTTGAAGAAACCCAAAGCGCGAAGCCAGGCGATGTCCTCCTGCCGCTCCGATTCTGAAAGTCCCCACCTCTCGCTGTATTCTTCAGCAACCAGCGTGGTACAGCGGTCCACTTCAAAAATCTTGACTTGATCTACACAGAAACCCAATATGGGCAACAAAAAAAGAAAAAAACAAATCAATGGGCAAAAGCAACATAAAAAAAAAAGAAGAAAAAAGGAGAGACTTGCGGGAGGCCAGCCCGTTTTTCCTTGAGAGGCGTTGAGCGCAAACTGAGCCAAATCGCGTTGGTTTAGTTATCTTTAAGAGCTTTCAACAGGAAAAAAAAAAAAAAACAAAAAAACAAAAAAAACAAAACAAAAGACAGAAAAGAGCTTACCCAAAAATAAAAAAAAAAAAAAAAAAAATAAGAAAAGCAAAAAACAATAAAAAAACGAAAGGAAAAAAAAGAAAAAAAACAACAAAAACTGACCCAACAAAAAAGAAAAACGGCACAGCGAGGCACAAAAAAAAAAAAGAAAAAAAGAAAAAAAAAAAACAGAAGAAGTGAAAAAAAAACCCCAAAAGGAACAAATAAAGAAAGAAAACAAAAAAAAAACGAAAAAAAAAAAAAAGAAATGGAGAACCCTCGTGGCTTCGTTAAGTTCGGAGTTGAACCGTGTCCTGAGACTCTTGACCCAAAATGGCTCTTCAGCAAATCTCCTAAAACTCCTTGGGAGAGCCTGAGTCGCTTCATAAACCTGGCCCAACATGTTTTCCCAGAAATCGAAGGAGAGGGTGAGGTCCCTTGGATCATGAAACCTGACCGCACAAGAATCGGGCTGTTCTTCGTCATTTAGACGAATAAGTTCCGCTGATTCGGGAAACAGACCCTGGGCGATCTTCCTAACCTCCAAAATGTTTGTAGGAGTCCACAGGAGAGGTCTTCTCTTACGAAACTGCTGGTGAAAGGCCAGGACATCACAGCCAATAAGGGCATGGTCCCCAGGGACGCCCGCCCAGGGGGCGAAACAGTCAAAAGAGAGATCACTCCTGGCGAGAGCAATGTGATCGATCGTGCTGTTGGCTTGAGAGAGCGCCTGCTCACCATCGGGCTTCCTAGTGAATTGCGTGGAAGTCTCTTGGAACCTGAGAGGGCACCAATGGAGATCGAGATATGAACAGGCTTCGCAGAACGATCGGAATTTCTGGTCTCCGTTACCTTGATCGGCATTCATGTCCCCCAACCAAGAGAGAGTAGACCCCACAGGGCGGGATCGACCGAGTTGGATGGCACAGTTTAGAGAATCATGGAAAAAATCATGGGCGAGATGAGAGAAGAGAAAGGATCTGGCATGATGGTGGCATCCATCGAGACAGTCGGGACGAAGATCAACACGGATAGATCTCCAATCGCAGACAATGTCTTTCACACGTTTTCTCAGAGATTTGTGCACAAGCACGCCCATGGCCCTACACCCAGGGCCAGAGTGATGGCGGTAGTAAGCGTGGCCATTGAAAACAGGGCGTAGTAGCCCATCGTTTTGAAGGCAGCCCTTGAAATCCGCCTCTAAGATACAAATTAAGCCCCAGCACTTCAGCTCGAGCAAATCTAGGTTGGCTTGCATTTGAGTCTCGTCGGCCCACTTGCCCTGCACATTGAGTGCACAAACGAGGCCCCTCACGTGGGCCTCTCAGAGAGAGAGTGCCTCGTCGATGGTGTCTTTCAGCGTCTTGCGGAGCGCTTCATCGGGGATCTCCTTGAAAGACTCGTGCCACTGAAATTCCCCATCCTTGATAACACCTATCTGATGGTCCAAGACGAAAAATTTTCGAGTCCGAGAACAAATCACGTAACTGTCTGTGCGATCTCCCATTGCCTTTTCCAGTGCACCTGAGACTGTCTTGAACAATTTTGCTGGGCCCCGCTCCTCCTTAGTACTGATCTGTCCACACCAGATCAAATTTTCCAAGTACCCAGGGATCTTGAGGTCACGGATCGTAGCTGCCGCTTGAAGTCCCACCGCAATCGAACTCCATTTGATCTCAACGCAACTCCCATATCCAAAAGGGGCAACAATATGCGTGGGCTGGGGGACGTCTGCTCGGCGAAGGATCGCACGCGCCTTTTCCAGAGCCTCCTGCTTCTTGAGATTCCAGCCCAAGTTGGTGAGAACGAAGATGTCTCTATCTGCTCTTGGGGTGCTGGCCCATGGCGGACCCTTTTTCCTGAAGGAACCCTGGCTTGACTGGGTTTCTAGTTGTTTGGCTGCCATTTCCGCGCGCAGAGACTTCTGCTCCAGTTCGACAGCCAGAATCCTTTCGTTGAAGGCTTTCTGCACCTCGGTCTCACCTGCCTCCAGGTTGGCCAGCTTTACTTCGTGGTCATTGATCAAAGTGACGGCTACTGAGAATTCCTGAGCCAACGCCTTTTGAGTTCCCAATACATCAAGTTGTAACGAGTCGATACGGTCCTTGATGGGAGCGATCTTTTTATCTAGAAGCGACTCGAGTTGCGCCAAAAAACCGTCGGCACCTGTGGCTGTCGAGGCAGCCCCTGAAGAAATTGAGCCATTCTCTCCCAGGCCTGTACCCTTGGCGGATCCCTTGGCCGCCAGTGTTCTCATTGCCTTCGAGGCCTCTTGCTGATTTTCTTTGTCTTCGTCTACCATCCGAGCATCGTCTCTCAGTCTTTTCTGCTTATCGATATCTAAAGATAAGAGCTTTTGCATAGTCTCTCCAATCTGCAATGTCGGCATGACTGAAAGTGTTAAGTACTATCCAGTTACCCAAAATTTGAGACGTAAATGAAGCGCCGAATTGACACAAACCAACAAAATTCGCGAATTCGCCAAATTGAGTCGATATCCCACCAATGGAAGTGATATCCCAATGATAAATCCCACTGATTGAACCCAAATTGAATCGATCTTGCTGAACCCGAAGAAGACGAAGAAGGCAGCGATGGCTGCCGCGCCGCCCGCGGCGACGCACCCCCCCCCCCACCAGCTAGACGCCTGTGGGAGCCAGACGCCTTGAGCCAGAGACGGCTTGAGCCAAAATGACGGCTTGAGCCAGAGACGGCCAGAGACGCCTTGAGCCAGAGACGCCTTGAGCCAGAGACGGCCAGAGACGGGCGCTCTTGTAGCGTATGAGACTCTTCCAGCGCTTCCACCTTCCGAGCCTCTGACTCCCCTCCTGGCTGCGATCGGGCTTGAGGCGATCTATCCACGTCCACGAATGTCTCATCAGGCACGGTACAAAGTGCAACAAGCCCAACATCTTGGCGACAGTCTTCAACTTCGCCCAGAAGGTGAAACAATCGAAGGACCACAGCCGGCCGCCCTTCTCCTTCAAGGCCTGGAGGAAAACGTGACCCCACGGCAGCATGTGGGCCGAGACGATGATCAGCGAATCGTCCGCATCGCCGGCCTGGCTCCTCTTTTCCCTCTCTGAAGGATGCAAAAGGAGGCTCCAGTACTGCGACACCAGCGGTCCCGGTGCCACCAGGTTGGCCGAGGTAAGGTTGAGGAGCTCTGGCCTGAGGTAGCAGCTGACTCCGTTCATCACGGCGACACCCATGACAAGCTCGTCCCGCCTCGCGAACTCCACCGCGACGGTCCACCAAACCAGCATGAGAGCGGGCGTCTTGCCGTCGAGACTCCTCTCCATCTCGTCGGCCGTAGTAGTGCCATCGCTGTCCACGTCGGCGGCCGCGGCGGTGGCAGCGGCCGTGACTGCTGCTGTAGCCCAGGCGGGCCTTTTGGCTGCCAGAGTCACCAGGGACCCTCTGGTTGGGGGCACCTTCCCAGTATCCAGCATCGAGCGTGTCTCCGGTCGCAGCCAAGTAGGCGTCGTCGTTAGCCCCGTGGTCGCTGAAGGCGGACAGGAAGTCGTCATCGGACGCGCTCCGACCGTCGTGAGCTAGCTCCTCTGGCCAGCGATGGTTTGGCTCGGCGCCTCCAGGCTGCGGGTCCGCATCATGGCAGTCGTGGAATACCGTGCAGGCAAAAGAATCTGGGTTCTCGAGCGATTCGGGAACTTGAGCCGGCACGTCGACGGACCGATGTGGATCCGCAGGCTGAGGCAGGACGTCTCCGGGTCCGTGTCCGTCAGCCACCAGGCGAGTGAGATCCTTCGTGGAGTCGTAGTTGGGGTCGTAGATACGGGACCCAGCGTCGCTACTGTTGAGCTCTGAGGGATGCCACCTGAACCCAAATCGAACCCCTCGGCCCAAAGCGTAGGCCGCGATTCGTCTGATCTGCACCAAGAGTCCGAAGCTGCGGGCCCGAAATCTTTCACAAGCTAATATAACTGACATATTATCTCCCAATAACAATACTCTGCAGAATCCACCTGGAACGCAAATACAAACTCTTGCGACAGCTTTGACCAGGACGCGGGCCTCGAGAATCAGGATATCCTCGGAGTAGGCCCACTTGCCATGCAAAATCAAGCGCCACCGATCCCCGTGGAGGAGGGCCCCAGGAATCTCAGGGAAATCCTCACGCATCTCCCAAGCTCCAGCTTCCCGAACGTCCGAAGGGTCACGCTCTTTCTCATCGTCGACCTGCCAGCGATCGGTGGTGGGTGAGTAGACGAACCCCGCGGCGGCGAGGGCACTGGCCCGAGCCGGCAACCCTCCGAGTCGACGGAAACGAGATCGCTCAAGAATCCTGCCCTGTTTTTTCACCATCGACACTCCGAACTCGGAGCTGGCTATCCCCCAGCCGTACGGGCTGGCGTCCACGGACAGTACTTGCGTGAGCCACGGCCGATCCCACTCAGACCGAAGGAGCGGCATCAGCCCGAGGAAGCACTCGAGCTCCTGACGTGCGGACTCCCACATGTCGCTCTTGGCCCAGTACCGCTCACGGATGAAGGTGTAGACGGTGTGCCGCACGGACAGGGTCTCCCGGCACATCAAACCAACGAACGTACGGTGGCCAAGCAATACTTCGAGCTCTCGCCCTGCCAGGCGCCGCAACGAGAGGGCCCACCGCAGGCCGAGTCTCACCTTCCAGTAGCGCCGGTGGTTGACGAGGGTCTGGTGTTTCTGGCCATCGAGCGTCACTCCCAGCGCTTCGGCGGTGTCGGAGTCCACCGAGATGTCATGCATGACGAGGCCCGCGGCGTCGAAGGCCGCGATGGTGTCCGCCAGAGCCCCCTTGACGTAGGAGGCATCGAGCGACATGAGCCCAACGTTGTCGACGTATACGTAGTGCCAGGAGGAGGTCGGAGACAGCACGATGGGGGGCCCTCGATCGGTGGCCACGCAACTCGACGCCACCGCGGGGACCCGTTCCACCAGGCCGAGGTTGGCCACCTGAGCGAAATAGAGCGACCACGTCCAGCCCATGGGCAACGCGAGGGCGCATGGCCAGAGGTAATCGTCAGCGCGAGCAGGCACCCCCTCCACCAGCTGCCCGACGATGCCAAACTCCTTGGCCATGCCGCCCGGGTAGCAGAAGTACTTGGAGAGGTGGTTGCCGAACATCATGCGGTGGAAGCAATCCTTCACGTCAGCTTTGCCCAGGAAGATGGGCAATGTGCCGGTCTGCTCCGCGTCGCACTCGATCCGACCAAGCCCTTCGGTCGACAGCAGCTCGACCCCAGGAGGGGTCACGAAACGTTGATTGGAGCGGCGACAGTCGAGCACCATCCTCATGGAGGCGCGCTCCTTCTTCCAGACGAAGAAAACACCCACGAACTCCTTGGGATCGCGGGTGAAGCCCACCAAGCCTTTCCGCTTCAGATCCTTCACGAAGGTGGAGTACCGGCGGCGACTATTGGCGAGCAGGGGGTCGGTGTAGATCTTGATTTCGCCATTCGTCTCACGGTCAAGCTGGGCCTCAGCATCGGCCCTGATCATCTGCTCCTCTGCCTCTACCAGATACTCGAGGGCGCGCCCCGTGACCAAGGTTCCCACGGCCGGGGCCGTCGAGACGTCACAAGGAAGAGAAACCGCGCCCCGTTGGTAGGGTGCCAGGGTAGTGTAGGCCGTCTCGGTGTCGTAGACCCCGCGGCCTCGAAGTAGCCCCTGAAAGGCCTCCTTCGGAGAAAGGTCGGAGGGTGGGTCCAGATGCGTCTGGACCCCCTGGGCGACTCGCACCAGCACCTCACGTTGAAGTTGAAAACGGCATGGATGGACGTCGCCACGAGCACGTCGGGCGACCTCACGATGACCAGCACCCCACAACCAATTTAATGAGCGCACACACTCCCGCCAATCCCTCACGAACCGGCGCTGGGCACGCCCCTGATGGTGGATCCAGAAATCTGCGACGAGGCTGAAGTCGTCGGGCAAAGGGAAGACCTCCGCGGATCCGCGCGCAAGCCCAGGAAGGCGAACGGCGGGGGTTGGGCCAGTCCCACCGCCGAGGGTCACATCACTCATTGAGTCTCCGCCGCGGCGGCGGCGCCTTCGCCTCCCCTCGGGGCTCCACGGCCCGATCCTTCGGAGGGCTGGCCCGCCACGACGGCGACAGGTGCACTGCGTCCAGCGGCAGGGGGTCCGCCAGCAGCGGCGGCGTCGGCAGAGATCAAAAGGATGCGGGCCTGCACCCGCACGGACTCGACCTCGGCCTCGTCCACGGCCGTCATGGCCACGTAGTGCCCCAGCTCGGGCGCGACCATGACCACCGCAAAACCCACGCTGGAGTGAAGCCCAGCGCTGGCCCACTGCGGCAAGCCCCATGTGGGCCGCATTACCCTTAAACGTGCTCTGTAATAAAAAAAAAAAAAAATAAAAAAAAAACAAAAAAAAGAAAGAAAAAAAAAAAAAAAAAAAAAAAAAAAAAAAAAAAAAGAAAACAAAAAAAAAAAAAAAAAAAAAAAAAAAAAATAAAAAAAGAAAACAAGATAAAAAAAAAAAACAAAAAAAAATAAAAAAAAATATAATAAAAACAAAAAAAAAAAAAAAAAAAAAAGAAAAAAAAAAAAAAAAAAATAATAAAAAAAAAAAAAAAAAAAAAAAAAACAATAAAAATAAACAAAAAAAAAAGAAAAAATTAAATAAAATAAAAAAAAAAAAAAAACAAAAAAAAAGCGGCGCGCTATGCACTCGAAGATGAACAGCGACGGCTTGTTGAGCTGGTCGTAGGAGCCCCCCTCGTAGATGACCTCGTAGGGGGCGGAGCTCTCGTGTATGACCTGCTCGTGCGGCCAGAGAATCTTCGAGCGAGACCAGAGGTCAAGGCACCTCCTGACGATGTCGCCATGCCGATCAGAGTGACTGGGGATAAACATCGGGTAGGCCCGCGCCTCCACGGGGCTGTCGGTCCACACAGTGGGGTAGCTCTCCATGACCTCATTACGCCATGACTTGAGCGGGTCGTTCATGGCGTCAGTGTCCTCCCACGAAGTGCGAACGTCGCTCGGATCGGCGGCGTCTGCAGGGGCGGTCGGCTCGGATCCATCGCCGTGGGAAGGCGCGCGGCTCGGCACGATCTCAACACGCCGCCCG
Source organism: Prorocentrum cordatum (assembly GCA_963575745.1). Taxonomy (NCBI): domain Eukaryota; class Dinophyceae; order Prorocentrales; family Prorocentraceae; genus Prorocentrum; species Prorocentrum cordatum. The sequence continues at coordinate 10,674 of CAUYUJ010006801.1, forward strand.
AAGTAGATGGGCGCGCCGCCGACGTAGCGAACCGCCACCTCGTAGGCCGAGGTCTTCATGGTCGCGTAGTCGGCCACGTTGATCCCAGAAGCGCTCCGCATAGGCATTGTCTCGCCGTCGATGTCGGCGACGCTGCGGTCACCCACCCCGATCATGACGTATGCGTGCAGCACAGGGATTCCCAACTCCCCGATCCGACCAGGCTTGCTGGCCAGCCAGCGATGACGCTCGCCGTCGGCGGCCAGCATGCTGCCGCCCGCGTACCCGGCGCCGCCAGGTGACTCGGCGGTTCCCGCACCCGCGTCGGCGACAGGTGGGTTGCTTTCCTTGCCGGCGAGCCTCACCTGCTCGCCCTGGGGACGGCGGCGACGGGGCGGGCGCTGGCGGCCATCCACCGACAGGCAGTATGACGGGCCTGCTGGCGTGTGGCGATCGGGCTCAGACTCCTGCAAGGACGCCACCTCGATGCGGGCCTCCACGATCAGCCCGTGCAATGCGTCGTCCGTCAGGAACATTGCGAGCGGCACAACCTCCGCTACGTAGTACGGCAGAGACCTCGACGACTGACCCGTCGTCAGAGGGTACACCTTGTCCCCGTCCTTCTCCTTTCTCCACCTACATGTCGCCGCCGTCCGTGTACACGATCCAGGGACAAACGTCACATGCCCGCATGATGACGCGCTCGTGCCTGAACCCGAGATCAGGGACGAGCGACTCGAGCAGCTGCGTCCCCGACTGCCAGTCTCGCTCCGCTGCGGATCGCCCGGAGCTGCGTCGAGTCGGGCCACGTAGCACAGCGGCTCAAGTACAGCACGAAGAGCTCCTCGAGGACCCCGAACCCCAAGCGCCCGGCGAGAGCGAGGTCGGCCGAGAACGCGAGGCCTCCCACGCACGGCCAGAGGACCTCGATCGCCGCGGCACCGTCGGGCGCGAGCCGCACTGAGGGACCCAGCGAGGGCAGGCCCGGCGGCCCGGGCGCCACTGAGGTCGGGCAGGTGCCAGCAGGAGCAGTCCCACAGCGGAGGCTCCGAGCCCCAGCCGACGGCCGCCGCGCGGCCTGGGGCTGCCAGCGCGGAGCGCCCAGCAACGAAGCCGGCCACCCAGTCCGAGAGCGAGGGGGCTATCGCGGCAATCCAGGTGAAGAGTACTGCCTGGGATGGTGTGGCGGCCATCGAGCGAGAACCCGTGCCTTTGACGCTTGAGCCCGAGCGGTTGCGATGAGCAACGCGAAGGGCCAAGCCTGGACACGACACCCGAAAATCCTTTCTCATCATTCCCGTGCACGCACTAACAAACATGAAGCAATGATGAATCAAATCCCACCAGCCCTCTGGGCTTAGGTGGTACGACGCGATTTGTTCTTCTCTCTTCCACTGAACCCCCACCCCCCCCACCCCCTCCCCCGGGCCTGGACGGGGCGCGCCGCGAGGCGTTAGAGCGTCCAAGATGGCCCAAGATTGCTCCAAGAGGCGTTCGAAGTCGCAAGATGGCCTCCAAGATGGCCCATGTCACTTCAAGATGGGCCAAGATAGCCTCCGACCTACCCCCAAGGCCCCAAGACAGCCCCAAGACGGATCCAAGTGCCCTTGGAGCCCTCCACGGCGCTCTCCAAGATGCCAAAACCCTTCAAAACCCTAGGGAAAAGCAATGTGTTTGGCATTCTCGCCTTTTCGCGTCCGATGGGCTTTGGAAGCCTCAAGATGGCACCACGATGGCCCAAAATGGCCCCAAGGGGAGCCCAAGAAGGCCGAAGACGGCCCCAAGATCGCCCAAGAGGCGCCCAAGAGCGCTCCAAGGCGGCCCCAAGACGCCGTTTGAGAGCCTCGGATGAGGGGATCCTGATTGAGGGGCCTCCTCTTTTTGAGACATGGGGCCCAAGATGGCCCCAAGAGGCCTCCCAGCCTTTCCCAAAGACCCTCCACCCCGCCTTTTTTGGCCCAAGATGGCTCCAAGAGAGCTCTCGATAGCCCAAGATGGCCTTCAAAATTGCCTAAGATAGCCAAGCATGGCTCAAGATAGCCTCGGACAGACCTCCAAGGAACCTCAAGACAGCGTCAAGATGGCCCAAGATAGCCGAGCATGGCTCAAGATAGCCTCCGACAGCCAATAGCCGAGCATGGCTCAAGATAGCCTCCAAAGAGGCCTCAAGAAAACTGGCAATCAATTCTGGATGGGCTGGTGGGGATACTTTTTTTCGGTCGCGGCCGCCAGCGAAGATGCTGGCGGCGAGCAGGGAGCCCGGGCCAACTGGCAAGCCTAATTAGCTACAAGAGGCGCACTAGCCGGCCGGCCCACTCGCAAAGCAGCCGCGAGGCTGTAGGGAGCTGACGGCTAGGGGCACCCTGGGAAGCTCGGGCACATGCAGCGGACAAAATGTCGAAGAATCCGATGCCTGCCGCGAGGCACGACCCACACAATGACAAGACGTGCACCTGAGCAACCGCGTCCGTCATTCTACATGGGGGCAGGCGCGAGGCCCGAGGAGCGAGTCGCCAGCGGGGCGCCAGGCTCCAACCGTCCCAACGTCGCGCGCGAGCCAGGGGGGCTGAGCTGTCGCGGAACGTGGTGCGACGCAACCTGCCAGAAGCGGGTAGGTGAGCCTGGGGCGCTGCAGCTGCTGCGAAGGGCTGAACCACTCCGTGACGATCCCAACGCCCGCCAGTCCACCACGCAGCGCATGGGGGACACCCGGGCGACTGCGAGCCAAGCCCGTGCGCAGCGGCGCGGCGCCGGGCCCAGGGTGAGAGGATAAGGCCAGGCAGGCGTGGTGAGCATCGCCAGCGAGGCAGGGGAATCCAGAGGGGCGCTGCGCTGGCGGTGGTGCTGCCGCCTGAAGTACGCCAAAAGGACCGAGGGACAAACTTATCCTCAAGTATACCGAGTTGGCTGTACCTCCCGGGGCACGCGTGGCGCGTGTCCAAGCAAGCGTGCAACGTTGCAACTGGGCGGGGCGACCTGGGGGAAGCTGCGCTGAAGCAGGCAGGAGAGCCGACGGTCACCATGGTCCGACCCTGCCCGCCGCTTCCGCACTTCCCCGCAAGACTCGGGGCCGCCCTCCATCACGCACTACGCGGGCCTCCAGGGTCGCAGCTAACCGCCGCTGAAGGTGGGGGGCCTTGCCACGGACAGCGAGGGACAAGGGCGGCCCTGGGGAGGGGGGACAAAACCAACGGCGCCTGTCGGCACGCCTGGCGAGCCCCGGGGCCAAGGGCGGGGGGCGCCCGCCTGGCCCGAGAGGGGAGAGGCGAGGGGAAGCACCTCCACGCCCCTCGACCGGGCCCTGGACCCGTGGGCCAGGGGACATGGCCATTCTCGTGGGTCCTCCAGGGTCGCAGCTAACCGCCGCTCAAGAGCAAATAGTACCGACTGATGGGTCCTTCGAATGGCGTTGATGCCGTGTGATGGTGCGGTCCAGAGTGGACCTCCTGCCATGCTGAATGCTGGTCTGCCAACGCGGAGACTGGCACCTCAACGGGGATGGTGGGCGTCGGTCGTCCAGGGTCGCAGCTAATCGCCTGAGAAGTCTAGTGTGACAAAACTGTGACCTGGCTAGGTCGAGCTCGCCGACAGGCAGGCGGGGGGGGATGCTGTGGCCCACCTCCGGCCCCTGGCACGCGGGCCGGCTGTCGTCGTCGGACAGCAAAGTCTATGCCCGGGAGGCCTGCCTGCGCGAGCCAGGCTGGCCCCGCCGTGCCAGAGAGGGTGAGATGTCGGGCGCTGGTGGGGGAGTCCCTCCGCGTCAGGCCCGAAAGGAAGATGGTCGTCCACTTATCCAGCGTGGGCTGTCTAGCTAAGCTGCGCCGCGGGTGAGACGCGGGGGTAGCCATCGCCCCGGCGGAGGGCGGCCCCGGGCATTGCGGCCCGAGCCGGGCGCAGCGAGGTGAAACGAGCCCCTTCGGGGCAACGGGTGGCTGGAGGTGGGGGGAGCGGGTTTCCTTGGGCAGGTCGCTAACAAAGACGTCGAGGTAGGCCGTGTCGGGAGCACGTCAGCCTTGGGTGTCGGAGCCACTCTTAGCCCACCAGCGGGCGCGCTTGTCCAAATCGCGGCCGCCCCCTCTTGGGGAGTATCGTTTGCCCCTGCCTTTCCAGTCGGAGTCCATCCATGGGGTTTCTCGCCGATCCCACGAGGTCCATTCTTGCCGGCCCTGCCGCTGGCTGGGCGCGGCAATACCGATGGCTCCAGTCCATGGGTCCTGTGCAGCCGCAGGCGCGACAGTTCGGATCTCGGCAGCCCATGGGGCAGGCTTGTCGCGGCTGTCGTAGTCGCGCGGGGCGTGTGCGTGAGCGTCATGCCGCACGGAGTTCATGTGCTTGTCCCTAACTGCAACCCAGTTTACGCCGAGCCTGAGCTCTCGGTCCATCCGATATGCATCATGGCCGGCGTTGTCCCATGCCTCCAGGAAATCCGCACACGCCTGGGGCGCTGGTGGGGATACTTTTTGGTTCGCGGCCCCAAAGCAAATGTCAGGGAGCGGACGCAGCGTCCGGGATGCGCTACGGAGCGAATGTGCGAACACAGCCGCCACTGTCGACAGCCGTTCGTACCTGCAAGACATGCTCGCAGTTGCACATGCACAGCACAAATGAACTTAATTCGCACACAAACGCACATAGGCGCAGCAGCGAACCGGAGGGCACGAGCTACAAGTGTGAAAACAGCAGAGTGAGTCGCCATTGCGGCGCCAGACTCAAGCTGACAGTGCGAAAGCGAGTGCGAGCGACCAGCACACACAAAGCGAAACCATGTACAATGGTGAAGCGAAAAGGGGGCCTGTCTCAACGAACTCACTGACAACACCACCAACACCGACAAGAATTATCCTGGCGAAGGCCCCAACCATATGCAGTCATGCACGCGGACGGTCCCGCCCAGGGCTTCGGCGGAGCTCCATATGGGGCCACGAAGCGCTTTACTGAGTGAGCGGAAGTGCCAAGTTGGGTTACCGGGGCGGCGGGGCGCATGCGGACGGCCCCACTGGGGGCTTCGGTGGGGCCCCCTGTGGGGCCACGAAACGCTGCGCTGCGCGGGTGAAAATGCCAAATTACATTTACCGGACGCATGTGGACGGTGGCACTGGGGCGTTCGGTGGAGCTCCCTGTGGACGCTGTACTGGGTGGGTGAAACGCAGGAAGGAGGGAGGGGAGGGCCACGAAACGCTGCACTGGGTGCGCGGGGCGCATGCGGACGGTAGCGCTGGGACTTCGGTGAGGCCCCCTATGGAGCCACGAAACGCTGTACTGGGTGTGCGGGGCGCATGCGGACGGAAGCACTGGGACCTTCGGCGGGGCCCCCATATGGGGGCACGAAACGATGCATTGGGTGGGTGAAACGCAGAGAAGAGGGGGAGGGGGCCACGAAACGCTGCACTGGGTGTGCGGGACGCATGCGGACGGTAGCACTGGGACCTTCGGTGATGTTCCCTGTGGGGCAACGAAACGCTGTACTGGGTGCGCGGGGCGCATGCGGACGGAAGCACTGGGACCTTCGGCGGGCCGCCCTATGGGGGCACGAAACGATGGGCCGCGAAACGCTGCGCTGGGTGCGCGGGGCGCATGCGGACGGTAGCACTGGGAACACATGCGGACGGTAGCACTGGGACCTTCGGCGGGGCCCCCTATGGGGCCACGAAGCGCTGTACTGGGTGTGCGGGACGCACGCGGACGGTAACACTGGGACCTTCGGTGGGGCTCCCTATGGGGCCACGAAACGCTGCACTGGGTGCGCGGGACGCATGCGGACGGTTGGGAGGAGGAGGAGGAGGAGGAGGAGGAGGAGGAGGAGGAACGCGGGGACCGTCACTTCAAAACAAGGACCCAACACCACAGGATGGTTGGGAAAAACACCCACCGTGAAAATTGTATGACACAATCAAACTAATGTTTCCCCTGTGTCTGACGTCAGCGCCGGGTGTTCTGATGGCCGAAACGGGCGGTTCACACAGGCTGGCCAGGCCAAACACAACCGACTGCCCGAAAGCATTTCAAGGCGGGTTAGACGGTCCGGTCACCAGAAACGGCCCGTCATATTCATGCGAATGTTTTGCATGTCCTCCTCGTGCTGGGTGGAGCTGACGAACGCGGACTCGCCGCTGCGCGCGAGGCCAACAGCGCGGGGGCCACGCTCTATGAAACGCAAGCAAGCAACCTCTGGATATGTACCCTCGTAGCCCCAGGCCGAGGGTTTCGCGGGCTTTCGGCAGAATCGGCGACGAACCTCGCGGCGCCAGAATGCGTCGCACCAAGCCCACCCACGACGAGACCAACTCCCCACCGGGACCGACGGGCGAGAAGTCCGAGCGGTTCTACGCCACCCAAGTCTAGCCAGAATGGGAGGCGCTCCGCCGCAAAGCGCGATGAATTACGCAAGCCCCTGAGCTGCCAATTCCATTGATCGATCGCAGTCAGCTCGAGATGCCCAGGGCGCCTGGCGGCCCCAAGCTCTGCAGATTCGCCCGCCTGATCGCTTCCTCCCATGAAGGAGCGACTGCGCGCGGCGAGGTCAGACGATTCGACCGCGCGGACAATTCGCGGAGAACCACGAAGCCGGCGCCGAGGGCCATCATCACGAGGATCGCGCAAGGCCACTTGCAAGACGGAGTCTCAACGCATCTAGACTGCGGCCCGCCGAATGACCATCCAGACAGACCCCCGCGGACGAGGTCCCCAGTCTCCGCGGAATGTTACGTCTGGGAGTACCCGTCACAAGCGAAAGCCCACATCCTAAACAGAAGGCCTGGGCAGCGTCGAGGAAAAGCATCGCCCGGGCGGTGAGAGGCGCCATCGGCGAACAGCGCGAACACCTCTGTCGAGCATGGTGCAAGGGCGATCTCTTGCGCGGCCAGCAGAACACTCCTGCCGCACTCCTCCTGCCTCAGACCCTGAACACCCAAGCGCGCCCAATCCGAAAAAAATGCATCCGAACGGCCCCTCAAAGAGCACATCGCATCAGGGATCTGATAGCCGCGCCGGGCAGCTCGATCGTGGGCCCTGCAGGCCCAGCGCCAAGCTGGCCCAACGCAACCGCGTTCAAAAACGACATCCTACGAAACCCTCGGGCATCGGATTACGGAGCGGCAGCGCGCCCGACCCCGATGCCCAGGCCCCCAGCTCGAGAGACGACGGGGGGCGCGGAGAACCGCGTAAAATCGGCTTGACCATGCTGGGCGAAGCAGCAAAGGCGCGCCAGCAAGAGGTGCCCACGTCGCCCACGAGCCCGTCGAACGACGGCATTGGCCCGCCGATCCTGCGAACAGAAAAAAATGCATACAACTCACGTCCCCGCGCAATTACTTCCACGAGCTAAGTGGACTGGCCCGCGCCCGCCCCCATCTGAAAGGCCGGGCGGCGAATCCCTGGGCGAGCGGCGCCCGCTGGACCAGCGCGCCCAAGAACCCCATGGAATACAAGACACTTGGCGGACGGTCAGCAAGATACACTGGGCCCCCCTCCAAGATGCACAGGGCCACGAGGGGCCTGGGCCCCGTCGAAAGCTTGGCAACTTCCCCCAAAACATCGCGCAACAGCCCCGTCTTGCAGTCGGGCGCACCGAATATCTCCGACCCATCCGCACCTGAGGCGGACGGCCCCGAGACGAAAATGCTCCTGGAGCGCCTGCGCCACGCGCCATGAGCCTCGATAAACTTCCACGGCGGATGCGGAATTTCTCGTCGCGAGCAACTGATCTGGCGCGCCCGACCTGGCCACCCCCGTAATCCACCCCGCGGTTGATGGCGGCGCGGGATCTCTCGTCGGGGCCGCCGCTAGCTCTCGCCAGTGCGACCGACAATGAGACCCAGCCTTGCTTCGGAGAAGCGATGACCGATCGACGCGCGACGTTGCTCTAGACGCCGTAGTCGCCGATGCACAAATCGAGCTTGATTCGGCGCGGCAGCTCAAGGGGGCCGGCGGCGAGGGCCACGTCGACTCGGACGAACGACGCAGCGAAACCACACCCCGCTAAAAAAAACAATCGCGAGAAGGGTGCCCGCGCAAGAAACTCCCCAGGAGGAAAGAGAGCTCCATGGGAAGACCTGACAGAATTGGGAGCCCCCAAACAGGGCGGTGACCATGCCGCGCGGTGAGTCGATGGGGGTTCGGGGTCACGGCGCGGTTTTGGGACTCGGGTCGCCCCCCGAGGATGTCTCGGGAGACAGGGGCCTCTGGGGTCCCAAGACCGCGCGGTGACGGACCGGGCGGTGAGGTCTTGGGGGATTTCGAAGTCACCGCACGGCGTGTCACCGCACCGCTTCGGGACTCCAAACAGAGACAGCCTTGCGACCCGCATCGGAAAATACAGAGGCCGGCATCGACCGAGTAACGCGACAAGCCGATTGTCGTTGTGAAACGCGCGCGGTCCTCTATGGATTTCGCGGGCGCGCTGGCCCGACCCCAAACGCCCCGCCACAGCCACTCTGCCCAAAAAAAACCTCTCGCGCGGAATCTGACAAGCCAGAGGCGAGGTAGAGTCGATGATTTCCAGCCCATGACTTCCCAGTGCTCGGGCGGCGATCAAAAGCCCATAGCCTGCATGGTGTCGAAAGATAGGCAGCGCGGCGACGACCATCCGCTGACTTCGCTGACAGGGCCGCGATGAGATCCTGAGTCCGGCGGGCCGCGAACCCGCGCGCTCCGTCGCGCTGAAACGCCTGCCCGAGCTCATCAGCAACTCGGGCTGAAGCATAGCATCGCGACGGTCGACGCCGGCGACGGCCCCTACCGCCCAAGAGCCACTCGCAGCAATCAAGACGCCAGGGGACAAAGGCCGAAAACCGCCTGGAACGACAAACACCGCGCGGCGCGCGGACTAAGCTGGGCGCGCGAAGGAGACTGCGCCTGAAGCTCGAAAATGTTCCGCATAGTCGCCTCGAACGTGTATTGACAATGCCGCGCCGCGGGCTGGGCTTCTGTCATGCCACCCAATATGCGATGGCGAACGCAGGCAACGTCCACGGCAAACTCCTCGTGGGAGCCCTCCTCGATGATACAGCTGCCAAGGCGGTCAAAAATGCGGCGGCGAACGCTCAGGCCATGAACTGGTGACCTGCGTCGGCTCGCAATATCTCCCCCGGAGATAATCTGCCTGCGGAGCAGCTGCGTGCTCGCGAGGGCTGGCTTGCATGGGTCAGCACGTCGACGTTTGATACGCGCGAAATCGACGATGGGCGGATGTTGACGGTCTGCTGGACACCCGCGTTGAAACCCGCCCAGCCGCCGTCGCTGCGACGCGGTCAAACGCGACCCAGCAAGGCCTCGCAGGACTGAGTGCCACCATCAAACTATGGCCCCGCAGCTTCCGAGGCCAAAGTAAGGGCGAATGCGACAATAGTTTCCGCGGCATTGAAAGCTCCGCCCGGCCTCCCCCCCCGCGCTGCCCAGCTCGCCACATGCGACTGCACGCGCCGGAAAGTGCGCGCCGAGGCATTGCAGACGCTGCGACCGCTGGACAGGCGCGCCGACTGCAGCCGACACGATGCGTCTCGATCGCGCTGCATGGGCTTGACATTGACCCCATCAACGCGATTCCACGCCGCATCCTTCGACCGCAGACTCGACGGCGCAGAGATGCTCGTTCAGGCGAGCTTCATCTAAACCGACGAGGGGCGCATCACCCGCGCGCACGCTGTCGGGTAATCCCACATTCTCGCGCGCCCCCTCGGCGCCGCAGACGCGCGGCGAGACGGCAGCGAGCAGGGCCGCGGCCATCGCCGGAACGAGCAACGGGGGGCGCAGAGCGCGCGCTTGCGAGGCGCCAGAGCTGCACCGTCGTCGCGCGAACTGCCTCGCAGGTGCCCGACGGGGCGCGCGCCGTCGCGAGCTCTTCCCACCCAGAGAAAACGCCGCGACGGCCCCTCCGAGCAACGCGATGCGCTCGGCGCCGCGCACCGCGCGGAATCCAAATCGGAGCGCCCGCGGCGGCTCGTCCGCGCCAGCGCGGGGAAGTCCCCTTCGCGCACGGCAAAACATTATCATGGCAACGCACTGCCCTTCAGCGGCAGGCAGCGGCCGCGGCCCCCCAGGTCGCATTTCACGCGCAGTGAGCCCACGCGGGATCCACGACAAACTTCCAGCACTGATGTTGCAGCCTATGCGACATTGCACGCGCTTGGCTCAGAAACAAGACCTCGCTTCTTTTTTTTTTTTTTTTTTTTTTTTTTTTTTTTTTTTTTTATAAAAAAAAAAAAAAAAAAAAAAAAAAAAAAAAAAAAAAAAAAAAAAAAAAAAAAAAAACATGCCGAGACGTCGTCTAGCTCGCGCGCCTCCCCGGGGCGGGGTTTCTGCAAGGCCCCGCGGAGCCCCGCGTCTGCGAAGCGGCCCTGGCCCACGTTCAGCGGCGAGCACACCACGCCCCCCGCGCCCGGCGCGAGGGCGGCGGGGCGAACGCGCCGCAGCGCGTTGCCGAAGTGGTCGGCGAAGGCATCAGCGCGCGCATCGGTCGCAACTGGCTCGCCTTCTCCGCGGCGAAAATCACCCCGCGACCGGCCCCGGCGCCTCGCCGCCCAGTCGCGGAGTCCACGGCGGCCACGACGTGCGCCGCGGATGCCCCCATCTTTGCGCCAGGGTCGGATCGGCTGCAATGCCCACGACGCGCTGCCGAACTGCCTTCGTGCACGCGCGCCCCCCTGACGGCAGCGATGGCAAGTTTTTCTGCCGACAGGGCGGGCTCTGCTCTCGCTGGCGCGCCCGCCACAGCTGCGGCGCGCGCCGGGAAGTTGCGAGAAGCGAGCACCGCCGTAGCATCGGTCTGGACGCCTGTCAGATCGCCCTCGCAGGCTGCAGGCGCAACCAGAAGGTCCGGCGCATTAAGGCCCCCGATTGTAGCGGAGCTGCCAGGTCGCACCGACGGCCCCCGATAGGATGCTCCGCGCGATATATTCGCCGCGAAAAACTCGGAGCCCATGCAAACGCAATAGACAAACGCACGCTGCGGAGGCCGACCATCTTCACCTCGCGCCCGTGCGAGCGCCCGCCCTTTGCGTCTGCCGCGCCAGCGCGCCGCTGGCCAACTCGAGCGCCCAAGTCGCTAGAGAAATCCATTGGCCCACGCTGCGATATGCCTGCAGCGCGCCGTTGGAGGCGGCCGTGGAAGCCCAGTTTTTCCACGGCAGGTTTTTGTTTTCCACTGCGCGGGGCATAACAAACACGCGGCGCATTCCGCCCATCATCTGTCTGGATGTTCATCGCAGCGGCGCGGCGGCCAAGTTGCTAATGGCCGCGGGCAATTTTCTTCGCGCGCGGCGCGGCCGCGAAGCCCGCCCCAGCAGATTCACGAAGCACCCTGGCAGAGCCCCAAAGAATCACCAAGAAACCATCGACTGCGCCGCAATGGTCGCAATTCGGCCGGCGCCTTTCCTGCGGGCAAAGAACGCCAATTGCGTTCTTCCGCGCCCGCGCGCAAGCCTCGCCCTCCCTCAAGTGAGTCAAGCCTTCGACGTTCCACGGACAGCCGCGCGCAAAGTTGCCGAGATACCCCGCAGGCTCGGCGTCGCGCTCAGGCGGGCGCGGCGCGCACTACCAGGGGGGGCCAACCCTGGCCCCATCGGCCCGCGGCGGCGAGAGAGGGCCCGAAAGCGCAAGCTCCATCGTCAGAAAGCGCGGCGGCGGAGAGCCACGGCGTCAGATCGCGAGCCCACCCGCGAGCGTTCCGCCCAACCTCGTCGACTCGGCCCCCCATCAAGCACCGCGACGAGACCCTGGCAAAGTAATCTCATCGGCGCCCGCAGACAGCTGGGAAAGTCAAGACGGCTCCCAGGAGCTCCCTGGGCGCATGCAAAAAAGGCGGATGCTCGCATCCGCAGCCATCAGAAGTCCTGGAAGTCCCCACGAGCAGCGACCACGGAGAAGAGGAGCCAGAAAATGGCCGCGGCATCTCTGGAACCCCCCCGCGTGGCCAGACGAGATAGCAGCCGCGACGAACCTGGGCGCCCTTGACATCCATCTCCAAAAACCAACGCGGGGGCCTCGACAGAGGCCCAAGTGGAGCCCCCGTGGAGAGCGAAGACCCAGATCAAGCGAGGCCGCCGCCCACAAGAACCCCAAATAAGAAATTCGGCATGAAGAAAATAAACAAATTCTGATTCGGCCGCGCTGGCCCAAACAAACGACACAGGACGCCTACGCGCCCTTGATACCACGCGCCCCAGAACAGCTCCCCGACGCGCCCATCTACATTGCGAGGCCCACGCCGTGGCCGGCGCATTGCAGCGCCATGCTGCGATCGGTCGGCCGAGGAGTTGGCCCCGCTGGCCCGTCAGCACATAATCTGGAAGGCCGAGAGAATGCGGGGTCCTCTGGCTCAACAAAAGGAGGAGAGGAGTGGGGGCGCACGGGCGCGCGCGCCCTGATGTCGCCGGCCTGCACGGACTCCGCCGCCTGGAGGCAGCGACTCAACCCTGCTGTCACAGCGACATACTGCAACGGCCTGACTCCAGACTCCAGCCGCGCACGGGTACGGCCCTACATATACCAGTCTGGAACAGCCGACGAGGCTAGCGCACACGGGGCCACGGCGAAGTCCCCCCCGACACAGCGAGGGGGAGATTCCAGTCCGAAGGGCCCTCGCGGCCGCAGAGGTAAACAAATGCGACGAGAATGAGACGACCTCCAGGGGCCGCGAAGAACCTGCCGAGGGCCCTGCAGGGGGGCCGCGACAGCTTCACAATCGGAGACATAAAATCCGAGACACTGCCGCACCAAGATAACCACCCCACCAAAGATGCCCCTTCTTGGGTGCGGGGAGCGGCCGCGACACGAACTCCCCCTTTACGATTTAATGCCCCGCGTCCGACCCAGCCGACGTCGCCCGACTCGACAGAAAACCACGCCGCGCAACCACCCACGCCGATAACCAGGTTGAAAACGCAGGCAGGACAAGAAGAAGGGCGCTGAGAAAACAAAAAAAACTTGACGACGCCAGAAGACCGGCTCCTTCCAGGGGGAAACCTGAAAAAGTTGCTGGAATTACGGGCTGCACTGCACTGCGGAGGAGCGGAGGAGGGGGTCGCTCGGCAAGCCGAGGGGCTCTTCAGGCGACGACCGAGAAGGCCGTGGTCGATCCCTCTCGGCGCATTCCACGATGATGAAGGCCTCCCCCCTTCGCGCGGAGCCCCGCTGCGAAGGGGGGGGGCGCGCGCGCGAAGTACGGTCGGCGCCCCGGCCCCCGCCCCCGACGATGAGGCCTGCCTGCTCCAGCAGGGCGGTGCGCGATGGACCGCCGCCTCCAGCTGCTGCGCCACCTCCACTAGTAGTAGACGGCCCCTTGGGCACTGGCGCCGCCGTCGCAGGGAGGGTTGCGTTACTCTCGGGGCCCTTGCGCTTCGCACCCATGCGCTACACATGGTAAGAATGGACTGACTTGATCGTTATCTGATTGGTAGCCATTTCAAGTCATTAGTTGGCGGCGGTCGCGAGTACCTGTCTAAACTGTTCACCGCCTACGAATCCCCTGCACATCGTAGAGTCGAAAACGCACTGGTAAGCTTAGATATATATTACGCCTTAGGCGTTCCCATATCCCAGGCTTTGGCCCATATCGCATGAGCAAGAGAGCAAGACGAAGCATGGGATCTGGAGTAAAGGATAGGATGGGCATCGTCAATGGAAAAGGTATTTTCCGATCTCAGATACAATCGTGCGCCTCGGTGAGGCACAATCACATATTTGGCCGGGCCCGGCTTGAGCCAGGCACGGCAGCGGTACATGCTCGATTTATACCTCGCCTTTAACCTTCTCCGTTTAAAGTCGGAGGGGGAGGAGACGAGCAGGCACCGCACTTCTACATTATGCGGAAAAACAGTGCTAAGCAGCAGCGGCTGCCTACAAGGAAAGGGCGCGCGAGTAGCCTCGCTACCGGCGAGTTTCCTCGCTATTAAAGCGCACCTGCCCGCGGGTTTCCCCGCTAGCTCGGGAGGCAGGGCCGTCCTGAGACGACCTGCCCGCCCTATACGGTGTATGTTTCTTCAGCTCGTGCTTGAAGGATTGCTGGCCGGCCATTACTTGTAGGAGCAACGCGCGGTCAATACTACCTTTGGTATGACCATCGGCAGTCATATCCCGCGTGTCACACCATTGAACGCTTTCAACGATTCCGCGCTCCATCATCTGGCGGATCCAGCTAATGTGCCCAAGCAGAGTACATTCTGTGGGCTTCTTCAGATCTTTGCTAGACAAAGACTTGAAGACAGACTCGGCATCAATAGTCAGAGTGACTTTGATACATAGACCACCCATTTCCAATATGTTCTTTAACTGTGTGGGGGTCAATGGTCCCGAGTGTAGCTCGTGGAGCGTTACAATGGTCGGGTAGCAGTCTTCCAAGTTGTGGGCTGCTGCCAGTGTTTCCGCAGAGTAGCTCGAACGCACCTGCAGTCGATGAGACTTGCAGTATGCGTCCACCAGGTGCACGACGGGTTTCCCCGCTTGCGTGTGGCCACGCCTCAGCAGGTTAGCCCCGCGGATACCATAGCCTTTGACTTCGTCGTCTTCATCTCCATTGAGACGGCGATAGCCAGAATCGCTATGCAGGTCGACTTCTCCTGTTGGGGTCATAGCTTGATACACGATCTTCTTCGGACCTGCCTGTAGTTTCCTGGTAACCGCGTTTAGTCGTCGTACCTGGATGTTTGTCGGTTCCTGGATACGTTGTAGTGAGACAACATAGACCATCAGCCATACCTGCGTGATCAGCGCATAGGCTAGAGCGCCACGGAGACTGACGAACATATCAGAAATCGTCTTTGTCGCTTTGCTCTCAGGATCAGCTCCTGTGAGTTCTGGATGTGTGATAGGACGAAGTTGCTTGATGTATCCGTCCTGATCAAGAGTGACGCTCCCATCATCGGTCTTGTTATACCGAACGGCACAGTTTGTGTATGTGTGCTTGTTCAGTTTGCACTTTCCGAACGTATCTTCAACACACTTGACATACTTGTCAATAGCCTCTTCCTTCCCAGTCATATTGATGTCATCAACGTGCTTGGCTGTCAAGAGGTTTGAGCTCATCTCGAACTCTTCGTCGTATGAAGTAGGTTGTAGCCCAAAGCTCCTAGTGATGGACCTGAGCTTCAGCGAGAATGCCCTGGGAGCATCCTTCGTGCCCGTCCCCGGCTTCAGGCACCGAAGACAATGCTTTGATTCGTCATATGACTCAAAGCCTGGCAGCGTGCGAAGGACAGCTGCTGACCCAGGTGGTAGTGTGAAGCACACCACACGCTCTTTCTCGCCCGTTGCCGCGGCGAGCTCGCTATAGGTCAGTCCCTTCAAGAAAGCCATGTTGATGTCCAGGGAAGCGATGATCCAAGCTTTGTTGCATGCAGCAGAACTTGCGAGCAGTCTCTGGCTTGACCTCCTTGCCGTGCCAGAGAAGGTTTCGACATCAAAGGCTTCAAGGTCCATGAAGCCACGGAGTACCAAGCGTAACCTGATCGTCCTTTCCATTTCGCCCTTTTCGTTCTTGACAAACTTCCATTTGTATACGTAGCGTGACGTCATGATATTAGACGCTTTGCTCAAGTCAGTCATCTGAAAGCATTTGTTGTCAAGCCAAGTCTTCAATTCTGTGTAAAGGGCTTTGGAAACTTTGACCGGATTTGCTTGGATATCGGCCTTCGTGAGTAGATCGTCTTCCTTGACGACCACGGCACGTTTGGAGGCAGCACTAACGTACACTCGCATAGTTGTGACGCTGCTGTCATCCAACAATCGGCGTTGCTGCTCGGACAGGACGACTTTGGACATGTCTGCTGTGAAGCAGAGCTCGATGTACTTCCCGTGTTCATCGGAGTCCAGATCATATTTGCTATCCGGATCCGTGGAAAGGAACGTAATAGGAAGTGTCCATGTCGTATCCTGGCGGGTGACCCCGCTCCGGCAAGTGGCCTTGCACATCTTCACAGGTCGTAGAGACTAACACACACTGTGTGTCTGTCATGTATGTGGGAACTGTATGCATGACTTCCTCTGCGTCAGCTTCAAGGAGTGTTCTGTCATCCATTAGTTCAGCATACCACGACTTCAAGACAAAGGCATCCAGATCTTCTTCTGTTTCCTCTATGATGGTCGGGAGCCGACCATCGTTCTCCGCAGGAGGCTGCTCAGGAGCAGCTGCTGGAGGTGACTCGCTTGGTGGTGGACCATCAGCGAGTTCCTCAAACTTAGTGAGGTCTCGGTCAAATCCAGCAGGCGGCTTCCTAGATTTAAGACACTGGATGATGCGTGAGTGTGTAGATCCTGTGATGTCGTAGATGTTCAAGGCAGTGTCCATCAGCTTCGTAGTAATGAAAACCAGGGGTCACATCATTATCATAGTGCACCAGTGTACAGCTGTCTGCATAGGGTGCAGCAGGCAGCTTCATCAGGCTCTTGGCAAGTCGTACAGCAACAACGTTTTCAATACGAAAGTAGTTGCGTATGAGGTACTGAAGAGCCAAGTGCACCTTAGGCGAAAGTCGGCTCGCAGCAGTCATCTGCAGCCGATGTCCGAAAGTCATGGCGGGTTTCCCCGCTGGCAGACCGGCAATAAAGGCCAATACTGTCCGAAGGGCCGTATTGTCCGATCCTATCTCGCGGACCATAAGTGCTTCGATGTACAGCGTGTGTCGTGTGTCAGGATACTGTACTCGCACCTCGCGACTGCCGACCTTCACGATGACCTGGCCTCGGTCAGGTTCGTTGCGGATGACCGGGTATGGACCACTCCATCCACCCCAGTCGTCTTTCGTGGTGGTCGGGCGATGATAGTCCACGAGATCTCCCTCTTTGTAGTGAAATTCACCCGTAGCAGTAGTCTTCGTACGGAGAGCCCTGTTCGTCTTGGCAACCGCAGTGGCCTGCGTGATTGCCTCCAGACTAACCCTCCTGATTGTTTCCTCCCTTGAGTGATCTGATGATTCAGCGGACTGATCATGATCCAAGACAGGGAAATCGGGAAGCATAGCTGGTTGTCTGCCATACAGCGCATTGTACGGAGACACTTCATTGTAGAAGGTAAATGCGTTGCTGGCAAACAAGGCTTCATGTAAAAGACGAGTGAAATTCAGAGGAATATTTAATCTATTCAATTCTTCTCCCATCACGTGTAAGAGGTGTCGCAGGATGCCGTTCCTAGCTTCGATAGTCGTGGCGTGTTGGCCACGCGCTCGGATACGAAGCTCTGTTCCCTTAGCCTTAAGGATGGCCTTTGCTGTATCGTTATTCAGTGCTCCTTCCCCATCGGAGTATAAGATTTTAGCAGGGCCATGTTGCATCCAAGTTGTGTGATAGGCATCGAGAACAGTATGCATGGTCTTATCAGGAATCTCTGTGCCAGCTGCCCAGCGAATACAACGGTCGATGATGTGAAAAACAATATGTTCCTGTTTGTAAAAGAAAAGATCACATTCGACTTCCTCGTTGAAACGTCCTGGCAGTGACACAGAAGGCATCACCGTGTTGCCTGGTTTGTCCCAGGCTCGACATTCTCTACACGAGTCGCAAATGCCTTTGATCAGACTCAAACGGGTTTCACCCAGACCAACCTTGGTTAGAATCATCCGCATTTTTGGCTCCTTGGCATGAAACCATCTCAAGTGGAGTTTGCGGAGTTCTCGCTGCACTACAGCTGGGTCAAAGCTGCGCAGGTTTTGGAGGCTGAGCTGAACGTCGAAGCGAGTCCAATCAGGGAGCCTTGGCCTTGGCCTCGGCTCTGCTTGAGGCTGCGGCGGTGGTGGAGGATCTCCTCCCTCCATGCGTCCGCGCCTTGCTGCAACTTGTGGCAGTCTACGGTGATCGTCAGAGCTGCCAGCGCCAGTGTTGCCACCATTAGCCCCTTCGGCTCTGGTGATGTCATGGCTGCTGGCGCCTGCGGTTGGATCGCCCTCACCAGGCCGTGGCGGCCTAGGCGCGCGTATGCGCGCTCTCGCGGCCGGCGCCGCTTTTGCGGCTGGCACCGCTTCTGCGGCTGGAGCCGCTTCCGCGGCTGGCGCCGCAGGAGCGGCTTGCCCCGCCGGGCGCGGCTGGCCAAAGTTATCTGGCAGCTTCCATTTTTCGGCGAATCTGCATTGGCCAGATATCTTGGTGTGGTGAGGATTGCTCTTCTGATATTCCTTCTTACAGCTTGGACAGTCCCAGTAATACGGTTCAACATCATACCACCGACACATCTTCGGATCCCTGCTGTGCTTTGGTGATTGCTTGTAGTTGTTGTCCACACAGCCAGGGCACCCAAGACCGCCAGGTGGTGGTCGCCAGATTTCTCCGTTTGGGTGTCTCCGGATTGTTGGGTCGTCCAAGTCGTAGCCAGCACTGTTTGTTACGAACGCATAGCTGCGTTCGCGATTCGCGAATGGATCGCGACCGTAAGCAAACAGGTCTTTGGCGATTTGCACCGCATCAACGATCAGTGACTGCATTCTGTAGGTATACTGTGCCGCCCTTGCTAGTTCTTTGTTACAAGCATTGGCGTGCACATGGTTACCTGGACAACGCTTGCCTCTGAAAGGTGCCAACAACTCTTCTTTGTTTGCCATCATCTGTGTTGGCTTGCGGATGTATTGTCCAAATGAATATTTGAGACCAGTCGTGCACTGATCAATAATCGTTTGGCAAGTGACCTTGCGTTGTGCCAGTTCCTTCCATGGCTGGATCTCATCTACCCACGTGCCCATTGGTTGTTCCCTGAGAAAGAAACGTCTTAGGTCGTCTTGTAATAGAGCGACTGTTCCACAGAACGTGATATGAGGCAGGTCCTCTTTGTGGTGTTTAAGCCACGTATCATGATTGACCTGTGCATTGAAATAGGAAGGAAGTCCAGTAGTTCTGCAGCTTGGCTGCAGAATCGTGATCTTGACAAAGCAAGTCTTGAGGTAGTGGAGGACTGCTCTTTGTACTTCCGAGTTTCCAAGGTCAACCATAGATATCTTGTCAAGGTTCCCGCCTGACGAGAGTCCCCTCTTGAAGGCTAATATGGATATACCACCCTTGCCCCCACATAATTCAAGCATGTCCACTTGATTGTTTCTGCCGTAGCATAATGACTGGACCATCGAGAAGACATCAGCATGTGAGTCAGCGGGTTGCCCCGCCGGTAACATCATGAAGATGTCCTCTGATTCGCTGTCCGAGTCCGAGTCGTCAAGAGGAACGTCGTTGAAATATGTGGAGCAGTCAAGCCCTTTGAGGTCCTCTCCACAGTCGTCGTTACCGTCTTCCACTTTCTTCGGGATTTTCTTCGGTTTGATGCCGGCTTCTTTGTCAGCTTTCTGCTTTTCTTTCTGTTTTATCCTGGCATCAGTGGGCAACGCAGTTTCCGCGGAGAGATCCGCTGCGGAGGGATCCGCTGTTAAGTCAGGAAATGGCGGAATTTCAGGAAAGTTGCTGGTGGGTCGCGTTTGGCAACGCTCAATCGAAGGGGGAGGAGATCGATCGTCATCGACGATCGTCACACGCTTTGGGCGTGGCCTTCGCGACTCACCGTCGCCATGAAGAACTGGAGCCGGAGGCTCCCAGTATAGCCGAGTACTAATGTTTGTAACCCCATCAGGTAATGGAGCTACATAATTGTACCCAGTTGGCTGATCCTGGATTCTGATATCTTGAACGATCTTATTCGTGTCCAGGTCGGTCGTGACTCTACGAACAACATGGTCCCATTGAGGGCCCTTTTGTGGACATTGGACGTAGTGTCTGACCTTTTTGTCAACGCGTGTACACACACTGAGGTGTACCGCACTCCGCTCATTCCTGATCATGTTGGCTTTATCGAGTTGATCAAGGAAGCGTGCAATAATGATAGCCAAAGTTTTATACCGAAACTCGGCACGTTGCTGATCTTGGCCATACCAATCCAAATCATGTTCCTTGTGTGAGCCACAAGTACATTTCCATAAGTTTATCGGTATATGAGGACAAGATGTAGCAACTTGTATATAAGAACCACTGGGATATTTACTGGATCGGTCAAACTTGATACCGAAATGACAGAGTCTCATTCGTATAATGCTTAGCTTCAAATCTTCGATAACATCTTTGATCGGACCCTGTTTCCAGAAATACCCGGGTGGCCCCAGGATAACAATCTGCATTCTCAGAGCACGCGCTTTGATCAGGAGATTTTGTATACGTTGATAATGTGGTCCCGCCCTCTTTCCTGGAGTACGAACGTACCAATCAGAGGGTGTGGCCACCCACAACATATTGTAGTCTCCTGCCAACAAATTTCCCAAATACTGTGTTCCAGTTGAAGTCATTACCTCATTATGGGTAATCCGGTCGCATATATATCCACGGGTTCGGAGTTCAGCGCAAGCTGTGCGAATATCTTCGATGACAAGACATTTTGAATGATATTTTTCCTCTCGGGCCTCAGCGCGGCCAACGTATGTCGCGAGGAGGCCGGTATTCGGCTTCTCTTCGCAAGCGAGCGCCGCCGGCGCGCCCGCCTGCCCCCGTCAGCGCGGTCGTGTGACCACGTTGCCGTCTGACTCGGGGGCATGCTGTTAGCGGATGGCTCCGCAGGAGGCGCCGGTGCGGCTACGCTCACGATCTCCGCGCGGGTTGGCCCCGCAGAGTCCGACGAACCTCCGCCCGTGTAGCTTGGTGGTGGTGGCGGTGTCGCGGGTGGCCCCGCTTGGTTCTCAGGCGCCCATTTATTCACCGCCTCCTGGACTGCCCAGAATATCTTAGACTTCAGGGCATCCTTCATATGTGGCCAGGTCCCTTCGGGACACTGTTGGCCCTCCCACCAGCTGTTCAGCGTCCTGTCCACGATCAAACGGGTCGTGTCTTCCAGGAGCTGCTTGTCGAGGTACGGCTCGACAATGTACGTATCGGTCGTGACGGTCATGGACTGTCCCGTCGCGGGTTGCCCCGCTGTGGTTTCGGCGGGCGGCCCCGCACTTACTCCGGCGGGTGGCCCCGCACTTACTCCGGCGGGTGGCCCCGCACTGACGGGGTCCTCTTCGTTCTCCGTCTCGGTGTAGCCATCTCGACTGCTGCGGATTGTGAAGGTGTTCGTGACCGTCTGGCTTTTAGCCCCGTCATACAAACCGCAGGGAATCGCGAGATGTCCCGAGGGAGTTTTCTTCGCCTTCAGGACCTTGGCGCCCCTTCCCAGCTTCAGGGTGTAGTCACCGCTGGGGAAGATAACCTTCTGGTAGCCTGGCTTCAGCACGATGATCGTGTCACGTGCTTCCATGGCTCCTAGGCCCCAGATGGCCGGGAGATTGGCACCCGAGCCTTCTGCGATGTTGGAGGCATACTCCTCGATACGGGGGCTTGCCTCATTGGCGTATTGTACCCCGATCTTGAAGTTGCCCATCTTCCGACATATCGCAGCGCCCTCACCGACACCATTAATGTAGAGGGTCTTGCTCAGGGTGCATATGGCAGGTCTGTGATTGTACCTGGCCATAATCTCCTGGAAGGTTCGCGCCGTATTGGCTCCAATGATGTTCACGTTGGACCCAATGTCTAGCATGAACGAGATGCAGGGCATACCGTCTTCGTCAGGAAAGAATGTCCCATTTCGCGCTGCCAGAGCCATTGTACCATGGTCATTGGTGTGGTACGTGATCTGCGAACCGAGTGTACCTTTCAACAGGCGTTGTTCAAGCACCCATTGACTCATGGTTAACTCGGTGCACCACATCTGCTCATATTGGCGGCGCTCCTCCACGGTAATTGGTTCCTGTTCAAGAACCCAATAATTCGCAGATAGTGTGGACATCCATTCACCTCCTGGCGGCAGCGTGTCCGTGTCGTCACGTGCATAGGTCAGCCCCTCTGTATCGATCATGAATGTGGTGTGGAACTGGGCTGCCTCCGCGCTCTCAGCGCTTGCCCGGCTCCTAGCGCTGACCGGGCTTGCCACACGCGAGGTCCTGGATGATCCAGTTGGCCTTCGAGTCCCGCCTCCGCTCCTGCCACTCCGCCTGATGTTGGCCTCCATTGCCCTCAGGAAACCTGGATTTGGAGGTCCATTTGCGGGTGGCCCCGCTTTGGCGGCGGGAGCCGCTTCAGCGGGTGGCCCCGCAGCTGGGGGCTCCTGCGCTCGAAGCGTAGGCAGGATTGGCATCTGGATGCCTTGCTCTGGCGCTGGCCAGGGGTATGCCTGTGCAGCTGGGGCACGTGCGGATGGCTCCGCCGATTGTGCGGCTCGAGCCTCTAGTGCCTCCACTGCTTCCCGTAGCCGACGCATTTCCCGGGCATCTGCCACGTACCTTTCCTGCTGGCGCGCTTGTTCTGACTCAGCGTCGCGCTGTCCAGCATACGGGAAATGTGCTATAACTATGCCCGGCCCACGACATACAGCGCAGGGGGCCTCGTTCGGCGCACCTGGCCGCTGATTGCGGACGTGCTGCTGTGCAACACGATCCCAGCATATATCGTGGAAGAAGTGCCCACACGCCAGTCTCCACACTATAGTGCCCATCTCGTAGGTGTCCATACAGATTGGGCACTGTGTGAAGTTGTAGTCTGAAATGACTGGAGCAGGCACGTCTGGGCGAGTCCGAGCTTGGCGCTCGAAAGTGGTTTCGCCCTCCCGATATGGCGTCGGTGGCGGCCGTCTATCTGTCCGTTCAGCGGGTGGCCCCGCGTCTGCGGGTGTCCCCGCTTGGGTCTCACGCTCGATCCTTCTCTGGATCGCGCGTTGTTGGCGCAGCCTGGCGTTGTCCCGAGCCTGCTGCCTAGATGCCAGTATCGCTTGCTGCGTGTTGTGCACGTCGCGGATGTAGTCTGGCATGCTGCCCATAGCGGCTGGCACCGCGAGACCAGCTGGCTGAACTACGGTCTCGGGGTCCGTCGGCGTGGGCATGTAGGCGTAGTGCGGCATAGACTGCGCATCGACCGCTCGTGTAAACTGCAAACGAAACATCTCATTGGCAAGATTCCGAGTGTATTCGTTCGCAGGTGGCCCCGCAATCATAGGAGTGTTATTCATCTGCGCGTAGTACTCCGGGTACATCGGCGCGTCCATGGCCTGTGCCTCTGCTGGTCCATGATTGTCCCATCCATATATTGGGTGTGATGCTATTCCTGGAATAAACACCTGTCGATATGGATTCGTGGGATCAGCATTTGGAGCATCTTCAGAAGTCCAGCTCCAGAGAGGCCGAAAGTCGCCATGATTCGTAACATCTATGTTGCGGTTCCGCAACAGGCTGGGCACTCTATCAGCTTGTTGCTGCAGAAAGGTAGCCTGTGCTCTTAAGTTGGCTGCCCGACGTTCGTAGTCTGAACCTTGCTGTCCGTCAGCGGGTGGCCCCGCATGTGCGGGTGGCTCCGCAGGCGTTCGCTCGGCGGGTGTCCCCGCAGCCACTCCTCCTTCACTACCCCTCGGAGTGCCAAAGGGAGTGGTCGCCTGGAGTGCTGCTGCGAGCGCCGGATTCCCGCGAATCGCCTGGAGTCTTTGCCACAAGCTGTTCTCGCTCGTTTCAGACGGCGGAGTCCGAAACGGCGAGCCACCATCTGAACCGCCCATAGGGACAAACCTCGCACCTCCAGCCTGCTGCGGAGGGCGTTGTGGTTGTGGTCCTAGGACGCCTGGTGGCCCCGCAGGAGTGCGCAGGTTCCTCTGCTGTGCGTCTTGGATACCTGTATGCACTGCCCACGGGTCAGCACGATATAGCTGATCGGTCAGTCCAGAGACGTCGGCTGGTGTCAAATAGCTGTTGAGGGCCTGGACCCATGTCTGCTGGTCCGGCCTCCAAGGAGATGCTACCGTTGCTACTGGTGTGACCACTTGTTGCCATGAACCGTCCGAGGTGTCTACCGCGGGTGTCCCCGCACCTGCGGGTGGCCCCGCTT
Organism: Prorocentrum cordatum; assembly: GCA_963575745.1. Classification (NCBI taxonomy): domain Eukaryota; class Dinophyceae; order Prorocentrales; family Prorocentraceae; genus Prorocentrum; species Prorocentrum cordatum. The sequence goes on from CAUYUJ010006801.1 coordinate 34,452, forward strand.
CAGGCATGACCTCGTCCTCCTGGGCATTCATCATGAGGACTGTCTGTGTGTCGTACGGTCGTGGAGCAACATCTTGCTCGGTCATGATCAAATTGAATGGGCGACCGTCCGTCTTAGTCCAGCCCTTTAGGTACATGGCGTGATCTTCCATTACACCCAGAGTTCTGTCACACATTTTAAGTGGCAGGTAGTCATCGGTGCGAATCCTGTCCGCGGGTTGGCCCCGCCTCCGCGACTTGTCATAAGCCAGCGGATTGCTCCAGGCTTCGCCGACCCGATATTTCGCAATGCTCACAATCTGGAGGATATGATCGGGCGGTATACGTCCGTCGTGGCCCCGTGTCATGACTATGTCATTTGCTGATCTCCATAGGGAGAAGCCACTGGACAGCATCTTGTTGATGCTGCAGAATATGAGCACCTCCGAGTCAGGACGGATGCCCGATTGAATCCTCGGGTCGCCCGGGAGGTAGGGGCAGCCGTGCACAAATTGGCGCCCCCCCTTCCTTTTAGGGTTGTCCTGTGCGAGGCATGAAAGGCCATTAGCAAGGATGTCCTTGACATACTCCCACTGTGTCCCGTGGATGAAATATACTGGGTCGTCTGGTTCTTTCATCCATGTTGTGATCGGCTTATAAAGCGACTCGGGACAGTGGATGCCTGGACTGCTGTGGCCGTTCGTGGCTCTGATGAAGTACTGTGGCCTGCGTGCCGTTGGTCGAAACCTGGGAGGCAGCAGCATGCTGTCATCAACGCACTTCATCTGGAGCCTGCCCTTCTGCATGCCGTGATGGTCAATCATCTCACAGCAGTTTAGCAGCACCCAATACACGTATGACGTGTGGGGCCTGCCCTTGATCAGCACCTCGTGCATTTCACGATAGCCTTTCCACTGATCATTTTCAGTCCAGTTTGTCAGCAGATCGTCAACAACAACCCAGCCATCGTATGGATCGAAAGTGCTGATCTTTTCGAAGTGTCGGCTGAATCCGTCCTTCCAATATGGACTATGGCGTAGGGCTGTAGAGAACCATATTGACACCTTGGTCATTTGCCCTTCGCGCGGCAAAGTCGGATCCATGCCGAACCTCTCCATGACCTTCAGGAGCTCTGCTTTATGCTGCGCAACGCGTAGTGGCGGCCTGTCTCGCAACATATTTCCCACGGTTTGTTGTTCACGTTCCCAGTCGTTGCGGCACTCGAAGTTACGACGATCAGGGCAATTAATGACCTCGTATCGGTCCGTATCGTCTCGAGTGACTCGTGGGTTTATGGTGCGCTTCGGGCCTTTGCCTTCAATGCCTTGCCAGTATTCTATGGCTCCCAGAGGGATGTTCCTAAGAGCAGACATTGCTGGCTGCCAGCGTGCGGGTGGCCCCGCTAATGCAGCTGGCGGCGCTTTGACGGGTGGCCCAGCAGAGCCTGCGGCTGACGAGGCAGCTCCAGCGGATGACTCCGCGCCAGGGCGCGGGTGACCTTGGTCAGCAACTGCATCATCGGCTAGTTTCTGTCGGTCGCCAAATTCTTTGAGGACTTTGAAGCGTTCTTCTCTTGAGAGAGTGCCTTCTGCGGGTGTCCCCGCTGCTGCAGCTGGCGCCGCTTTAGCGGGTGGCCCCGCAGAGCCCTTGTCCTCCTTAGCCTTGGCGGCCGCTTCTGCCCGCACCGACCTCATCCCAGCTTCGGGCTTCGGCTGTGCTTTCATTCGTGCCGAACCTGGTCGTGGTGCAAGGCGCGGCTGATGCAGAGTTGGAGTCCAGTCACCTCGGAAAGCTGCCTTAGGCTTGTCGCGAACTTCGTCCTTGACATCGCCTTGGGTCGCCGGTGGCATCGGGGTCGATGGTCCAGCAAAAGCCTTCCTCCTCTCCGTCACGGACAGACCGGGAGGATCCACCGGCTCAGGGTCGTCCGTCTTGGCGATCCCTCTGGCCTTCGCCCGCCCCTGTGTGCCTTCGGGGCTCTTGGACGGGCGCCTTTTTGCCGGAGTCGGTGAAGACGAGGAGTCGGCTTCAGGTCTTGGAGGTGGTCTGCTGCCCTTGCCCGGTTGTGGACCAGGAGGGTCTCTAGGAGGGCCTTCTGGCTGGCCATGATCATGGATGATCTGCCTCATCTGGTCGATGTCGGCAGTACCTTTTATGGCCAGCTTGTACTTGCCATTTTCATGGCGGTGATTTACCCTCGTGCAAAACCACTTCTGCGCCGAAGAGCTGTAGTACCAGCAGGCGCATCCATCAGGGAATGGATTCTCTGAGCCGTCTTCCGCCGCCCATTCTTCATTCAGTTCGGCGTGGTCAGTGCCGGCGGCGGACCCAGCAGCAGATGCAACAGCTATCCAATCTTCGTCCGCGGACCCAGCGGCTGGCGCCGCGTCTGCGGGTGACCCCGCTTCTTTACTGGATCCTGCGGGTGACCCCGCCTCTTTATGGAATCGGCGGTTCCATTCCTTGAGGCGATGGTCATTGGGAAGCTGTACCCAATTTTCCCTGACGATGTTGGCCACTTCTTCGGTCATAGGGACGCGATCGGCTTCGGTGATGCGCTTTCCCTCCTCCAGGGACCTCCTCGTTAGGATCATGGACGTTGCCAGCGTCATCTCCATGAGACCAATTCCACGGGGTCTCACCGTGATGAGGACTCCTGGAGGGGCGGTCCATCGGACAACTGCGCATGTGACCTTTGAAGGGCTCGCACTGACATACTTGTTTCCTGTATGTCTTGCGATCGTTGATGATCTCCTGTTTCTTAGCCCTTTTGTCCCAAGCCTCTGGCGTTTTGGTCTTGCCACCCTTGGTACGTATTATCATGCCAGTTTCGTCCCTTTTGGTGCAGTACTCCTTAGAATACCAGTGGCGGATCACGTCCATCGAGTAGCCGGGGTACCAGTTGATGTACCAATCCGGCACGTGCTGAGCGGATACACCAACAAAGTGCTCAGTACTGTACGGGTAGCCCGATGCATCATGTGTAGGGCGTCTGGGAGCTGAACGGCTCCTCCTGCGGGCTGGCCCCGCTGACGCACTACCACGTTCCATTGGCCTTTGATCGTCATGCTCTGAGTCTCGGGGAGGCGATGGTCGTCTGTCCCTCTTGGCGTAGCGCATGTCCTCCGAGTCCTCTGAGCTGTCCTGGACCATGAATACGTGTTGATACGGGCTTCGGAAGTACCCGATGTCGTTTAACTGCTCCATCGTGAGGTCGTTGAGGTCCATTTGATCGCAACCCTGCATAAATACATCCATAGACCAAGCGGGTGGCCCCGCTGTTGCGGCTGGCGTCACTTCGGCGGGTGACCCCGCTAGAGCCTGGAGTGCTGTCAGCATCTGAGGTGCCGACATGTCCGAGTCCAGGTATGGACGCAGCCGCGCAGCCCCTGGGCGCGACAGCAGGTCGTTCATGGTTATCTGCTGATGTGCTGGCGCACTCAGGAGCCGGATTGCTTCTGCGACCTGCTCTTGGAGCATGTCCTTATAGTCCTCTTCGGAGTCAGAATACGCGGGATGGCCCCGCATTTCGTCATCAGCGTCTCCCGCCTCCGAGCCAGCTCGCGAAAGATCTGGCAGCAACGGCATGCCAATCACCTGCGGTGCCAGCGCGGCGGTGAGCTCTTCCTCGGTCGCCGGGACGGTCTCAGCTTCGGAGACCTCGTCGTCGGCGGGTGGCCCCGCTGGAAGACCGAACCAAGCATTGAACGCGACCTCGTCGACTTCGTCCCAGCCGTGGAACTCGTCGAAGAGGGTCACTGCGTAGTCTTCCAGGGCTACGGTTGCTTCAGCGTAGCGGGCCATCACGTAATACGTGGAGGAGCCCACAGCGGGAGCCGCTTCTGGATTGACGTAAAACTCGTAGTCAATGTAGTCTATGTCATCCATAAAAGAATTTTGAGCCACATGTACGGATCCCTTTCCTTTCCCCTTCGGGCATTGATCGCGCAAATGCTCTGTGCTACCGCATGTATGACACTTCATAGTATTGCCAGAAGCGTCCCTAGGGTTGCCCCTCCGCCCTTTTCCCTTACCGGAGGTCCGCCTGCGACCCCGACCTTTGCCTCCGATAAGAACTTCTTCAAAGGCTATATCAGTTAAGGACGTGAGGAAAGCAGTAATACCCCTACCATGCATACGGCGTCTGCGACCCCCTTTGCCACGACCCTTTCCAAATCGTTTGAAATGTCGGCGTACTGCACGTCTCACTTTTCTGACTGGTTTCTTCATAAAGCGCCTCCAACGGCGTTTTGATTTGCGATAAGCCATAAAAGCGGCTTCCGCTCTTTGTTGTTCAGAAAGGTGAGTGTCATCCGCTGGATAGTCATTACCAGCAGAGACTATGCCATTGTGCTCATCGTCAGATGAGGTATCTGTGTCAGTGCCAGATTCAAACGGTGAGGGTGGCTGAGACCATTGAGCGGATGACTCCGCTTGGCCCCAGAGGGTTGTGCCCGAGGGCGGGCTTGCAGTGTAGGCGGCGCCTGGCGAGTAGTTCGACCAGGCGTTCGCCTCAGCTGCCTCTGCCGATGCCTGGCCGGTCTGCCCTAAAAAGGCAGTGGCCTCGTTGGGCATATCGGCTGGGTCAGCCCAGGGATTTGGCTCGCCAGGACCAGCGGGTGACCCCGCAGTCGTGGCGTAGACACCTGCATGTGAGTGGTGCCCTGTGAAGATACCCGCAATGTTGCCAGGAGAGCGCTCGGCAACATGTCCGTAGTTCCTCATCCTGGTCAGCAGCCTGTCATAGTCTGCTTGCGTTCGGGGCATCTGATGATTAAAGGGCTCCAGCAGGTGTTGAGCTCGTGACGCGCCAACGCCTAACGCTCTGAAGAGAATCAGCGTTAGGATCTGAAAGTTGGGGATGACAAATCCAACAGAGTTAGCCTCGTCACGGGCCATCTCGAATCGAGCTAACACTGAGTCGATTCGCTCGCCCCTTTCGACGCGAAAGTCGATAAGGGCAGTGCCAGAGTTGAGCTGGCGCTCATCTTCCAGATTTTCAAATTTGGTGCTCAGTAAGTACAGTATATATGTTACTGCATCCGTTGGCTGTCCATTGACAGTTACACCATAATTGATGATCTGGGAGGGGACCTGCATGGCGATACGACGAGCAAGACCTTGAAGGCCTCGTTGTAGTGCTGCAGCTTGTTGTGGTGGTGTCATATTGCCGCTCGTTACGTTTAACCATGCATGTACTTCGCGAACATATTCGCGAAAAGGCGTAGTACCGGCAGGGTCCCACGAAGGGCCGGCAGTACGCGTGTCGTCCAGCCCTTGCCGCATGTATCCCACAGCACATCCCATTACTACCCACAGAATGCCGAAGACAGTTATCTTAATCCAGTGCATGTGCATTTCGGCTTCGGTGATTGGTTTAGGCTGTGGTTTGTCAGGCTCTGGCGTAGTAGCCGTGAGGCGCCTGACTGGCACGGGATGCAGGTGGCCCCGCTGCGGGTAGCCCCGCAGGGTGACCACGTTCTCGATCGAGTTGCCGATTGGCATCTGGTGGAAGTCGAGAGTGAAGTAGCGCAGTGAAGTAGGAGAGAGCGTCTCGAGTTCGCGGGTTGCCCCGCTAGCTCGATCGCGGACTGGCTCCGCTCCTCGCAGAGCCGGCGCAACATGGTATTCCACCGTAGTAGTAGTCCACCAAGTTGTGCCGTGGATTACAGGAATCAGAGCGAGAGCCAGCCACACGAGAGTGTAGCCAGCTCCGCTACCAAGTCGAAAACGCACTGGTAAGCTTAGATATATATTACGCCTTAGGCGTTCCCATATCCCAGGCTTTGGCTCATATCGCATGAGCAAGAGAGCAAGACGAAGCATGGGATCTGGAGTAAAGGATAGGATGGGCATCGTCAATGGAAAAGGTATTTTCCGATCTCAGATACGAATCGTGCGCCTCGGTGAGGCACAATCACATATTTGGCCGGGCCCGGCTTGAGCCAGGCACGGCAGCGGTACATGCTCGATTTATACCTCGCCTTTAACCTTCTCCGTTTAAAGTCGTAGACGTCAGCACCGATCCCGAAAACACGTTCGGCGCTGTCGCTGGAGAGGCCGTATATGTCAGCACGTCCGTCGAGCATGTCCGCGGGCCCGATCTTGATCTCCGCAATGGGTGGTGCAGCCTGGAATTCAGAAAACCGCAGCCGCTCCACCACGTCCTGGTAGTGTTGCGACTCCTCTGCCAACTTGCCTCATAGAGGCCACATGGACTCCTTCGCCCCGCTGAGCCACGATTGCCACTTAGTGCGCTGGCCTGTTTAAAGTTTCTGTTCCAGGAGCTTGGCATGATTATCGAGCTCGGCCAGATGACCCAGCTCATCGTCCGAAAAGGTTGTCCTGGTCCCGAAGGCTGGAGGCGCAGCGCCTGCAACGTCGCCCTGCAGGCCAACAGTAAATGGCGCCTGCGCGGGGACGTTTGCCCACGCCCCGCATGGAGGAAGCAGCGATCTGGCCTCGACCTCCGAGCACAGGCCGCCGCACTGCTTGCAGAACCAGAACCGACCGGAATTGCACGTACATCCACATCCCCAACACTTCCAATGATGGTCGTTCTCGCCACCGCTGAAGGAACGAGCGCGACAAGGAGGAGTGCGGCACCACGAACCACTGCGGCGTGCCATGGGGAAATGGAGAGCGAACTGATCGTCCTCTGAGTTGGCCATCCCCCCACAGGGGGGCTAAACCCCAAGCGCCCCGAGGTGGCCTAAAGGGTGCGGCCAGGAGGTGAGGAGCGCAACCACTCCAGACCACCCTTCTGAGCCACAATTGCATCAGAGGAACGAGGCGTGAGGAGGGAACAGGGAACCGGGAGGAGGGTCGGATCGGCCATCCACGGAAGCAAGGTGCGCAACCTCTACAGCCAGGGGGGTGCAGCACCGATAAACACAACAGCCGGGGGTGACAGGGAGGAGGAGGAAGGAGGAAGGAGGGGGTAGGGAGGAGGGAAGAGGGAGGAGGGAGAAGCGAGGAGGGAGGAGGAGGGAGAAGGAAGGAAGGAGGAAGGAGAACGGAGGAGGGAGGAGGAACGAGGAGGGAGGGAGGAGGGAGGAGGGAGGGGGGAGGGAGGGAAGAGGAGAAGGAGGAGGAGCAAGACAAGCTATACGGATGAGGAGGAAGAGGAGCCAGGAGCAGGAGGAGAAGGCTCTCCTTCGACAGCTCCGTCTTGGCAGGGGGCGCGTACAGGGAGGGATTGTCCGTGAGGTACCCCGCTAGACGGGGGGGGGCATAGCATCTGAGATGATCGGTTGTTTCCCTGACCCTCCTTCCCCCCTTCCCCCATCTCGCCACCTCCCCTACTTCTCCTCCGTCCCCCTCCTCCTCCACCTCCTCCTCCTCCTTCTCCTCCTCCTGAATGTCTGAATGCCTGGAGGCAGAAAGGTTGTACTGACGTTGCCCTCCCTCCTCCACCTCCTCCTCGTGTGGTTATTAGGCTTGGCCTTCTGGATAGAATCCGTGGTTGCATCAAGTGTGGTGCTTTCCGTATGCCCCTCACTTGTAGCATCAGTACCAGTGTTATTGTTCGTAGAATGAATAATAATATTAATAGTAGTCGTCGTGGTACTCGCATTCTGCATACACTAAAAACGATAACACCAACACTAACACTAAGTCGCATAGATCTTAACAGTGTTCGCAAGGTGGCGATGCATGGTGAGATGGTGAGTACTAATAACAGTGGGATCAATTGCGTTAATAACAATAATAATGAGAGGCGTAGTAGTAATAGTAGTACGAGTGGTAGAAGTAGTAGCCGTTGTACTAGTTCTAGCAGTAGCAGTAGTAGCGGTAGCAGTAGCAGTAGCAGTAGCAGTAGCAGTAGTAGTAGTAGGTAGGTAGGTAGGTAGGTAGGTAGGTAGGTAGGAAGGTAGGAAGGTAGGAAGGTAGGAAGGAAGGAAGGAAGGAAGGAAGGAAGGAAGGAAGGTAGGTAGGTAGGTAGGTAGGTAGGTAGGTAGGTAGGTAGGTAGGTAGGTAGTAGTAGCAGTAGTAGTAGTAGTAGCAGTAGTAGGTAATAGTAGTAGTAGTAGTAGTAGTAGTAGCAGCAGCAGCAGCAGTAGTAGGAGAAGGGGTAATAGTATTATTAATACTAGTAGTAGTAGTAGTAGTAGTAGTAGTAGTAGTAGTAGTCGTCGCAGTAGAAGTAGTAGCAGTAGTAGTAGTAGTAGTAGTAGTAGTAGTAGTAGTGGGTAATAGTAGTAGTAGTAGTAGTAGTAGTAGTAGTAGTAGCAGTAGTAGTAGTAGTAGTAGTAGTAGTAGTAGTAGTAGTAGTAGTAGTAGTAGTAGTAGTAGTAGTAGTAGTGGTAGTAGTAGTAGTAGTAGTAAGTAGTAGTATTAGTAGTAGTAATAGTAGTAGTAGTAGTAGTAGTAGTAGTAGTAGTAGTAGTGGTAGTAGTAGTAGTAGTAGTGATCATAGTAGTAGCAGTAGTAGTAGTGGTAGTAGTAGTAGTGGTAGTGGTGGTAGTAGTAGTAGTAGCAATATTCGTCGCCGTCGTCGCAGGGGTAGTAGTCGTAGTAGTCGTAGTAGTACTACTAACAGCAATAGTAGTCGTACTAGTAGGAATAGTAGTAGTAGTAGTAGTAGTAGTAGTAGTAGTATTAGTAGTGGTAGTAGTAGTAGGAGTAATAGGAGTAGTAGGAGTAGTAGTAGTAGTCGTAATAGCAGTAGTAGTAGTCGTGGTCGTAATCGCAGTCGTAGTCTGATGAAGCCTAGTATTATCAATACTAAATGTGTAAGCATGCGTGTTATTACTATGTCTCATACTCCTCCTCGACGCCCTCCTCCTCCAACTCCCCGATCGAGGAGCGCTTTGGAACGGTTTTTGGCCATACCTGAGGGGCCTGGCTACGCCCAACGACGCAGGCGCACCCCAGGCCAGGCACAAGATCCCTTTCCTTGAGCGAGCAGAGGGACAGAGATGGAGGTAAGAAGCTTTCCAAAGGGAGGGGGCTTGCTTCGGAAACCCTCACTTTTGGAAGGAAGGGGGGTAGCTTGAAGCTGGGTCCCCCTTAATTCTTCCCAGCCCGCCCGTGGCGCGCTCTTTCATGTGCATGAGCTGCAGTGTTGCTACGAATGCTAGGTTGGGGCGAGCGTCCGTTCTTCCTCATGCTCACCATTTATCTTCTTCCTCATGCAGCAGGTTCGCTCTCCTCCCCCCATCTCATCCACCTCTTCCTCTTCCAGTTTTCAGATTATACTTGTCGTACGAATCCTCCTCATCCTCATCCTATTATTCTTCCTCCTCCTGCTGCTCTTCTCTTCCTTCTCCTCCTGCTGCTCCTCCTCCTCCTCCCATCCTCCTCCTCGTCCTCCTATTCCTCTTCATCCACAAGTACCATCGATCAGCAGAGTCGGCGTCAGCCTACGGGATAGAACTGGTTGAGACGATTCTTGGCAATCTCCAGGAGCTCTTTGGCGGCAGAGTCCGAGGCGATGAGTGCCTGCCGAGCGTGCGAACACAGACGCGGACGAACGCAGAAAGCCCCGAAGAGGCAACGCGACAGCCATGCGACGACACGGCCACGGCACGCTGCATCATCGTAGCGGTGCTTCCGAACGGCCCCGTGACGGTCCTGCCCAGCCTTTTCGAAGGAGGTCCGCAGAACGAGCGCGCCCAAGCCGGTCCAGGACGGTCCCGTGGAACTGCGGTCCTACCGAGCCTGTTGCGAAACATGTCCACATCAATTCTGCACTCGCACGGTGGCGGGGTTGTCCGCAGGCTGCTGGGTATACGCAGAGGCATTTGCTTAAGTGCACACGCCACTGTGGTGCAACTTACATGAATCAACGTCACCACACTGACAGATCCGTCGCCTTATAACAAGGGAATGCCAGTCCCTTGATATGTGATATGGGGCCACAGACAAATGCACTCAAACATTGAAACGCGGCGAAGGAGTAGGACACCGCACGGCGAAGTACACTAGAAGCTGAACGAGCGCACTGGAGGACCAACCCTTCACACGGAAACATGCGTTTGCGCGCTGAATCGCGACGAAAAGATAGGCAATCCCAAAAAAACATTCAGCGCCTGCTGAGTATCACAACGCAGCAGTACCTCTTCAATCCGGGGTGCGTCCTCCATTGCGCGTGCAAATGCTGTGTTTGGAGTGAAACTTTTGTCCTGCCGATGTCGGGATTCGAGTCTTCAGCACGGTGTCTGGCAATCACAGCTGTTCCCGCTGGCCACAACGATCAGGGCCCTAGCTCACCCCAGGCCGCTGACGACTCGTCCAGACCTGATGGAAGCAAAACGCAATGCGAAACCACATTCAATAGTTTACGGATTCTCCCGGATTTTCCCTGGATTCTCGAGCCGTCTGAGAAGACCCGTTCGTTCTCACTTCCCCTCGGGCTCGCCGCCGAGATTCGACGGCCTGGATTAAGAACTCGCCTCCCGAATCCGAGACCCTTGCTTCCGTTAGCATGCGGACGCGCAGCGATTCTTTTGGCCCACTCCCGCAAAACCCTTCCCTCCCATGCCCCAACACATACGAGCTTCGACTTCGGGCCCGCAGGGGACGAGAAGAAGACGAGCAGAGAAAATGTGAAGCTGCCGGATGCGGGAGCCACAGCCGCGGGAGACCGACGCGAGAACAGCCACCGTCGCGAGAAGCGGACACCGAGCGCGGGGATTCGAAGCGTTTCCTCCCTTCCCCAGCGGCCACCGTTGGCTCCCAAGCTCCGAGGTGAATCAAGACAGATCGCAATCGAGGGCGTAAGTGGGTCGAACTGAAGCCCTCTGATGCCTACATACCCCGCTCTGGGGGGTCCCGTGGGAGGCCCCGGGAGCGTCCTAGGCGGGTCTAGGGATGGGTCCCCTTTCAGAATACTGTCCCTCCCCTTCCTCTTTCACACCATATTCTGGCGATGTTGGTCCTGTGTCGACAACTTAGGTCCAAGACGAGTCGGTCCAAGAAGGGCCTGAAACGGTCAGAAATTGCTCCATAACAGCCCGAGATAGCTCAAGACTGCCCAAGAAATCCCCAATACGCCTCAAGAGGCTCCAAGAGGACCCCCAAGAGAGCCCCAAAGAGCAAACCTCAATGATTCTCTTTTCTGGGAGATTAATTGCTAAAGCTTCCGTTCGAGGCCAGACGACGACGTGTTTACATACAGTGGCGCCACCGACCGGAGCGAGTGGATATACAGTGGCGCCACCGACCGGAGCGAGTGGGCAGGCAAGCAACGAGTCACGATACCAACCTCATACGAGTGTGGCTTCGGCCACACGCACTGCTCAAGGCGAACGATGGGCGGGCGTGGTGGGCGCCTTGAGACCAAAAGGTTGAGGCGGCCCGACCCACTCATGCTCCGCAAAACGCGCTAGTAGAACTAAAATTGCTCAGGCTTCCGTTCGAGGCCAGAAGACGATGTGTTTACATACAGTGGCGCCACCGACCGGAGCGAGTGGGCAGGCAAGAAACGAGTCACGATACCAACCTCACACGAGTGTGGCTTCGGCCACACGCACTGCTAAAACTGCACCGCCAAGCTAGAAAATGCCATACTTGCACGAGTGCCAACTGGTTTCGCCAGGACCTAAGCAACAGACAGGAATCTGTCAAAATGTTGAGCGGTCCGCGTAGCAACTACGTCCCAGAACCGTTTGGCGATGAAACTGCAAAGCAGGGCTGGATAGTGTTCGGCAACTTTTGTCCAAAACACTCCGTCCTGACGTTTGCCAACCAGCTGCCGATGGGACTCACCGACGCGGGCGCGCATTCGGCGACTGCCGAGGCACCTCCGAAAGGCGGGCCCAGATATCGACAAGGTAAGACACAAACGCGGTGGGCTTCTTAAAGTGTCCAGCTCACATGCAGAAATCAGCGCACACGCCACTGACATTCTTCCGCTTGGTAGGAGCGGCGATTGAATTACACAGCCACAGGCGCGACGCACGTGGGTTCTCCAAGGACCAGGGGGTCCCACGAAGGATCGCCTCACGACACAAGCGGCATGCGAAGCGAGTGATATCATTGGCAAGCGTCGCTGCTGCAGGGCGGCCGAGAGGCCCGGCAGCCCCCAAGGCCAGGCGTCGCTCCTCAGCGGCGGCGGCCCGCCTCCACGATCGCGGATGCGGGAGTGGGTCTGGCGGGGCAGCGCAACGTGGAAACCGACGATGAGGCCGCCAGCGAGCCAGCCAGCCAGCAAGTCCTGGTTCTTGCCAAGCGTCAGGCCATACGCATCGCCGAAGGAGATGCCCCACCACAGCACCTGCAGGCCCTCGTGCGCCGCGGCCAGCCCGAGCCTGCCCGAGCCCGAGAAGATCTCGACAAAGACGGGCACTCTCAGGGGCTCGCGCAGGGCCGGCGTCGCCCGGCCGCGACGTCGGCGAGCAAGTCGGCGCAGCGCAGCGCGCGGGCGCGGAGCGGGGCGGTCAGGCGCTCGAGCACCTCGCCGGGCCTCGCCCCCTTCTCGCACCGGCGGAGGCTGCTGCGGGCGCGCCAACAGCCGCGGTGGCGGATCTGATCCAGCGCCCCGGCGCCAGTCGCCGCGTCGTGGCCTGCGCCGCCGCGGCGCAGCTGGCAGCGGCAGACCACGCCCACGCGCCGCAGCCCCAGCGCCCGCGCCGCCCCGTCGAAGGCTTTGCCCGCCTGCGCGCTGCTGATCGTGAACAGCGGGGGATCCGAGGCAGCACCCGCAGGCCGCCTCAGCAAGGCCCGCCGCCACTGGGCCCCGAAACGGGCCTCCAACATGGCGGCGAGGGCCGGCCCGAGGCCCACCTGGCGGTCGAGGTCCAGGAGCTGCGCCTGGTCGAACTCCTCGGTCTTGGAGGTCACCCCGTGCTCGCGGGCGCGCAACGTCAGCGACCAGCTGCCCCCGGCCCGCGAGCCCGCCACGGGCGGCGCAAGGTCGCGCAAGCGGAGGGTGAACAGCTCGCCCGGGCGGTAGTACATCTCGAACGTTAGCCACGCCACGAGCCCCTCCTCCCACAGGCCGTGCATCCACATCCACATCAAGATCATACACATCCCCTCGCACGGCACCCCGATCCGTGACCCGGCGGGCGCCAGGCGCTGCCGCCCCTTGAGGGCGCGGCGGCTGCGCGGCATCCGCGCGCCGCCCGCCTTGCTCAGGGCGGCCTGGTGTAACAGCGCGGCGGCCAGCATGCGCTGCCCCAGGCTGACGTGCGCGCCGTCGAGGTACATCTCGTCCAGGAACTGGGCCAGCACCTGGTCGGCGTCCACGTCGCCCTCCGGCATGGGGGTGGCCCTGGCGCTTCAGCCAGCGCTTGAACGAGGCAAAGTCGTCTTGGCACAGCTGCAAAGTAGCGGGGCGACGCGAATGAGTCTGGCAGACGGTCATTCCGTCGGCCGCGGTCGAAAGGGGAGCGGTGTAAAGGGGTGTGGTGTGGACGCCCTGCATGCCCATAGAAACAACGATATGGGCGACTTCACTGCGTTGCCATCTGCGACACACGCGGCCGAATCCAAATCAATGCCGGCACCGCTGCTCCAAGTGGGCCACGGCAAGGTGGGAGCGAATGCAGGGGGCATCCAAACGAACGGATGGCAATGCGAAAACGGATGCGGACCTCTAGTGCGTCACATGAACGCGCATCATAAGCATTGGCATGATTGACGCAATCATCGCGTTGAGAAGGTGTTCCGCGAGAGCCCGCCGTGGGATCGCGGGAAACGCTCGGCGCCCCCGAAGGCTCGCGAATATGACCGCCCCCCCCCCCCCCCGATTCGTCAAAATGCGGAAGAACCTCTTCTGCCGATCCTTTCTGCTACACCGCTCCCCGCATAATTGCCCTACAGCTTCCCAAACGAAGCAAGAATTCCCACGTGCCCTCCCCTGGCCGCGCCGCGCGCATGGGCGCGCGCGGCAAGCCTGAGCCGCGCGACTCTGTCACGGGGGGAAACGGGCGCTGGGGGTCCGCCCCCCATCGTCGGATTCGTTTGAACGCGCTGAATGGAAAACGCGAACTGGACACGACGCCGAGCACAAGAATGCATGGTCGTGTAGAGCTAATAATCAGGCGCATCAACATGCAACTTTTTAAATTTGCAGCCTGGCGACAAGCAGAGACCCCACACGCGCCCCCATCCCCGACTTGCATGACCCACGAAAGAAAGTTTCACTCAGTCGGCCACTGGCCCAAGGCGCGCAGCGCGCGGAATATCATGCGTTACTGGTCGGGCTGTTTCGGCGAAGTGCCACAGGGAAGCGCGAACCGTCGCATCGACGTTTCCTCGGGCCGGCCTAGCTAGGCGCAAAAGAACATGTGAATTGCGGTTATGCGGCAAAGTGGGCCACAGCACGCCTGCGCGAATGGGCCGGTCAGGCATTGGGAACAGGGCGCGGGGAAACATGGGACTCTGCACGTTGCTCAAACGTCAGCCGAATAGGGCCTTGGAAGTCGAAACGGGGCCCGCGGCGATATCGATTTGGCGCCGTGCCAAAACTGCGATGCAAGGCGGCCTCTGTTTCAACGCTCAACCCCCACCCCCCGCCCACGGAACAATCATCGCAACAGATGCGCTGAGCTGCGCTGCCCTGTAGAAACACAATACGAGACATGCTTGGTGCGCCCCGCAAATTCCCTGCATTTAGTTTCGTGACTTCGCCACTCTGCCGTCTAAAGAACCGACTGGTCTTTCAGACGCACTCTCGTTATCTGCCCCCTCCGCCACCCAGGCTCCCCCTGCGCCCCCCGTCGGCCCGCGCCTGCCTACGCTGCGATCGCGCGCGACTGCGCGTGAAGATATCATGCTTTCGCCTACTAGAATCCAAGCCATCAAAACAAAAATTCTGAATTTCCGAAAATCGAAACACAAAATTCCGGAATGTCCGAAATTTGTCCGAAAAAGAAGGAGGGGAAAGAAACAAAAATTAGCCTGGCGAAGGACCCAACCATATGCAACTGTGAATACCGCAAGTGTGAATATCGTTTTCGGCGGCGCTACCTCTGGGTAGTGGAGACGCATGCGAACACCCCCACTGGGGCCTTCGGTGGAGCTCCCTATGGGGCTACGAAACGCTGCCCTGGGTGGGGGAACCGCATGCAGGCAGCCCCACTGGGGCCTTCGGTGAAGCTCCCTGTGGGGCCACGAAACGCTGCCCTTGGTGGGGGAACCGCATGCGGGCACCCCCACTGGGGCCTACGGTGGAGCTCCCTCTGGGGCTACGAAACGCTGCCCTGGGTGGGGGAACCGCACGAGGGCAGCCCCACTGGGGCCTACGGTGGAGCTCCCTATGGGGCTACGAAACGCTGCCCTGGGTGGGGGAACCGCATGTGGACACCCCCACTGGGGCCTTCGGTGGAGCTCCCTATGGGGCTACGAAACGCTGCCCTGGGTGGGGGAACCGCATGTGGACACCCCCACTGGGGCCTTCGGTGGAGCTCCCTATGGGGCCACGAAACGCTGCCCTGGGTGGGGGAACCGCATGTGGACACCCCCACTGGGGCCTTCGGTGGAGCTCCCTATGGGGCCACGAAACGCTGCCCTGGGTGGGGGAACCGCATGTGGACACCCCCACTGGGGCCTTCGGTGGAGCTCCCTATGGGGCCACGAAACGCTGCCCTGGGTGGGGGAACCGCATGCGAACCCCCACTGGGGCCTTCGGTGGAGCTCCCTATGGGGCCACGAAGCGCAGCCCTGGGTGGGGAACCGCAACTGGGACCTTCGGTGGAGCTCCCTATGGGGCTACGAACGCTGCCCTGGGTGGGGGAACCGCATGCCACCCCCACTGGGGCCTTCGGTGGAGCTCCCTATGGGGCTACGAAACGCTGCCCTGGGTGGGGGAACCGCATGCGAACACCCCCACTGGGGCCTTCGGTGGAGCTCCCTATGGGGCCACGAAACGCTGCCCTGGGTGGGGGAACCGCATGCGAACACCCCCACTGGGGCCTTCGGTGGAGCTCCCTATGGGGCTACGAAACGCTGCCCTGGGTGGGGGAACCGCATGCGAACACCCCCACTGGGGCCTTCGGTGGAGCTCCCTATGGGGCCACGAAACGCTGCCCTGGGTGGGGGAACCGCATGCGAACACCCCCACTGGGGCCTTCGGTGGAGCTCCCTATGGGGCCACGAAACGCTGCCCTGGGTGGGGGAACCGCATGCGAACACCCCCACTGGGGCCTTCGGTGGAGCTCCCTATGGGGCTACGAAACGCTGCCCTGGGTGGGGGAACCGCATGCGAACACCCCCACTGGGGCCTTCGGTGGAGCTCCCTATGGGGCTACGAAACGCTGCCCTGGGTGGGGGAACCGCATGCGAACACCCCCACTGGGGCCTTCGGTGGAGCTCCCTATGGGGCCACGAAACGCTGCCCTGGGTGGGGGAACCGCATGTGGACACCCCCACTGGGGCCTTCGGTGGAGCTCCCCATGGGGCCACAAAGCGCTGCCCTGAGTGGGGGAACCGCATGTGGACACCCCCACTGGGGCCTTCGGTGGAGCTCCCTATGGGGCCACGAAACGCTGCCCTGGGTGGGGGTACCGCATGTGGACACCCCCACTGGGGCCTTCGGTGGAGCTCCCTATGGGGCCACGAAACGCTGCCCTGGGTGGGGGAACCGCATGTGGACACCCCCACTGGGGCCTTCGGTGGAGCTCCCTATGGGGCCACGAAACGCTGCCTGGGTGGGGGAAACCGATGTGGACACCCCACTGGGCCTTCGG
>CAUYUJ010006802.1:0-51060 GCA_963575745.1 Prorocentrum cordatum
ATAATCATCACTATCATCAGAATCCTCAGCATCACCACCACCACCATCATCATCATCATCATCATCATCATCATCATCATCATCATCATCCTCATCATCGACATCATCATCATCATCATCATCATCATCATCAGCATCCCCACCATTATCATCATAATCACAGCCATCATCACCATCATCACCGTCATCGCCATCAGCACTATGATCATCATAACCATCAACAGCATCATCATCATCATCAGCGTCCTCATCCTCATCCTCATCATCGTCAACAGCATCATCATCATCGTCATCATCACCATCATCGGCATCATCATCATTATCACCACCATCATCATCATCACCACCATCATCATCGCCATCACCATCATCATCACCATCACCATCATAAGCATCATCATCTTCATCATCGTCGACGTCGTCATCATCATCACCACCACCATCATAATCATCATCACCATCATCATATGATCATCATATGATCATCATCCTCATCATCATCATCATCATCATCATCATCACCATCATCACCATCATCAGCATCATCATCATCGTCCTCCCCCCTCCGCCCGCTCGCCCGCCCGTCCACCCTCCCTCACTCCATCCATACATCCATCCATCCGGGACAGGCACGACACCGCGCGAGGACACGCCCCGCGCGAGGACAAGCCCCCGACACCGCGCCCAGCCTTCACGCGCCCCTGCGCCCCGCCCAGCCAGCGCGCGGCCGCCCGCTCGCGCCCGGCGGCCTGGGCAGCTCCAACAACGACGTCCTCCGCCTCCTCCTCCTCCTCCTCCTCCGCCTCCTCCTCCTCCTCCTCCTCTCCTCCTCCTCCCTCTCCTCTCTCTCTCCTCCTCCTCTACTCCTCTCCTCCTCCTCCCTCATCCCTCTCCTCCTCCTGCTCCTGCTCCTGCGCCTGCTCCTCCTCTTTCCTCCTCCTCCTCCTCCTCGCTTCCTCTCCTCCTCCCCTCCTCCTCATCCTCCTCCTGCTCCTACTCCTCCTCCTCCTCGCTCCTCCTCCTCCTCATCCTCATCCTACTCCTCCTCCTCCTCCGCCTCCTTCCTCCTCCTCCTTCCTCATCCTCACTTCCTCCTCCTCCTCCGCCTCCTCCCGCTCCTCCTCCTCCTCCTCCTCCTCCTCCCTCCTCGCTCCTCCTCGCTCCTCTCCCTTTCCTCACTCCACCTCCTTCCTCCACCTCCTCCTCCTCCTCCTCCTAACCCTCCTTCTCCTCCGCTCCTCCTCCTCCTCCTCCTCCTCCTCTTCTCCTCCTCCTCCTCCTCCTCCTCCTCCTCGCTCCTCCTCCTCCTCCTCCTCTCCTCCTCCCTCCCTCGCTCTCCTCGCTCCTTCCTCCTCTCCTCCTCCTACACCTCCTCCTCCTACTCTTTCCTCCTCCTCCTCTTCCGCCTCGCTCCTCTCGCTCTCTCCTTCTTACTCCTCCTCCTCCTCCGCTCTCCTCCTCCGCTTCCTCCTCCTCCTCTTCCTCCTCCTCCTCCTCCGCTTCCACCCTCTCCTCCTCCTCCTCCTCCTCCTGTTCCTCCTCCTCATTATTCTGCATTCCTTTTTCTTAAAGCAACTCCTCCCTGTCGCGCCCCGAGGCTGCTCGAAAGGGCGGGCCCGGCGTTTTGCCTGAGACTTTCTCTCCATTGATGATCCTAAAACTTGAAATTTGCAGCAGTCTTACTGATGGAGGGCGGGTGTTTTTTTAACAGGTGGTTCTCGTTTTAACGCCGCGCGCGCTCGGCTTCTAAATTGCAAGAGCTTCACGGATTGATGGCGGGCCATTTTCAACATGTGGCTCCCGCTTAGCGCAACGCACACTCGTCGCAAAACACTTGCACGAGCTTCACGGATGGATGAAGGTTCCTCTTCAAGATGTGGCCCTCGAATGAGCGCCGCGCAAATTCGTTATAATCATTTGCCAGGCTTCCCTTGGTTAGCGTACCAGATATGGTGTGTTGGAAAAGAGTCAGTGTTGTCAGGGCGCTACAGTAACGTTGATTCGCGGTGTTGACGTCCCAGCAATGCTGTTCTGGCACGATTCCAGATCGTCGCGACGCAACAGTCAAGTTGGTTCGTGGCGTTGAAGTCCCGAGAATGGTGTTCTCACGAGCTTCAGGATCTTCAAACGGTTGTCTCCCAACTAGGCACTTCCTTCAGTGAGCATGAGTTATTGCATAGGCCTATGCAGGGAGCGCTTGGAGGGAGGGCGTCTTCCAACATCGTTGACGACTCTTGGGTTTACGTTGGTCTCTTCCTCCTCCTCATCCTCGTCCTCCTCCGCCTCGCTACTCCTCCTCTTCCTCCTTGTCCTCCTCCTCGCTCCTCCTCCTCCTCCTCCTCCTCCTCCTCCTCCTCCTCCTCCTCCTCCTCCTCCTCCTCATCATCATCATCATCATCATCATCATCATCATCATATCATCATCATCATCATCACATCATAATCATCATCATCATCATCATCATCATCATCATCCCCCTCCTCCTTCTCCTCCTCCTGGTCCTCCTCCTCCTCCTCCTCCTTTTCTCCTCCTCCTCCTCCTCCTCCTCAGGGGACACGCCCTTTTGCCGAGCGTCGCAACCTGTTTCTCCTTTTCATGGCGGCAGCCGCCGGGGAGATCTCTGCGTTGCCTGGACAGGGCAGATGGATGCCAGGTGGATATCGCCTCAACGCCGCGCAAATATGTCTTTCAAGTTCCCCACGTCTGTCGTAAAAGTTACCCTTTCCACAATGAATACCTCGCGGTGGCGCCACGCACACTCGTTGCAATATCCGCCGATCCAGCGCGTGAGTTTCAAAGACCCTCAGAACAGTCTGATCCTCAATTCCTGAGCTTCAGCTCTACTGGAGGGCGGGTGCCGGGGAGGCTCTGCCGGGGTAGGAGGGCGGGGCGGGGATTTGATTTAATTCCCGGGGCGGAATTGGAGCTCCAGCTCACTCCGGGACGGCCCCCTCGCCCAGGAGGGCCCCAACATGGGCCAAGAGGGCCCCGAGTCGCCGAACAATCGCTACAAGACGCCCAAGATGTCCCCAAGACGGCTCCAGAAGCCTCCAAGATGCCCTCAGAAGCCCTGAAAAGGCTTCCCAAAGAAGGCCCAAAGAAGGAATAAGTGGTCCCATTCCCAAAAGGAAAACGTACACTTGTTGCATATTCGCCTTTTGGGCCTTCAGAGCGTCGCAGACGGCCCAGGAGAGCCCCAAAACGGCCCAAAGAGGCGCTAAGAAGGCTCCAGGACGGCCCAAGAAGGGCCCAAGATGGCCCAGGAGGCCCCCGGACAGGCCCACGAAGGCCCCAGGACGGGCCCAAGAGGCGCCTGAGAGGGCGCCAAGACGGCGGAAGGAACACCAGTGACGGCCCAAGAATCCCCCACCAGGCCCCCAAAGGCCCCCAAGAGGCCTGCAGAGGCCCCAAGACGCTTCCAACCGGCCCCGAAGAGGCCCCCTGAAGCCCCCCGAAGGCCCCCAGAAGTCTCAAAAATACATCCAAAACGCCTTCTAGAGGCCTCCAAGCTGCCTCCAAGACTCCCCCCCGAGACGCCCCAAATGCTTCCACAACGCTTACGTCTGAACACAAGCGCTACGCTTTCACATCTTCTCCCGCCTTCGGTGTCCTTCACATCCATGACCTCAGGAGGCCCGCAGAAGACCACGCGAAAGCCCCAGGAACCCCTCAAACACCATGGTTCCCAGCAGAGACCAGTGATGCATAAGGCTCCACAAAGAATTGTGGCGCAGACAGCTCTAGCACAAAGCTTTTCAGAGAGCGCGCCAAATCGGCGAGGTGTCAACCCAAAGAGTGCCAAAACCTGGCCCCAAAGAGGCTTTCCAACAACCGCCGAACATCTCCATCAACCGCCGCGAAAATGTCCTCGTTCTCGTCATGCCCCTCCTTCTCCCACTCCCCACATTCCACTTCCCGTTTCCTCATGTTCCTCCTCATCCTCGGCATCCTGCTACTCCTGCCCGCCCCTCCCCCCTCCACCCCCCTCCACCTCATCGTGATCCCCCTCCTCCTCCTCATCCCACTCCGTTGCCTCCATTCCCAATCCTCATCATCCTCCTCGCCGCTCGCCGTCGTCGCCAACCGTGGCCGCCACCGTGCGCTTCCGGCAGCAACGGAAGCGTCCCGGATCGGCGGCACTGGCAGGAGGCCACTACAATATTCAGACAACATCGCGGATGGAGGCAGATGTGCTGCTATAACTTGACCCTCGCCAGAGCACCGCGCACACTCGTCTTACAAGTTTCCCACATGCAGCGCGGATGGAAATTGTTTATTGTCCAAAGTTCAGCTATCGTTTGAACCTTGCCCAGAATCTGCTGCTGGGAATTGGCAATTGCGGAACGGCTATGCGGATGGAGGGCGGTTCATTCTCAAGCTCGGGGGTCTGCTCAGTACCTCTTCAGTGCTGTTCGAAACGGTGCTCTCGCTGTACACCGCCATGAGTTGCACGAACTCCACATGTTCGGACATCTAACGCACAAGCTACTCGAGGGCGGATCCTTACCGACAGACGGGCCGTGTGATCCCACTTTTTCGGGCTGTGGCTGGTTCTCTCTGCGTGGTTCGGGGACCCCCTGTGGGGATGCCGCGCCGACTACCTCTGCCTGTCTGTCTGTCTGCCTCTGTCTGCCTCTGTCTGCGTCTCTGTCTTCCCATCTCGCGGCCAGAGCACGCATCTTCGCACTCCTAACCCACAAGAGGCTCGAGGGCCGATCCTTGCCGGCAGACGGGCCGCGCGATCCCACGTCTTCGGACTTCTAACCCCCAAGAGGCTCGAGGGCGGATCCTTCTCAAAGCGGAGACCTCTCCAGAGCTGCACGCCCACAGGAGGGCGGCCGCACTATTCAGGGGGGGGCCGCGCCCATCGGCCCGAAGAGTGGTGCCCGTGGAGAGGGGGGCGCGACGGTGGACTGAGAGCCCCTTCCTCCAGGAGAAAGCGGAGGAGGAGGAGACGAGCGTAGAGAGAGGAGACGAGCGTAGAGAAGGAGGAGGAGGAGGAGGAGGAGGAGGAGGAGGAGGAGGGGGGAAGGGGAGGAGGAGGAGGAGGCGGAGGAGGAGGAGGAGAAGGAGAAGGAGAAGGAGGGAGGGAGTACCCGACGCCTGCAAGACTAATTCTGTGTGTCCGCGGGGGCTTCCAAACTTTTCCGCACCTGCTTCGCACCTACTCCACCTCCCGCTGGTCGCACACGCGCGTCGTATCAAGGTACATTGCTTCTCGCCGTTCGACGTCTCAGACGCTGCGAGCCCCGTCGCTCAGAGTTCGGCCATCGCACAGAAATCAGGACATGGAGGAGGAGGAGGAGGAGGAGGAGGAGGAGGAGGAGGAGGAGAAGAAGAAGAAGAGGAGGAAAGAAGGAGGAGGAGGAGGAGGAGGAGGACCACCCAGCTGCACGCTGAGGCCCCCTTCAGCCGAGGAGGAGGAGGAGGAGGATGGATGAGGAGGAGGAGGAGGAGGAGGAGGAGGAGGAGGACGGCTTCGCGCCAGCCCCGCGGCCAGCACGTCCCCGGGCTCCAGGCCCTGGAGGCGCAGGGCAGTCAGCGCGCCAGGCTCTTCGACCCACGCGCGCAGCGCCTGGTGCGTGGGCGCCGCGGGGCGCGCATGGGCAGGGCGCGCGCGCGTCTCACCTAGCAACTCTTCCCCTCCCACTCTTCCTCCTCCTCCTCCTCCTCATAATCATCATTCATCAATCATCTTCATCATCTTCCTCCTCCCCTGCCTCATCCTCCTGCTCTTGCTCTTGCTCCTCCTCCTCCTCCCCACCTGCTCCTCCTCTCTCCTGCTGCTTGCTCCTGCTTCTCTGCTCCTCCTCCTCCTCCTCCTACCACCTCCTCCTCTCCTGCTCCTGCTTCTGCTCCTCCTGCTCCTCCTCCTCCTCCTCCTCCTCCTCCTCCTCCTCCTCCTCCTCCTCCTCCGTCTCGTCTCCCTCGTCCCCCACTTCCTCTTCCCCCACGTCCTCCGCCACCTCGTCCCCCACGTAGTCCTGTAAGATGAAGCCAGGACCAGGACAACATCGGACCAGGGCAGATAGGGGATCTCACATCCAGCAGTTCTGGAAGATGTATCGGGCGGCGGGGCCGCTCTCGAGCGCTCTCGGAGCGCTCGGAGATCGGTTCGCAACGTTCTGGAAGTTGTTCCCCCTGGTCCTGGCCCCGCCCGATCCTTCCCTGCACCTCGTCTCCCTCTTCTCCAACGTATTGCTCCACCTCCTGCACCTCCTCCTTCTCTTCCTCATCTGTCTCCTCGTCCGTCTCGTCGCGTTCTCCTGCTGCTCCTTCCAGGTCCCCAGATGAACGTGATATTACTCATGCTCGCCTTCCCCTCTCTGCTTCCTGGCTATTCTCAGTCTCCTCTTCACCCTCCTCCTCATCAGGTTCAAGGTTCCGGAGTAACTACTGAGTGCGCTGATATCATCCCACCCGCCAATGCCCCTCAGCATAACTCGTACTCGATTCGCGTTTCTCTAACCGTGCCGCAATCAATCCTGATAATCAGGATGAGAAGCTGGTCCCACATAGCCTTCGGTGGGCGAGAAGGACATACACATAGTTTGTTTCATGTTTTTTGTTATAAAAAAGCTATGTTTCATGTATTGTTATCTTGTATTTTTAGAAGGACATACCAAGAATAAGATGGTGAGAGTCCCAAAGAGATTGTGGCTCCGTCGCCCTCGTGGAACCTGAAGAGCCTGGAGCCCATCCGAGAAGTCCGAGCGCAACAGCAGCCTTGAAGCGGCGACTCTGGCTGAGCTGCAGCAGACACACCTGGGGAAACTTGTCCTCCTCCTCCTCCTCCTCCTCCTCCTCCTCCTCCTCCTCCCTCCTCCTCCTCCTCCTCCTCCTCCTCCTCTTCCTCCTCCTCCTCCTCCCTCCTCCTCCCTCCTCCTCCTCTCCTCCTCCTCCTCCTCCTCCTCCCTCCTCCTCCTCCTCCTCCTCCTCCTCCGCCTCCGCCTCCGCCTCCGCCTCGCCTCCGCTCCTCCTCTCCTCCCTCCTCCTCCTCCTCCTCCTCCTCCTCCTCCCCCCCCCCTCCTCCTCCTCCTCCTCCTCCTCCTCCTCCTCCTCCTCCTCCTCCTCCTCCTCCTGCGCAAGACATTGCGCGCCAGAGATCCTCCGACGAGCAACTCGCATTGGAAAAGAAGAACGAGTTAGCTGAGCTCGAGAGGCAACACCTCACGAACACGCAGAACCTCGCCCCTGCCAACATGCTTATATTCACCTTTGTGCAATCGGTTCCACAGCTTAGTGGCCCAGGCCGCACGACGAGAAAGACACGGCTTCGACAGGGACGTGATTCGATCAGAGCAGAGAGCTCCGCACGAAGAACAGCCGACGAGCGTGACATCACCTGAAAGCACAAAACAAACGAGTTTGTGGGGCCTCAAACCAGCATCTCGAAAGCCCTTCGAAAGCGACACAGCGCGGTCGGGCAGAGAGGCTGGCGGGTCCTGCACTAGAACAAGGCGAGGTTGGGGAGGGCGTCCTCTCTTGACCTGCGACGGGTGGAACGTGTCGTCGCCCTCCCCAACCTTGGAGATCCACCTGCACCAAGCCTTTAGAATCTTGGCACGGTTGGCTATGGCCTCACGTTGAGCCTCAGGGATCCTAGACGCCTGAGCTGCCCATTTCGCAAAGCGACCAGCTAGAACATTACCAGCATTCTGGCGCTTAGAGGTGCGACCGAAACGGAAGTCCTGGAGGCAAGGGTGCGCTTTTATCTTCACAACGCGCCCAACTAACTCCTCGCCCCTGTCCTCCAGAAGTCGCCAAACCTCACGCCAAAGTACAGCATGGGAGGACATTGGATGACAGCAATCATCCTTGCCTCTCTTATACAATCCTTTCCAAACATAATCACTGTCAGTGTGAAACACGCTTCCAGGCATAGAATGGCGAAGAGCATAGCACATAGCAGTGAGTTCAGCTTCATTGATGGTGGGCAGGTGCTCAATCAAAGGCCCACATACGATGCAACACGGCATGCGAGCACACGGGTAGAGAGCAACAACAGCCCATCCTGCGGCAGAAAACTGAGGCCAGTCTCCTTCAAAGACCGATCCGTCAAGAAATATGTCACCTGCAAGTTCCATGGGGGACCCCAGGAACCAGAAATCGCGAGGCACTCCTGTCAGGTCGGGAGGGGACACCTCAGGCAGGGGCACGAGACAACGCTCAACCAAGGCCAGAGCAAGAGGAGAGCTCACGGCGGCGGCGCTAAGCCCCTGGACAAACGTAGGAGGTTCCTCTTCCACCTGCAGGGTGCACTCACACTGAGTGCGCCTGTGAAGTAGAGTGCCACTGACCTCTTCCTCACGCACATCTTTACAGACACGACAGTAAGGTTCAACATCATACCCAGCACTCCATTGCCTATGCATGGGCCATTGGCCCCCCCACAAAACACGAGCGCAGATAGGCCCTCTGCTCGGGGGAGGCTTTCGATTTTAAAAACTTGGCAATGGGCTGGACAAAGAATCCCTTGGACAACTCAGGGAGGTTTAAATGTTCGGCAACTTGCTTACACTGCCAGAGATAACAGGCATGCATAACCATTCTCTTAACAACAGACACACATACTTGAGATGGGTCAATGACAGCGTTCCCTGGAAAATTCCACTCAGTCATGGAACAGACCTGGACACCGACTCGCTTAAGAGTAGCAACTGCAGCCGAGAAGGGGTCCCGAATGGCAGACCAGGGAGATGCAATGCCTTGGAAGTGGCTCACAGCAGCAAGGATGCCTGCCTCGATGGATCGTTTCGGGAGCCACTCTTCCCAAAAAGCTTGCAACAAAAACTTAACTGGGAGCCATGTGGCCCTGAAAATCGGGTCCAAGCATCGCGACGGGGCAATCATGAGAGCAGGAGTCCTGGAGCGCCCATCAGGATGATGATCTTGAAGCTTCCCAGCGAGAGAGCGTAACTGATTGAGCTCACCATTGTTGAGACCAAGAACAGCCGTGCCAAAAGTAACTGCACCTTCCAAGGCCGCTCTGGACATGGTGCCAAGCGTCTTGCGCCTGGGACGCCCAGCCTTCAGCGTAGACATGCGAGGCCTTCTCACAGAAACTGTAGCCAGGCGCTGCTTGACCACCGGTTTGCCACGAACTCGGCCAGCAGCAAAATCCACTCCAAGGTTGCGCTCAGTATTGGTATCAGTAACGCCCAATGACTTCAGCTTGCTCACAAGGGCTCTGCGCACGACGATGGTGTTAGACAAAGCCCGACTCTTTTCAACAGCAACTTTCATGTGAATCTTAGTTAGCAACTTCAACAACAACTTGGAAGCCCCAGCGAGATCACGAACGACACGAGACGGTGAACCATGCCTCTGCAGCCCAAAGTCATCAGTATTAATGCTGAGCATGACACACCTGAAGGAATTCTGCACCTGACGCAGCGGTCCCAGGAGCAGAAGCTGCAGCATGACCGTGGCGAAGTGACAGCCTGGCACGATGGTCTGCTCAACGTGGATGAGATCACTGACCACGCCCTGCATGTCCAGCGTGCGAGGCATACGATACATAGAAATCAAGAGCTTCAGCATCCATAGCGGAAGCTCGCTCTCGATGGCGGCCTGAATCAAGTGATGATGCTTGACGAACTCAAAAGCTTTCTTGAGATCGAGCAAAATGGTTGCAGTAGACATACCTCTTACAGTTGAATACTCAGACCAGGCACTAGAAATCCATACACACTTCTCCGAGGAACGCCCTTTAACAGACCACCAGAAACTCTGGAAATTCTTCTTCTGCCAGACGTGGACAAGAGGCCTTCGGAGCCTGCATTGGATCCTACAGAGAACATGAAGGAGCCCAAGAGGCCGAACCCCGCCAAGACGCTTCAAGATGAAGACCACCCGAATCCAGGATCTAGGCCACTCTAGGTTGCTTTCAATAGACCCAATAATATCACATAGTATCTGAAGCGCTTCATCAGGTAACAATAGAAAATGCCTAGGAGGAACCTGATCGAACCCAGTCCCCGTGGAGGCCTTGAAAGTCTTTAACACCACCTTCAGCTGATCCACAGTAGGAGGAGGAGGAGGTTCTCCGAGCGACGAAGGCCAGACGAGTTCAGGATGAGCAGCGGAAACTTGCCACCATCCTTCCCATTCGCGTTGCAACGCCTGCATCTCCTCCCGAGAGGTGGCAGGCCTATGAGTACTATGCTCCATGCAAGAGGGCTGCCAAGCCGTAGGTAACGAAGAGTACGAGTACAACGCAGACGCCCCATTTTCAGAATGCTTGTCAATCCAATGCTTCCAGTCTGTCTCTTTTTGCTTGGCAGCCCTCTTGACTTCAGCATCGGCAGCAGCACGAGCCCAATGGAGAAGTACTTTCACCACTGGCGCAGGAAAAAGCCGTGCTTGCACAAGGCACCCTGACCAAGCCCAATACAGCTCAGCATCAGGCATAAAATGAGAACGAAAAAGCGACTCCAGACGATTGACCGACTCGCTCCATACCTTAAACGAACGCGGCTCCAGGAGGTCCTCAAGAGCTGCTGAAACCTTCTTCCACCAGACTCCAACTTGAGAGACTCGGGGAAACCTTGGAGGCCCAGGGCGCCTGAGGGTTTTGCTGGTAACTTTGAGGTCCACTGAGCGCCCAAGATACTTGTGAGAGTCCTCTGGAGCCACCTGAAAGATAGTAAGCCACTCATCCTCACACGCTCTGATGAAAAGCTTCCAACTGGCGTCAACGGAGTCACACTCGTCGACCTGCATACTAAGAAGATTCCACCGATCTGTGTCAGGAGGAAGCGCACAACCTAGAGGCACAGCAGCAGGAAACCGCCGAGGAACCTGTACCACTTGGACGGTAGCATCTGCTGGCAGCGCCTTGAATCGCAATTCAACTGGATAATGCGGCGCAGTGGCAATATCAGCACGAACAGACACAACGCATTCTCGAGCGAGCGAGAAACTAACCACAAAATAGTCTATGGTGCTATTCGCTGGACGGCACGTACCACGATCAGGGTAAAAAAACTCGAGCATCGACAGCTGCAGGCCAGCCACTCGATTGCAACTGAGCTGGCTCGATCTGCCAATCTGCGGCGACGACGAAGGGGAGTCCCACCTGCTTCAGAAAACTTCCGACCTTGGACAGAATGCTCCAATTGAACGCCCCCAGACCAGAAGAATGCTGCAAGTAAATATTGACAAAAACGAAACCTCCTCGAACACATCCTCCAACATGGTGTGCCGTGGCCCTGCCAGGCCATAGAACCGTGTCGAAGCCCTGCACGCCCGAGAGGCCTATGTGCTTGGGAACCAGAGTAGCGAGCCCACCAGCGAGGCCCCCAGTGCTTTTTAGGGCCCCAGGAGACAGACTGGCCGAGTACCCCGACTTCCGAAGTTGACCTTCATGCGAATCACACTGAGAGCGAGTTAGGTGTGTCTCCTGCACTCCGATGCAATCGAAGCGGTCCTTACACTCCTGCACCCGCTCGAAGCTAGACCAAGTAGTAATATTAGCAGTCAGAAAAATCCACTCCTTTTTCATCTTCACATTGGGAGTGTTAAATACCTGACCTCTTCTTGTTGTCCCTAGTTGCCCAACTGAACTGCTCAGTCCTGGAACGCTTGATAGAATCGGCCACAGAAACAACAAGCCCACGACACTGCTCAATAGAAAGGCCCAGGTGCTGATTCTGGTCCAAGAAGTGCTGCAAGTTCTCGTCAGAGGAGTGTTGCTTGACCAGAAGCTCGGCTGCCTGGTGCGTGACCTCATCTGCATCGGCAAAGTAGTCGGACTGGCCCTCGTCATCCATGTCGGAGTCGGAGTGGACAGACTGGACAGCCACACCCATAGCAGGAGCCATGGACGGCAACCGTACACCTGCATCAGGAGGACCGCCAGGCAGCCCAGGAGAAGCAGGAGCTCCCGTAGGAGTTGCAGTGCCACAAGCACCTGCTGCAGCGACAGGAGGCTTATCTTGATGCCGTGCTCGATCACGTGCGTTGACCAGGTCACGGAACTTCTCGCTGAAGGACGGGTCGAGCCCCGAGAAGCTGCGGAGGATGGCCTCCTCGGAGCTCTTGATGTCCACGCCATGTTCACCAGCCAGACAGGTCCAAGCCTGCGCCGAACGCTGAGCACAGTGCTTCTCGTCCAGCTCGTACTGCTTGACCTCGGCACGGAGCTGGAGCACACGCTGGAAGTGATGGGCCAGGTTCTTCTCGGCCTTCTCCAGCTTCGCCTGTGCTGCACTGAGCTTGCCACGCACGTCGTTATGCTGCTGCTGCGCATGGCGAGATACTGCACTAGGATCACCACTGCGCAACGCGCGAAGCTTGAGCAGCTCACGCTTCTGGGACGGCGACATGAAGACGGCTGCGGCATCGAACTGTTCATCATCCATTTCCACAATTTTCTGCATCTGATCAGAAGAACACTGGGGCGTAGCAGGCGCACTCCAGTTCCAGTTGCCTGGGGGTGCTTTGTACCACGTACCTTCCCATTTCTTCCAGACACCACCGTTGCCATTGTGATTGCCACCCCCAGTAGCAGACGAAGAATGCTGACCAGGAGTGCCGTTTGTGAGACCATGCCCACAGTGCTTACAAAATGTGTACCAGCTCGGATTTTTCTTGCAGCCGCAAGAAACGCAAGCAGGCATGAGTGAAAGGTGTCCGCAAAGCTTTGACGCAATGATAGCTCTGAGAGGAGAGCTGCCCACTCAAGTACAGTACACGGCCGTGTCCTATAACTTGAGCCAAAATGGCAACGGACTCCTCCTCCTCCTCCTCCTCCTCCTCCTCCCTCCTCCTCCTCCTCCCTCCCTCCTCCTCCTCCTCCTCCTTCCTCCTCCTCCTCCTCCTCCTCCTCCTCCTCCTGCTCCTCCTCCTCCTCCTCCTCCTCCTCTCCCCTCCTTCCTCCTCTCCTCCTCCTCCTCCTCCTCTACATCATCATCATCATCATCATCATCATCATCATCATCATCATCATCATCATCATCATCATCATCATCATCATCATCATCATCATCATCATCATCATCATCATCATCATCATCATCATCATCATCATCATCATCATCATCATCATCATCATCATCATCATCATCATCATCATCATCATCATCATCATCATCATCATCCTCCCCCTTTCCTCCTCCTCCTCCTACTCCTCCTCTACAGCAGGAGGTAAAGTAAGAGATACTCCCAGAAGCACTCAGAGACGAGTGCCGGGTCGCTCTCGGGCTCCGAGGTCGAGGGGCGTCTCGGCTAGCGTCGTCGATGCTGGCAGCACGTTGTGGCAAGAGGCGTAGTAAGAAGTCAGGGGCAGGGATACCACAATGAAGCACTCGAACCCGATCATGGGGAAACTAAACGGTGCCCATATCGCTACTCCCCTGACCCCTTCTGGGATTCGTTATGACCAGAACTTCGAGGAGAATCCAGCCGTGGTGACGACGGCCTCCCAGGAGGCCCAAAAAGGCGGAAACGAGGGAAGGGCAGCGGTATCGGTATATTCCCCTCCCTTGAGATCGAGCCCACTCGCCATATCAGCCGAGACCGACCAAGTCGTTCAGAGGACTGCACAATCGAAGCCGACGAAGGCCGCTGCCCGGACAGGTGGCCTCGGCCCCAGCGTCGAGCAGCTGCTCCGCCTCGAGCACCCACTGCCGGGGAAGCTGGTCCAGCGGCTTGGTGGCGATCGCGGAGCTCGAGGGCGCTTTCTGGCACGGGTGAGTGTGCAGGAGATCGGCACATCCTGAATGTCTACACGATCTACGGGCTCTCCGGCCGTCGCGGCGTTCCTTCTCCTGGCCCCTGTGCCTGAATTCGCGTCGGATGCATCCCGCCGTTTGCTTGACCGCTTATTGGACCCAACTCGCCATAGACCAAAAAAGAGTGCGCAGGAGATGGGCTCATCGTCGTGGCTCCAGACATGGGTACTGTAGGCGTGCGTTCTGCTTACATCGCCTATGCGGAGAGAAGGGGCGGACAACGGATGCAGACGGGAGAGATACAATAAGCACCCGACGGTCGCTATTTACACGTGCGGGCTCTTAGCGAAGGGTGTCGCGCTGCCACGGCAGAGACAGCGGAGCAGAGACTGACAGAGATGAGGGGTAAGAGAAAGAGAAAGGGAGAGAGAGAGAGAGAGAGAGAAAAAAAAAAAAGGAGAGAGAGAGAGAGAGAGAGTGAGAGAGAAGAAGAGAGAGAGAGAGAGAGAAAGAGTGAGGTAGAGAGAGAGGGAGGGAGAGAGAGAGAGAGAGACATGGCGGTACCACAAAGCATAAGAAAACAATGAGAGAATGAGAGAGAGAGAGATGGAGATACAAGTCGGAGCGGCAGAGCAGCAGGGAAGGAGCACGACGGAGAGGGCACAGACCATGGGAGGGAGAGGCGCGGGCTGAGCCAGTGCGAGCGAAGCCAAGACGACCTTGGTCAGTTCAAGCCGAGCTGAGCTCGAGGAAGACGAACAAATCCAATGCGGGCTGAGACAGATACGGTGGAGCATTGGATAAGGAACCATTGGATGGGGAATCCATGATCTGGAAACAAGTGGACCTCCAATCGTGGATTGGTCACGAATATCACCGCTACCCTCATCAGATGAGGAATCCTCCAGGGTCTGAAGCCTCCTGGGCACACTCCTTAACGAACGTCCCAACCGTACTCATGCGAGGGATGCGTTCGCTACCACCTGACTCAAGGGCACCATCAACGGATGGTTCGCGGCTCACGGAAAATAATGTGTGTGACTGAGCACGGCGCCTGGCACCAGCCAACATACTTTCCACAACCAGAGCTGCAAAAGAAACTCGACTGAGACACCCTCACTCAAACCGGAAAGCCACAGAACCAGTCCTGTGGCGTGGCATCTCCCAACTAGGAGCAGGATAAGGAGGATGTTTCTCATGGCCGTCGACAGGGCCTCCCTTGCACAAGAGATCTGCTGCGCGACCTCCGGGAAGACCCTGAGACGAGACACTCGGCTGGCTGACGGAGCTGTATCGCTGCTCCTCCACATCCTCTCCTCCTCCTCATCCTCCTGCTGCTGCTCCTCCTCCTGCTCCTCCTCCTCCTCCTCCACCTCGTCCTCCTTCTCCTCCTCCTCCTCCTCCTCCTCCTCCTCCTCCTCTAGCTGCTCCTACTCCGAGCCTCGTCCGTTGCCAGTGTAGACTCCCACTCTGCCACCTCTGGGGGGCACGAGACGTGCCAATGGTGTGCCGAGAAGGGCGCGGGGCGGCAGGCGCGCAACCCACCGGGGCCGCAGCGGAGCTCCGTGCGAAGGCACGAGCCATATGCAGTGGGCATTGCCGAACCTCGCGGAGGGCGGCATGCGCGCGCCCGCTGGAGCCGCAGGAGGGACTCCCTGTGGAGGCACTAAAAACGTCAGGAGCGTCCCGACATGAGCGCGGGGCGGCATGCGGGAACTCCGCACTGCAGCCGCAGATGGAACTCTTTACGCGTGCGGGCACGAAGCGTGTGAGGGAGTGCCCAAATGAGCTATGGGCGGCAGGTAGGATCCCCCCCACTGGAGCCACAGGTGGAGCTCTAAGGGGGCACGACGTTTACGTTTTCGAGAGGTGCGCCAAAAAATGCGCGGACCGGGATGCGGGACCTCCACACTGGAGCCGTAGGAGCAGCTCCTCTGGGGGGGGGCACCTTGCGAGCGGAATGCTGTAAGGGCCGTGCGGGCCGAAAGAAGGAGAAGGGAGATGAGAAGGAGGGAGAAGGAAGGTGGGAGGAGGTGACGCGAGGGGCTGCGGATGAAACGAGGACTCAGCGACACAAGAGGATCTCGGTGAATCGCAAAACAAACCGAGCATTCTGTCCCAAGCGTTCCGCTGCGCAGCTTCGATTCTGATATCTGAGAGAGCGCGCTTCACGGGCGCTTGCCTTGGGAACATTCGGCGGCGCGTTTCGAACCCGGGGGTGGCCCCCCCCCCCCCAACACTCGGCGCCGTCGATCAAAACAAGGGAGACTCCCCTCCCACCCAACCCCCCCCCTCCCGACCCCCCCCTCCCCCCTCCTCCCAGGGGGGGGGTGTTCAACCCCCCCCCCTTCGGCGCCAGCGCCGGCGCCGGCGCTGGCGGCCGCCAGCAGCGCCGACACCTGGGACGCAGCGACGATGACCAGAGCCAGCCCAAGGGGGGGTTCAAACCTCTCCTTCCCCCCCCCTGGCGCCAGCGCCAGCGCCAGCGCTGGCGGCGGCCAGCAGCGCCGGCGCTGGCGCCGGCGACGGCGGGGACGCAGCGACGATTACCACCACTACCACCACCACCACTACCACCACCACCACCACCGCCGCCTCAACCCACCACCACCACCACCACCAGCCCATCACACAACCACCACCACCACCACAGCCACCACCACCACCACTACCACCACCACCACAACTCACCATCACCATCACCACCACCACAATCTACCACACCACCACCACCACCGCCACAAACCACCACCATTACCAGCAGCACAACCCACCACCACCACACAACAAACCACCACACCACCACCACAACAACCGCCACCACCACCCACCACCACCACACCACCACCACCACCACCACACACCCACCACCACCACCACCACACCACCACCACCACACCACCACCAACAACCACCACCACCACAACAAACCACCACACCACCACCACCACAACCACCACCACCGTCACCACCATCACAACCCACCACCACCACCACCAACACCACCGTCGTCCTCGTCGACGCTCCCCGCCGCCGCCGCCCGCCGCCGCAGGCGCTGGCGCCGGCCCAGAAAAAGAAATCGTCGCCCCCGCCGCCACCGCCAGCTGCCGTCGACGCAGGCGCCGGCCCGAGGAGAGGGAGAGATGAAAAGTAGGGGAGGAAGGGGGGGGGGAGGTGGGCCCCCCCTCCGTCACAGTAAGGGAGGAAGGGGGGCTCGTCCCCACCCCCCTTCCATCCAGGGGGGGGGTCCGGTTCCAAGCCCCCCCCCCTCCAAACGACCACAGAACGCGCTCTTTCGGATATCTGGGAAAGGCTCTCTCTCAGAGGGAAGTGTCGCCAAGACTCTTCGCGAGCTCGTAGCTTTCTTGGCCCATGATAGCTGTGAATGCCACATGGGGGAAGGAGCTCGAATCACTTGAGACGAGGTCGAGGTAGAATTCGCCTGTGCGAGC
This sequence comes from Prorocentrum cordatum, assembly GCA_963575745.1. NCBI lineage: Eukaryota > Dinophyceae > Prorocentrales > Prorocentraceae > Prorocentrum > Prorocentrum cordatum. Next base: position 17,130 of record CAUYUJ010006802.1, read on the forward strand.
CGGCTACAGTTCTCAGAATTGCAGCAAAAAGCGGCAGATTCCACTGAAAAGCTCGCAGAACTCAACGTCGCGGTGAGATCTGGCCGACCCGTTACTTCACGACAGGGGGTTCTCACGCGAGAGGGTACGATTGCAGGAATTGATTTCATTCGGGCAGACCCAGACGTCCAAGAAAGGTGTGAGTCGATACAGCTGAGAATGCCGAGCCATCGTACCATGGGATGACACAACGTGACCCCAGGCAAAAACAAGCTGCCCATCAGCTTCGCGACAGAAACGGGTCAGTCTACACACACAAGCACGGACGCACACATCAATCATCAGCCTTTCTGTTCGGCGTCATCATCACCATCACGATCCCGACCATCATCATCACCATCATCATTATCATCATCATCATCATCATCATCATCATCATCATCATCATCAGTATCATCAACATCATCATCAGCATAATCAGCATCGTCAAGATCATCATCATCAGCAGCATCATCATCAGCAGTAGCAGCATCATAGTGATCATCACGATCATCACATCATCATCATCATCATCGTCATCATCATCATCGTCATCATCATCATCACTGCCAGCATCAGAATCATCACCATCATCAGCATCGTCGTCATCATTATCACGATCATCATCATCATCATTGTCATCGTAACCATTGTCATCAACATCGTCCCCAGCATCATGTTCATCATTATCATCACCATCATCATCACCCTCATCCGCATCCCCATTCTCATCCTCATAATTCTTATCCTCATCATTATCACTATTATAGTCATCAACATCATCATCACCGTCATCGTATTCAAAATCAACGCGATCATCAGTACCATCATCAGCATCAGCATCAGCAGCATCATCATCACCACCAGCATCATCATCATCATCATCATCATCAACACCATCATAGGAATCGTCAACATCATCATCATCACCAGCATCATCAGCATAATCATCATCAGCGGCAGCATCATCATCATCAGCAGCAGCATCATCATTATCATCATCGTCATCATTGTAATCGTCATCGTCATCATCATCCTAATCAGCATCAGCATCACCATCCTCTTCAAAACCAGCATCATCATCAGCATCAGCATCACCGTCATAATCACCATCATCATCATCATCATCATCAGCATCATCATCAGCAGCAGCAGCAACATCACCGTCATCATCACCATTATCATCAGCAGCATCATCATTATCAGCATCATCAGCATCGTCATCGTCATCGTCACCATCATCCTAATCAGCATCAGCATCACCACCCTCCTCAATACCAGCATCATCATCATCAGCAGCATCACCATCAACATAACCATCATCATCATCCTCAGCAGCAGCAACATCACCATCATCATCACCATCAGCACCATCATCAGCACCATCATCATCACCATCAGTATCATCATCAGCAGCATCATCATAGGCATCATCACCAGCATCATCATAAGCATCATCACAAGCATCATCATCATCACCAGCATCATCATCATCATCATCATCAGCAGCAGCAGCAGCAGCAGCATTGCCATCGTCACCGGCATCGACATCATGAGCACCATGCCCCCAAACGAGTGGACAGGAAAGAGAAAAACCAGATGCAGCAGCAGCGGCCGCAGAGGCGAGCGACCACGAGGAGGACAGACACACAGCACGCACACGCACGGGCTACGCCTCGAGCAGAGAGGCGGCAACGGAGCGGGGTGCGCTCCCTGGACGGGCTCCCCGGAGGGCTCCCCGGGCGAGCCGCCGACCCGTGCGGGCTCCCCGTGCGACCAGAAGCCGCACTCGGGTCCTCGGCCGCGCGCGCGGGCCGACGGGCGCTGAGAGGCCCACGTTGGAGGCTTGGAAATTGACACCAACACCAACACAGGGGGGGTGCCTCCACCAGGGGAAGATGATCCTAGATTTGGGTGTTGGTGGTAATCTTTCGGCCTCCTAGGAAGCCAGAATATTACCATCATCACCGAGATTGGGATACTCTTCCCTCGGTGGAGGCATAACGCCGATATTGGTGTTGGTGTCAACCTCTAGGCCTCCGATCACGCCCCGGAGCCAGGCCGAGTCGCGGAATGGTCCTGACCCGTTTCAGCCCGACCCCTCGAAAAGCAAGTGGCCCTCCGTCGAACGTGCGCCTGATCCACCGCCCCAATCCTCATCGATTGGCGGGGCGGCGACCCGATCGGAGTGCGTTTCACGGACCAGATTCTAAGAACGAGCTGCCGCTGGGGGGAACTGCCAGGGGCACAACCGCAGCCAGAACGCTGGAAAATACCAGATATGGGCGAAGGGGGCCCCACTTAGAACTTGGGGTGCGGTCCCTGGGAGCTGCCATCTTAATAATGATTCACCCCAGTCGGCCCTCTGATACGGTAGAGGGAAGCAATTAGTGAACACCCCCCCTGCCCCTCATGTTCAAAGTTGGCACGCGCGGGGGAGACTGCGGTCGAGGTGCAACTCATCAGACCCACCGCCAACTTTGAACATTGGGGGGAGGGGGAGGCGTTCACAGATGAATGTGGCATGAGTGTTCGCTATTTTTCCGAGGCCTGTAGCCAATGGCAAATGGCACGAATCAGCGTTGGCGCCAGAAAAGGTTTGTGGCTTGCGGTTCTGGGCAGAGAACACATGGGCGCGATGAAACGTTGGCCAAAGTTTGCCATTACGGTACTCTTGTCTCGCGAACATGCTTGGAACCGAAATCCAAATCATATGTTCGAGGAGGGCCCGCGATAAGCGCCCAGGTGCGCACCGAGTTTGAAAGGATGTCCCGCGTGATGTGTGTGTGTGGTTGTGTGGTTGTGTGTGTTGTGTGTGTGTTGTGTGTGTGTTGTGTGTGTGTGTGTTGTGTGTGTGTTGTGTGTGTGTGTGTTGTGTGTGTGTGTTGTGTGTGTTGTGTGTGTTGTGTGTTGTGTGTGTTGTGTGTGTTGTGTGTGTTGTGTGTGTTGTGTGTGTGTTGTGTGTGTTGTGTGTGTTGTGTGTGTTGTGTGTGTTGTGTGTGTTGTGTGTGTTGTGTGTTGTGTGTGTGTGTGTGTGTGTGTGTGTGTGTGTGTTGTGTGTGTGTGTGTGTGTGTTGTGTGTGTGTGTGTGTGTTGTGTGTGTTGTGTGTGTTGTGTGTGTTGTGTGTGTGTGTGTGTGTTGTGTGTGTTGTGTGTGTGTGTGTGTGTTGTGTGTTGTGTGTTGTGTGTGTTGTGTGTGTGTTGTGTGTGTGTTGTGTGTTGTGTGTGTGTGTGTTGTGTGTGTTGTGTTGTGTGTGTTGTGTGTGTTGTGTGTGTTGTGTGTGTGTGTGTGCGTTGTGTGTGTGTGTTGTGTGTGTTGTGTGTGCTGTGTGTGTTGTGTGTGTTGTGTGTGTGTGTTGTGTGTGTTGTGTGTGTTGTGTGTGTTGTGTGTGTTGTGTGTGTGTGTGTTGTGTGTGTGTTGTGTGTGTTGTGTGTGTTGTGTGTGTTGTGTGTTGTGTGTGTGTGTGTTGTGTGTGTGTGTGTGTGTGTGTGTGTGTGTGTGTGTGTGTGTGTGTGTGTTGTGTGTGTTGTGTGTGTGTTGTGTGTGTTGTGTGTGTGTGTTGTGTGTGTTGTGTGTGTTGTGTGTTGTGTGTGTTGTGTGTGTTGTGTGTGTGTGTGTGTTGTGTGTGTTGTGTGTGTTGTGTGTTGTGTGTGTGTTGTGTGTGTTGTGTGTTGTGTGTGTTGTGTGTGTTGTGTGTGTTGTGTGTGTTGTGTGTTGTGTGTTGTGTGTTGTGTGTGGTGTGTGGTGTGTTGTGTGTTGTGTGTTGTGTGTTGTGTGTTGTGTGTTGTGTGTGTTGTGTGTTGTGTGAGTGTGTGTGTGTGTGTTCCGAGCCTGTTTCGGAACGGGCCCCACGCCATCTGTTTGAAGAACTCCCGCAACAAACGCTCACGGTTCTAGTGTTTCGAACCGAGTTCCAGCTGGTCTTCCAGCTGTCTTCGCGAGGAAGTCCCGCACGAAAGGTTCATGCCCCAGTGTTCCGAACAAGTGGTTGCTAGGTCGAACATGTTTTCGAACCTGGTTCGAACGTGTTTTGTGAGGAACCTCCACGAAGTTTGCCGTCTTCGAACCACCATCAAATGTAGCCTTGTAAAAATTGGTTTGGATTGTAAAAATTGGAAGTACAAGCCCGAGGGTGCCCGCCCCCCGCTGGGATAGCGCCACCCCCATCACATTGTATGTACCAGCTCCCGCGCCCCTCCGATCTACGCTACGCCCGCCTGTCAAAGATTCGGAGATCTTCTATCACGACGCAGTAGAGGGGCATACATGCGCAAATCAGCGCTGGCGCCGTCTGAGGCTGGTGGGGGCTCGGGGTGCACACCAGTGTTGGTGGCGCAAACCAATTTCAACAACATGAGGGCGAAAAATATGAATCAAAGACCAAAGCATTCGGCGCAAACGCTGTCTACGGAAAGCTTCGTGCTGGTGTGACTTTGTGGCTGGTGAGGAGGATGTGGGTTGTACGGGAGTGACTGTATGGATCCAGAGAGACACGAAGTGAAAATAGGTGGACCCGTGCTACACGAGGGCACGTTCTCTTTCCTTTTACGGAGGCGTGGGCGCCTCCGTCCCCGGCGCACCATGATAGCTCAAGGGCCCTTGCAAGCCGATATGGCAGCGCACAAGGGAGTGCAGAGAAATGCGCGGGAAAAGGAGAGGCTGACAGGGGCCTGACAACCACAACTCCTACCTTTCTCGCAGCCGAACGCTGCCTCAACCTTCGGAAATACAACAGTGGGTTGCTGGAGGTCAGTGGATGAGCTTGGCACGCCGGAAAAACGTCAGGATGAGCCGAGGGCTCTGGAAACCGACATCCGAATCGATTTGGATATCAGCCCGAGCCATCACAGGGCCTTTTGTGATTGAAAAAAACTATTCAACTGCACGCTCAGGCTCCCTCCCCCAAGTGTCCCACGATTGCCTTCCCACGGCCACCAAACCACGCGCACAGCCCACCCGACGTGCGGCTTCCCTCCGCGGGACTCTCGGGGGCACAGCACCGGGAGGCTGCACTTGGCTCCCGTGTCGCACCCCGAGAGCGCGAGTGCCAGCTTCGATATCTGCGCGCGTGGGGTGCCACTCTGCTGGCCCCCCCCAGGCACAGCAAAACGGCCAGGTATATATGTGTATATAGGTATATGTGTATATATACATATATAGATGTATAAATATGTATATGCATATGTGTATATATATATGTATATGTATATATGTATATGTATATATATACTTTGAAAAATATCAGCAAAACCAGAAAACGGCCAGGCTGGCACTCGTTCCGGCCTCCAGGAAGTTCGAGGTCTGGTGGAGATCTGCGCGGGGGATCGCTCCGCAGATCCCCCGGGGGCGCAGCAGAGCGGCGACACGTCCGCACGCCTGGCAGCACTCCGAGAGGGGACCAGGCCCACCTCGGGCCTGCAGAGGAAGGCGCAGTCTTGCTGGACCCCATGGGCGCGGCAGAGCGGCTAGTGTTGCACGCCTGGCAGCACCTATGGAGGGTTGGGTCAAATTAGTGCATGTCTGCGCGAGACGCCATTTCGCTGGACCCTGCAGGGCGTAGCAAACTGGCGACAGTTGCACGCCCACCAGCACCCAGGAACTAGAGAGAAGGCGGAGGAGGACGAAGGGAAACACAAGCAGTCGAAGAAGAGGAATGATAACCATACGAGGAATATTCAAAATACATAAGAATAAGAAACATCAGAAGAATAATAATAAGAAAAAGAAGAAGAAGAATAAGAAGAAGAAGAAGAGGAAAAATAAGAAGAAGAAGAAGAGAAATCATAAGAAGAGGCGGCGGAGGAGCTCGAAGAGGAGGTGGAGGAGGAGGAGGAGCAGGACGAGGGAGGAGGCGGAAGAAAAAAACGAAAGAGGAGGACAGTAATTAGGTGCCCTGCTCAAAACCCAGGACGCAGCAAAAAAGGGAAGGGGGGAAGCGCCTCCGGCCTCTCGCAAGCCTGGCATGTCACACCGACGCATGGGGCACAGATGGCAGAGCCAGACCGAGGATCCCACACACTCACGAGCGGCGAACACCGCCGTGCCCGCGCCCTCGCGATCTGCACCGCGGGGCGTGCTCCCGCGGCTTGCGCGGCCCCGCGGGCACGTGCGGCGCGGGGCACCCGCGAGGAAAAAAAAAAAGAGAGCCCCACACCCGCGAGGCCGCGGCCCGGATGCCCGGCCTGGGAGGGAGGGGAGAAAGGGAGAGAGGGAGGGAGGGAGGGGAGGGAGGGAGGGAGGGAGGGGAGGGAGGGGAGGGAGGGAGGGAGGAAGGGAGGAGGGAAGGAGGGAAGGAGGCAGGGGGGGGAGGGAGGGAGGGCGGGGAGGGAGGGAGGGAGGGAGGGGAGGGAGGCACGCTTCACTCTCGGCACGCGCAGAGCTTCTACCTCCCCCCGACACTGGGAGAGCACCAGGGCACCGGCACCGCCGCTCCCTGGGCCTCTGCTGGGACGCGTTCCCTCCAGGACCTCGAGGAGAGCCCCACCGTCTCGAGGGGAACAACAAGTGACATATAAACATAAAAACTCGGAGGTCCTCGCGGATTTCTCGGATCGGCGCTGGACCCCCCTCCCTGGCGCGCGGAGCGCGCCAGGCGCCGGAGGCGCCGCTGGGGGGCCCCAGCGCCGATCCGAGAAAACCGCGCGGACCTCCGAGTTTTTATGTTTATGCCACGTGTTGTGCCCCCGTCTCGACCGGGGGCGCATGACGGCATCGGTGCCGACGGTCGACCTGTGCTGCACCCCTCGTGCTTGAGGGCCACATCGTGCTGCTGCTGTTCCATCGTGCTTGAGGACCACATCCCAGAAATAGTTTCGGGCACCCGCACGAAGGATTGCAAAAAAAACCCTTCGGGTTTTTTTGCAATCCTTCGGGTTTTTTTGCAATCCTTCGTTCGAGTCGGAACGGTGTCTGCCCGACACGCTGGCGACGTGCCGAACGAGCATCGCCTTCTGGGGGCACGGCACGGGAACGCCCTCCAGGACCTCGATGCTCCCTTTCAGGTGCTTGCAATGCAGCCTGGCGCTCGAGGCCAAAAAGTAGGCTGTGGAACATCAGAGCCTTCGCCCCGCAGCTCTGGCAGGGGGGCCGCCAGGGCTCCGCGGGACGACCCGGCAGAGAACGCCGCCCGAGGATCGGGTCGGGCGAAAGGGGGGGATAGCAAAGGGGGGCTTTGAGACTCCGCTCATGTAGCTGATTTCCCCGGCGCCGGAGGCGGCCATGTATCGAGGAATGGGCCCCTCGATGAGGCCGAAACCAGCTGCATGCAGCGAATTTCGTAACCCCCCCTCTCCCAATCCCCAGACCCCCGACGTCATGATTTTTTCTTGACGTCGACCTGCCGAGGTCTCGACCCATTCCCCGGGACCGGCTTTTCGTCCTGAGTCGTTTTTTGACGGTCCCGAGGGCCAGTAAGGGCCCTCAAAGGCAAAAAATAGTGACAAACCTCCCGTCGTGATTTTTTCATAACTCGAGGGGGTCTGGGTCCATCCCTTTCGTCCGGCCCGAGAGGCGCGCGCGCAGGCCCGGCCGGGCCCGCGGGCGGGCGGGCGGGCGCGGAGCTCCGGCGACGCCATCCCCGGGGGCGCGGCGGGCCCCGCCGCCGCCGCCGCGCCCGCGCCCGGGCCCGGCTCTCCGAGGGGCTGCGGGCGGCGGTCGGAAAGGGGCCTATCGCGCGAGGGGCCCAGACCCCCTCCCTCGAGTTAGGAAAAAATCACGACGGGAGGCTTTGCACTATTTTTGCTGGCCTTGGGGGGCCCTTGCCGGCCCTCGGGACCGTCAAAAAACAACACAGGACGAAAAACCAGTCCCGGGGAATGGGTCGAGACCTCGGGAGGTCGACGTCAAGAAAAAAATATCCCGGCAAAGCAACCGAACAGCGATGTGTATGAGCATATCTGGAAGCATTCCATTAAGATTCAACTGAAAATCCATCTGTGGAGTTCCGCTGTTCTTGCTGTCGCAATCGCATTCAGACTGCCAATCGCAGCGGCAACGGCAGTCGCAGCCGCAGTCACAGTGGCCATGACAGTAGTGTCAGTAGCTGTAGCTACAGTAGCAGTAGCAGCAGCAACAGAAGCAACAGCAACAGCAGCAGCATAAGCAGTAATAGTAATAGTACTCGAACTTCTGATCATGGTGGTGACAGTAGTAGTAGTAGTAGTAGTAGTAGTAGTAGTAGGAGGAGGAGGAGGAGGAGGAGGAGGAGGAGGAGGAGGAGTAGGAGTAGGAGTAGGAGTAGGAGTAGTAGGAGTAAGAATAAGAGTAGGAGTAGGAGTAGGAGTAGTAGTAGTAGTAGTAGTAGTAGTAGTAGTAGTAGTAGTAGTGGTAGTAGTAGTAGTAGTAGTAGTAGTAGTAGTAGTAGTAGTAGTAGTAGTAGTAGTAGTAGTAGTAGTAGTAGTAGTAGTAGTCGTAGTCGTAGTCGTAGTCGTAATCGTAGTAGTCGTAGTCGTAGTCGTAGTCGTCGTAGTCGTCGTCGTCGTCGTCGTCGTCGTCGTCGTCGTCGTCGTGTCGTCGTCGTCGTCGTCGTCGTAGTAGTAGTAGTAGTAGTAGTAGTAGTAGTAGTAGTAGTAGTAGTAGTAGTAGTAGTAGTAGTAGTAGTAGTAGTAGTAGTAGTAGTAGTAGTAGTAGTAGTAGTAGTAGTAGTAGTAGTAGTAGTAGTAGTAGTAGTAGTAGTAGTAGTAGTAGTAGTAGTAGTAGTAGTAGTAGTAGTAGTAGTAGTGGTAGAAGTAGTAGAAGTAGTAGCAGTAGTAGTAGTAGTAGCAGTAGTAGTAGTAGTAGTAGCAGTAGTAGTAGACGTAGTAGTAGTAGTAGTAGTAGTAGTAGTAGTAGCAGTAGTAGTAGTAGTAGTAATAGTCGTCGTCGTTAGTCGTAATCGTAGTCGTACTCGTAGTCGTAGTCGTAGTCGTAGTAGTAGTAGTAGTCGTAGTAGTAGTAGTAGTAGTAGTAGTAGTAGTAGTAGTAGTAGGAGTAGTAGTACTAGTAGTCGTAGTAGTCGTAGTAGTCGTAGTAGTAGTAGTAGTAGTAGTAGTAGTAGTAGTAGTAGTAGTAGTAGTAGTAGTAGTTGTAGTAGTAATAGTGCGAATAGTGATGGGAGTAGTTGTAGGAATAGTTGTGACAAGCAATAGTAATGATAGCAGTTGTAGTAGCAGTAGAAGTATTACGAGGAGTGCTCGCACAAACGGGACATCTCCATCAACGAGCGCAATCTCGTGGTAGCAGTAGTAGTCGCAGAAGTACTAGCAGTAGTAGTGATAGTAGGACTAGCTGCAGTCGCAGTCGGAGTCACCATGACAATGGCAATTACAGCCGCTTTTGCAATCGCAGTCGCATTGGCAATGACAGTCTCCTGTTGCCGACTTTTGCTTTTTTTCCTCGCGCGAACAAGCTTCCGCAGCCGCTCAAACAACAGCCATTTCCAAGTAGGCAATAGAGCAATGGCAAGCTGAGAAGCACTGCAGGCGGAAGCGAGTAATCTTCCAGAAGCATACACAACAGCAGCTGAGGGCTGAGAAGCACCGCAGGCGAATGCGAGTCAGCCGGGGTTCGGAGACGATATACCTGAGGCAAATATCGCCGGCAGCCCGCAAGGCGAATCCGAACCCGCCGACCAAGCAGCTTAAAAGGTTGAGGGGCGCGATGCGCAGGAAGCTGAGAAGCGTCGCTGGCAGGACATCAGCACAGAAGGACAAGCTGAGAAGCATCGCTGGCAGGAAGCTGAGAAGCATCGCGGGCAAGACAAGCTGAGAAGCATCGCTGGCAGGACGCGATGTGGCAGGAAGCCGAAAAGCATCGCTCAATGGACATCAAAGTTGCAGCCCTTTACTTCAAGCTTTCTCCTGACGGATGACCTTCGAGGATTCTGCACTTCTTGGCTGAGTCCGGTGTCTTGGTCCACTCATTCATTCGCGTGTGCTCACCAGATTGCTGGAGCTCTGCGCGCATGCCAGGTTTCCTCATTTGCATGAAGATGTACTCTGCCTGTGTCACTGCGTCCTCGTCGATATGGGTTACGCTCTGCACTGTGATGGCCTCTTTTGAACATGCTGAAATGAGCAACAGGCAGACTCTGTGCTTCGCTTTGCTGGGCATATCCATTTTGAAAGAGTGCAAGTTGTCTACGGAACAATAGCCGTGAACCGTCATCGTGACAGAATTCTCATCGGCAAAAGCGTCCTTCACACCTGTTGTAGACACGAGGAAGCCACTCGCTGTGGACACGCACCGCGACTTCTGTGTGGCGCGAACAGGAGCGACTGCCAAGTGGCAGTTCCGGGCAAGCTGAGAAGCACCACCACTGCCAAGTGGCACCTCCGGAGCATAATCCACGCGCATGCCGTAGAATGGGCAAGCATGTATCTCAGAGAGGTGTGCGCCGCGAGCATAGCATCCTGGCTCTCGCGGCATTGCTTCAAGATATCCAAAATAATATGGCAAGAAGTAGTCGGGGCGTGCGATATCTGGAGCGGAGATGCTGCAACCACAGTCGCGTTAAGAGAAAAGCCCGCTCAGGCGCGCCACCTCCCTCCTCCGCAGGCACGCGGTGCACGCGGCGCATTATGCGACAATTGCCAAAAGGAGGGAAGGAGATAGCCCGAGTTTCGTGGGCGAGCTGGGACACCGACATGGCATCTAAACCGCTCGGAGCCAAGGCAGCCGCTTGGGAGACGCCAACTTTGCATGAACCACTGAAATCGCGAGCAGTAGTGGTGAAAAATATGCGTTGGCCTTGGCTCTCCACCACAGACTCGCCGGACTCCGGCTCCTGCAGCCTCATCCCATTCACCTGTAACAAATGCGGCAACGTTGCGCCTGGGTCTTCGGACGCCATCGCGAGAAAGGCACAGCTGGACAGGAGCGCCTCTCCGGTGAGAACTTGTGAAGCATTGTCTGGGCCCCAGGTGACCTCATGCTTGGCGGTCAGCTGCTCCCGGTCCTGCGCAAAGTCCCCTTGTGCCGCTAGTTCCTTGAGTTGGGTCATTCTGGGACGCGGGCTTTCATCAGCCACCGAGCGATCGTGCGACAAGTTCAGTTGCAGGTCGCCATCAAACTTGGCCGCCATGTTGAGAAACGACGGCGGATGGCCTGTGCGTGATCGACATTTCTCGATGTTGTCTGCTCCCAAGACAGAAACCACAGCCTCCGCCGTCTTGGGCGTGTTCGCCAGGGAGCCATCCACGAGGTGCACATCTGCTACTGGAGGGTGGCCCGCAGGAGTGCGCGTGTCTGACACTGAATGAACCACTGCCATGATATCGAAGCAACGATGCGACTTGATATTCACCATCTGCGCAACAGTATTATGTGGAGCCCGTGCCGATGCCAGCGAAGTCTCCTCTTGAGAGCTCTGAAGGACAGGAGTGCACCGCGTGCGCTTGAGGTCGACGACCGCGCGAATAGACGCGTGCATGTAAGCGCCTTGCAACTGGTTGTCCAAGCCAACCCTGGAGATTTTCCATGCTGTGAGCGGGGGGAATTCCAGGAGTGCAGCCTCCACGTCTGGTGTAGTCTCTTTGATGATCCCCTCGCAATAATGCTCCGAGCTCTCGCCAAGCAGAATACATGCGAATCGCGTTTTCTCGATAAGCTGGCCACTCTGCCTGCTCTTGTAAGAGTATGTAACCTTTCTGGGCTGGTGCACACGCACCAAGGAGTCTTGGTTGTTAGCGCTACTCTTCGTGAGACTACCAAGTGGGGACGTTGGCTGCTCTGGGGTAGCAACCATGGCTGCCGACCTTGAGTAACGCCGTGGAGGGCGCAATGAGACGGGCTGAGCAGCACCATGCAAGGCACGGTGACACAGGCTGAGTAGCAACGCGCAGGGCAAGCTGCCACTGGCTGAGCAAGACGGCGCAGGGCACGGTGGCGCGTCTGGCGGCACACGCGTAGCACGAGAAAGCTTTTGAAACCAGGATAGCAACGGTTTGAAACCTGGATCTAGCCCCAAAGGGGACACTGCTATCCATGGATTAAACTCCGAGCGACACATTGCTATCAATGAAAGTAGCTTCGACCGACGAACTGCCTTCGATAGCTTTATCTGCAAACAAGACGCCACTATCATTACGATTATTACCGAACGAGACACTGCTATCGATGGATGCAGCCAAGAGTCTTAGAAGCCTTAGCAGATGCAGTCGAGTCTCTCATATCGCGCGCTTGGCTCCGTCCCCCGTGGAGCGGGGGCGGAGCATCTAAGAAAGAACGCCGCATTCCGTTGGGCGCGTCGGCATGGGTCCGGGACGTCATCCACGTGCTTGCGGGCTTTGCAGCGGGCGCCACGAAGGCGTCGGCGGCGTCAGCAGTACGCGTCAGTAGCCCCCCGGTTGACCCATCAGCTTACGCGTCGCACGCTGCCTTTAAACGGGCGGCGGCGCAAGCCGCGTGGGCGGGCCGCCATCGTGCCTTTCAGCGCTTCTCTGACCTTCGTGCCCAAAATCCAGGCCCGGCGGACGGCTTCCTTTCTCAGTGCTTCGGGTCCTGGAATGCCCTTCAGATTGCTCTCGTCGACCCGGTCGACGGGCGCCCCCTCGATGTGGAAGAATCGCTCGCGCTCTTGCAATCCGACTTGACAGGCCGAGCGCAGGGTGACTTCGATTTCGATGCGGCGGAGCAGCAAGCGCAGGCCCGCGCGGTCTCGGCCATCAGGTCGATGGGCGGGGGGCCAGTGCACGCGCGCATTGGTCCGTACTCAGTCGAGGAGGTGGACGCGGTGTTGGACAGTTTAAAAACGACATCCGCCGCGGTCCGTGGCTGCTTCGCAGCTGTCCGATCTGCGGTCCCTGCGGGCCGCCGGGTCGCGCGTGCCCTCGCTAATTTTTCCAAGCATTGCGCGCTCACGAGCACCCTGTGGTCGGCTCGCCAGGCCACGCCTCTCCATAAGTCGGGGCCCCGCGTTGTTCGGTCAACAGTATGCCTCCGGCCGATTTCTATCTCGGCGGTCATGACATCCGTTGTGGATGGGCTGTGGAACTTGCGCAACGCGCCTTCGCTTGAGAAGTACTGCGGGGTTGCGCAACAGGGCGGCGTTGCGGACCCGATCTCCCTCCTCCTCTCCCTTCTCCTCCACGCTCAACTTCGTAGCGCCCAAGGTCTTGCCACTTATTGGGCAGTTACGGACCTCCAGTGGGCCTTCAATGTGGCGTCTCATCTCCCCATGCTGCTCAGTGCTTAGGCGGGGGTGCGCGGTGACGACTGGCTTCTGCTGGATGATTTCATGTCGTCTGACGCGCAGTGCATCGCGCTCCGTGGCCGCGTCTCGCCCATATTTTCCCTCGGTGGTGGAACAGCCCCGGGGCGTAGATTCAGTGCTGGCGTTTTCAATGCGCAGCTTAAGTGGCTGGCTGAAGAGGTACATCGTGTACTCCCAGGTAGCTGTGCTGCTTGGGTGGAACCCCACCTCCGCCAGCAACCTCCTCGCCAGGTGCTCTCCGCGCAATAGTATCGCGTGAACCTTGGTCGGCCTGCCCCCAGCATGCGAGGCGCACCCGTTCTCAGTTTAATTACAAAGCGGGGAAAACAGCTGCCATGGCGGTCCTCGACAGCCCTTCTCCAGGAGACGTCGGCTGCCCAGCTGTAAACTTGAAGGCCATGCTGGGGGTTCTCTTTTTGATTCACGACTCACGTTTGGTCCAGTGCTGAAGGCGACAGTGGCCAGAGGGAGCGAGTTGTTCGAGCCCTTGTTTTCGCAAGTGAGACAGGAGGCTTTGGGCCCTCACAAGTGTGTGTACAGGTGCCGCTGCGCGTGGAGTCTGCTCTGCTTTATCCCTCCCCCTTCCTCTTTCTCGCTCGCCGTGTTCGCTTTTCCCTGGACTACATGCAAGCGGGGTGGGCCCGCCGTTGACTCGGTTGTGCTACTGGCCCGCCGCTCCCTGGCCCAGTAGTCACTGTGCAGAGTGGTTGGCACATGCGCCCTGGCACCAAAATGGTTGAGCGAATTCTTGACGCTTCGCGCATCCCCACCAACCCATCCTACACCAGGCACTCGAACGAAGAGCGCCGATGATCGGCAGCTGTTCTCCCCCCCTCTTCCTCCTTCTCCTCCGCCTTCTCCTCCGCCTGCTCTCCTCCTCCACCTCCTCCTCGTCCTCCTCCTCCTCCTCCTCCGCCTCTTCCTCCCCCCTGGTGGCGTATTGGAAGTGTCTTCGAACGTTTTGGTGGGCTCTTGGGCCTTGCGGGCGGGCGGGCGGCGCTCCGCCCGCCCGCGCGCAGGGCCCGAGAGGGGGCCCAAGACGTCTCTCGGGGCCATCTTGGAGGAGAGCCATCAACGAAGGGGGGGCCCTAAATTTCAGCCCCCCCCTCAGGAGCCACGATCCTCGTGAAGGGTGTCGAATTTTAGCCCTCGCAGGGGTCGATCTTGGACGCTCTGACCGATCGCGGCCCCCCTGCCCAGGTCAGTGGGGAGGGGGTAGGGGGAGGGGCAAACCCCTCCCCGAAGGGGAAGAAGCAGGGGTGGATGAGGAAACGCTCTAAACCACCGACGCCCAGGGGGCTGATGGGACTATCCTCGCGCGCGCAAGCCAATGCCTGGTGAGCATCCTGGGGCTACCATGCTTCAGGTGGCTGAGAGCACGCGCTGCTCCTCGCGGGCGTCTGCCGTGCGGGCGTGAATGAATTCCGTGAACCCTCCACTCCCTGACGTAGTTGAGTACCTTTGCTGGGCAGCAAGCTTGCGCAAACGCTCGGACTGACCCAGGGGCTCGCCGGCAGCTGTTGCGCAGTTACAAATTTTACGTGGTCCGCAAGCATGGCCATCTTGCGTCCCAAGGGGCCGCAGCTGCATCACTGCCAGTTTTCCGTCTTCCGTTCTCAGCGTGGCTGTCTGGGCCGCCTGGCCTCCAGTGGAATTTGTTGGACTTGGAGCTTGGCCCAGGCTCCTGGCTTCAGTTTCGCTTGTGGGCAGTCGTACGGATGTCGGGGTGCTGGCCGCTCCAAGTCCTCGGGGCCCCACTCTGCGCCCCCACGCTGCCGCGGTGTGCTGGTTGCGAGGCGCTGGAGGTTGACGTCTGGCCCGCTCTTTTCGTTTGCCCCGCGGCGGCAGCGCTTGGGACCTCCATCTGGTCTCGCCTTCCTTTGCCTCCTCCTTCCTCCCCCGCCCCGGCCTCCCAGTTCCTTTTTCGCCAGTCCCGGCCGCCGGCGGAACGCCGCGAGCACGTGCACTTCGTCGCCGCTGCAGCGCTACTGGCCGTCACAGGCACCCGCCCATTTTAATGCGGTGCGCCCGCTTGTCTGGAGCATGGCCGGGGGGGTCGCCGGCGCTGGCCGGCGCCGTCGTGGCCTGCTCCGGGAGACTGACTGCTTGCCTTGCGCCCTTTCCTGGAAAAAACTTCGGTCGCCTTCCCCATCCGCCCCTCGTCGCCCCCTTCCCCCCCCCTTCCCCTCCCTTCCCCCTCTCCCTGCCCCCCCTAACCCCCTCCCCCCCCCTTCCCTGCCCCTCATTCCGTTTGTGCCTTTCTTCTTCTAATTCTTCTTCTTCTTCTTCTTCTTCTTCAATCTGCCCCTCTCTGTAGTTGGCCCTCCTCATAGCTTATGCTTACATATTTGATGGAGCGTACGTCACAGTCGTGATGCGGTCCTTTGCCATGTTTGTGCTGCACAGTCGTGATATGGTCCTTCTCTTGCTCGCGCAAGTGATTGTTTGTGGTGGATTCCCACTAAACTGCTCCCTGGCGTGTCTGGGACACGCGGAAGATCACAGTGCACTTTTTCTATGTTCCTTCATTTCCTGTTTGCCCCCTTCAAAGCTTACGCTCACACATTTGATTGAGTGTGCTCTACTGTCATGATGTGGTCCTTTGCTTCGTTTGTGCTTGACAGTCGCGATGCGGCCCTTGTCTTGCTCGCGCAAAAGATTTGTTGCAGCTAATTCTCACTTAGTTGCACCTCGGCGTCCGTGGGGAAACGCGGAAGATAGCATGTTACGTGGTTGCCTGGAGGGGACACTCCATCGCCCGGTTGCTTTGCCTATTCACAGCTTGTCCTTGCTAACATGTTGTGTTGTGCTTCACAGCCGTGATGCGACCCCTTGTCTTGCATGTGCGTCACAGTCGTGATGCGCTCCGTTGTCTTGCTGCCATCGGTTCCTTACCCTGCCGTGTTTGTGCTGATTTTCATTGCACTTTCTATTTGCCCCTGCGTCTCCACTTTTTGTTATTCTTGCTCCTGCTTCACAGTCGTGATGCGGTCGTCGTGCTTGGGTATCTCCTACCGCTCACAAGGCGCAGCGTGCCGGGTCTATGCCGCAGGTCCTCTCCGATGCATCTGATTTGCCCTCTTTATCTTGTTTGATTTTGCACTCTATTGTCCTTGTTCGCCTCCTTGTTGCTTGTCATGCTCTCCACTCTATTTGCTGCCCGCACGCGCGGGGCCAACCCCCAGGCGCCCCCCGTGGAATGAGGGGGCCAGCCGCTCGCTTTTTTGAGGGCTGGTGCCGTCATTTCGGGGTGCACGTGGGAGTGTGGATCGGCGCGGGCTGCGAGTATTCATCTTCCCACAGGGTGCCCTGCGACGGGCGACGAAAGACCCGACCCTAGACGGGGGCACCCTGCGTTCCATCTCGTCCACCTCTCTCTTGGGGGACGCGCTGGGGCGCCGCGGGGGCCCGCGGGCCGAGCGCGCAGCGCGCGGCGCGCGGCGAGCGCCCGACCTGCGGCCGCCGACGCGGAGGCCCAAAACAAATATATAGCTTCGAACGAGACACCGGCCGTGCTGCCGCGCCCCTTCTGGCGAACAAGAGGCCAGGGAGGAATTTGGCGCGGTCGAGCCTCGCTCTGTCTGTTGCGAAGTCCGACGGCCCAAGGTGGGCAGTCCGGTCCCGCAACCTCCTACCCCTCCCTCTGTTTGTAGTATCATACATAGGCAGCGTCCAGGTACCCGCGCGGCCGCCCGCGGCCGCCGCCCGGGCCCGCGGCGCGCGGCACTCTAGCGCTGCGAGCGCAGTGGGCAGGCCCCAGGGCATGCGGCAAGCGCAGCACAAATGGTGGTCGGGAGCACGCTTGGCACGACATACGCACAAGGTAGGTGGCCTGCCTGGCCCTCGGACTCCTTGGACTCCCTCGGTCTCCTTGGACTCAACCTTGCCCTTGGTCCCGTGTCCAGGGTCGGGGCTGTGACCATGACCGTGACCGCGAATGCAGCCCAACGCCCGTAGCAGACAGCCACCATCCGCCACGCGGCTCGGAGGTCGACCTCAGCGCTGCGCTCAGCGCCCTGATTCCGTCGCAGCCCGCCACCCCGTGCCCATTCCCGGCCGGGCCGCCCCCCGGCGACTGGGGCATCTTCCCGGGTGCGGCGGCGAAGGGCCGCGCGGTTTTGTCCCCGGCTGCGGCGGGGCCCCCTGAGCTGAGCCCGCCGCGCAGCCCGCCAACGAAGTGGATCGGCGCTGGGCCAGAGTCCCCGCCGCCCCCGCCGCCGCCGCCGCCTCTGCCGCCGAAAGCGAGCGCGGCCGACGCCGCCTACACAGGGGCGGCGTCGCCAGCCACCCCGAAGGCCGCGGCGGCCTCGCCCCCGGCTAGCCCGCTGCCCGCGTCGCCGGGCCCGCCGCTTCTGAGCCCGCCGCCCCTTCCGCCGGGGTGGGAGTCCCGGCGTGACTCGGGCAGCGGCGCCTTGTATTTTCAGCATCGCAGCTCAGGTCGCACTCAGTGGGATCATCCGGGCACGGCGCTCGTGCCCATGGCAGCCCCGTTGCCCGTGCCCGGCGCCCCCTCGGCTGTCGGGGGCGCCGCAGGTGGGCGCGCCCCAGCCGTGGCGGGCGCCGCAGGCGGGCCGACCGCGCACTTGGTCAAGGCGCCCCCGCCCAGTTCCTCTCCGCAGCCCGCTTCGAGCGCCCTGAAGGACCACGCCAGTGAGCTGGCAGCTTTGCGCCAAGAGCTCGAGCAGCTCCAAGTTGCCCGCGCGGGCTGGGAAGTGCTGGTCGGCGCGGGGGGTGGGAAAGCGTGGTTACACCGCGCTTCCGGCGTCGTGCGCCCAGACCAGCCCCCCGAACTTGTCCAGTACGCGGCGTGCGCCGCGCGGCTTCAGGAGCGCGTCCGAACGTGCGAGGAGGAGCGCGTCCGCGCATGCGCGGCTGTGGCTACAGTAGTGCGGGGCGTCCGCGGGACCCTGCCGCCAACCCGGCCCGCGCCGCTGGCGTCGCCCCCGCGCGCGCTTCCGCCCGCCTTGTCGCCGCTGCTCTCGGTGCCTATTGCCGCGCCACAGCACGCGCCGCAATTGTCTTGCGCAGCTCCCTCGCCCCATGCGGCGGGCCCCCCCGGGCCCCCCAGTGCGCTGCCGCTGCTTGACCCCGTTGGCTCGGCCGCGGCGGCGCCTGACCCGCGCCAGTTTGCCGCCCTCGGGAGCGAGGCTGAGCTCCGCGAGGCTGTCTCCGGCCGGCTGCACAAAGTCCGCGAGTCCTTCGGGCCAAAGCCCGGGGGCGGCCGCGCGAAGATCGCGGTCTATTTCGCCTCCCGCTGCCACTCGGAGGTTGACCTCCACAATGCTGTCATGGCGATGGGGGTGGCGATTTTGGCCGGCATGCGCCGCGGCGGAGCGGGGAAACAGGTGACCGCAGTGCCCCCCTTCGCCCTTGGGACCGGTGACTTTTCACAGCCTGGCATAGATATCACGTATTCTAATTCGCCCAAGCAGGTTTTGTCCATCCAGCTGCAGAATAAGAAGCAGGGTCGAATTGTCATGCACGCCACCCGCCCTCTCTTTGAAGAGCATATTGAGGAGCTCCTGCTTTTCTTCGGCCTCGTCACGGACATCGAGGGCCCCGAGCCGACGGCCTCGGCGCAGGGGCTTCTTTCGGCGCCAGTGCAGCGCCTCAGTGCACGCGAGTTGCTTCGCCGGCCCCCGTCGGGCGCTGGCACCTAGCGCGGTGCCCTCGCCGGCCCCGGAGCCGGGTGCGCCCGCGCACCGCTGCGCCAGTTGCGCTCCTGCACCTGCGATAGCTTCCAAGCGGGCGCGGGCTCGCCCCCCGCGGGGGCGGGCGCTTCTTTCCAGTTGTCCTGAGCTTTCCTCGCTTCGCATTTCTCAGCTCAGCCGCCGCCCACTGCGGCTGGCACCCAAAGCGGTGTGGCGGTCTGAGGTCACCACCGGAGATGGTTCCGCTGGGGAGCGGAAACCGGAACCGGAAACCGGAAACCGGAAAACGGAAACCGGAAAACGGAAAACAGCGAAGAAGGAAGCGGAGGACGACGGCAAACGACAAGAATCGGAAAACGGAAAATGGAAAACGGAAAACGGAGAAGAAAGACGCGGGGGGTGACGGGAGAGCACCGGAACCGGAAAACGGAAAGCGGAAACCGGAACCGGAAAACGGAAACGGGAAACCGGAAAAGGGAAAACGGAAAACAGCGAAGAGGGAAGCGGAGGCCGACGGGAGACCACCGGAATCGGAAAACGGAAAAAGGAAAACGGCGCAGAAAGAAGCGAGGGACCACGGGAGAGCACCGGAACGGGAAAACGGGAAACGGAAAACGGAGACCGGAACCTGAAACCGGAAACCGGAAAACGGAAAGCAGAAACCGGAAAACAACGACGAGGGAGCCGGGAGCCGACGGCAGACCACCGGGATCGGAAAACGGAAAACGGAAAACGGAAAATGGCGTAGAAGGACGCGGGTGCCCACGGGAGAGCACCGGAACCGGAAAACGGAAAACGGAAAACGGAAACCGGAAACCGGAACCGGAAAACGGAAACCGGAAAACGCAAAGCGGAAAATGGAAAACGGAAAACGGAAACCGGAAACCGTAAAACGGAAACCGGAAAACGGAAAGCGGAAAACGGACAACGGAAAGCGGAAACCGGAAAACGGAAACCGGAAAACGGAAATCGGAGGAGGAGGAGGAAGAGGAGGAGGAGGAGAAAGAGGAGGAAGAGGAGGAGGAGCCTCCCTTCCTCCTCTCTCCCTCCTGCCCCCCCCCCGCCCCTCCTCCCTCCCCGTTCCCTTTGCCAGGCTTCCTCCCTCCCTCCCTCCTGCCTCCCCCCTCGTTGATCCTGCCCTCACCTCCCTGTCTCCGTCCTCGTTCCTTCCTCCTCCTCCTCGTCCCTCTTCCCGAGCGGAGCCGGCGCGCGGGCTGGCCAGACCGAAGGACAACGACGATCTGATTTCAAAAAGCCCCCAAAACGTTCCAAGAGTGCTCCAAGAGGCTTCCGAGACCTCCAAAGAGGCCCCCAAGAAGCCAAACTCCTTCAAACACCAAAAGTAAATTAATGATTTTTGCTTTCTCGCCTTTTCGCTTTTGATGGCCATCCGAAGCCTCAAGGTGCATCCAAAATGGCCCAGGAGAGCCCCAGGAGAGGCCCAAGAGAGCCCCAGGACGGCCCCAAGAGCGCCCCAAGAGCGATCCAAGAGAGGTCCAGGAGGCGATCGTCGGTGCTCCCAAGGGGGGAGGCAAAATGAAGCTCACCTTGTTGTGATCGATGTCCTCCAAGATGGCCCCAACAGCGCCCCTAAAGCTCCCAAGAGCGGCCCAGGAGGGCCCCAAGAGGCGCTCAGGCAGCCCGAAGATGCCTCCAAGAGGCTCCCGAGAGACCCTATACGAGGCCCCAAGAGGATCTCCGAGGTACCCAACTCTCCGTCCTTCTCCTCCTTCTCGTCATCCTCGTCCTCGCCCTACTCCGCCTCCTCCTCCTCCTCCTCCTCCTCCTCCTCCTCCTCCTCCTCCTTCGACGACGACGACGACGATTCCTCCTCCATCCTCCCCCTCCTGCGGTATATGACGGCGTCCCCCGCCGTTTGTTCTTCTGCATGCTCCCCCACTTCTCGTATCATCTCAACTCTCCTGGGCATCGTTTCTGGATGGGCTGGTGGGGATATGTGAAGCGTCAACAATAGCAGCGCGTTCATCGATTACCGATGACAAATCCCACCAGTCCTCTGGGCGGAGGTGGGCTACGGCGTTTCCTCTGGTAGCTTTCCAGAAACCCCTCTCCCTACCCTCTCCCCTGGACCTCGCCGCACCCCCTGCAATATTCTGCAAAAGAGGGGTGCAAAGATTCCGTGCTGACCCTGCAACACCCTGCATCACCTTGGAAAACGACCCTGCAAACCAAACCCCTGCAGTACCATGCAATACCCTGCAAACCACCCTGAAATACCCTGCAAAACGACCGCGCGCCCTCTGGGTGGAGGAGGTCAGAAGCGGTTCCTCCGCACGCTTTCTAATCCCCGAGCCCGCTGGGCGTGAGTGGTCTAGCAAATTGCCTCTTCCAACTCCCCTGCTTCGCCTTCGGGGAGGGGCCTATCATTTTTTCTCATTAGAATGATACCGGAGAAAAAACCCAATCAGGGCTATAGGGCTAGGGGGCTATAGGGCTATTGAGCTATAGGTATATAGAGCTATAGGGCTATAGAATTGTAGGGCTGTTGGGCTATTGGGCTATAGTGCTTAGGGTTATAGGGCTATAGGGCACCCCCGGGCACGCCCGGGCACCCGGGCCCCCCGGCCCCCCCGGGCACCCCCAGGCACCCGGGCGTGCAGCGCAAATCGGCGACAAACCTAACCTAACCATATGAATCCGCTATGACCCCTACAGAAGCAAGCTCTGATTGAGGAATAAACACCCCCTCCCTGGCAGCCAATCTGGATCCATCACGACACCCATGGCAACACCCCCCACAACATCCCTGTCAAAAGCCATACAACATGAACTTTGCCTCTGGAGCCTGGAGCATGCGCGGGCATCCCACGACCACTTAGCATGGGGTCTTGACAAGGACAGCGGCGGCGCCGGCACATTGTTCGCCGCGCGCACATTCGCACACAACAAACCCGCCGTCACTGTGTATGGTTTTTGACAGGGACGGTGGGAGGGTCGACATATTACCCAATGTGGCGCACCTGGTCCGCGTGGCGCAGCTGACATGTGCGGCCCATCTCGCGGGCTTCGCGCACCTGGCTGGCGTTTGCATTGGTTCCCGATAGCTGTCGATGGTGGCCCCTGTCCATGCTGAAACTCGGGTGCTTCTTATGTGTTGGGAGGGCGGGTGGGAACAAGCGAGACGGCTTGTTGCTTGTGGGTAGCTTAATCACTGTTCCCTATTAATAAACACCCCCTCCCCCAGGCGACTGGGGGCCAACCCGAGTCCATGCCGACGCCCCCCCCCACCATCCCTGGTAAAAAAAAACAACAATACAAAACGCACTCTGCCTCCAAATTCGGAACATGCGCAGCCAACCCGATGCGGCCCCCCACACCATCCCTGTCAAAAAACGATACAGAGTACACTTGGCGGCGGCGGCGGCTGCGGCGGCTGCGGCGGCGGCGGCGGCGGCGGCTGCGGCGGCTGCGGCGGCGGCGGCGGCGGCGGCAGCGGGGCGGCGGCGGCGGCGGCGGCGGGTCGGCGTCGGCGGCGGCGGCGGCGGTGGCGGCAGCGGCTGCGGCTGCGGCGGCGGTTTGGCAGCGGGGGGCGGCGGCGGCGGCAGCGGCGGCGGCGGCGGCGGCGGCGGCGGCGGCGGCGGCGGCGGCGGGCGGCGGCGGCGGCGGCGGCGGCGGCGGCGGCGGCGGCGGCGGCGGCGGATTGGCCCCCAGTAGCTCCCCATCCCAAGACGACTGCTGAATATGCTGAGGCTCGGGCCAGACTCGGGTGCTACGTATGTGTTGGGAGGGCGGGTGGGAGTGAGCGAGACGGCCTGCGGGCGGGGAGGGGGTAACTTAACCCCTCCCCCCACCCCCTCCCCTGGACCTGGAATGGAGGTGCCGCGACCGATTTGAGCGTCCAAGAAGGCCTCGGCGAGATTCTACAAATCACTGATTCTCCTGAGGTGTTGGGGGGTGGGGGGGAGAGGCTAAGAAGGACCCCCCTTTTTTGATCGAGCTCTTCCAAGATGGCCCAAAGATGGTCTCCAAGGCTTCCAAGAGTGCCCCAGGAGGGCCCCAAGAGGCGCCCAAGCGGCCCCAAGAGGCCACAAAGAGGTCCCCAGGAAGCTCCCAAGAACCCCCCAAGAGGCCTGAGGTACCAAGACGCTGCAAGAGGGTCCTGGGACCGCCAGGACGCCCCCAAGACGTCCAAGCAGGACTCCAAGAAGCTCTCAAGAGACATACGAAGAGATTCCGAGAGGCATGCAGGAGGCCTCTGGCCCTTCTGCTCACCTCCTCCTCCTCTTCCTCCTCCTCCTTCTCCTATCCTCATCCGCCTATTCCTCCTCCCTCCTCCCTCCGCCCCCCCCCTCTCCCTCTCCCTCATCCTTCTCCTCCTCCTCCTCCTCCTCCTCCTCCTCCTCTTCCTCCCCCCTCTCGTTGTATGACGGCTTCCCCAATCCCTTATTCCACTGCGTGCTCCTCCGTATCCGGGATCAGGGCAACTCGCCTGGACATCGTTTCTGCATGAGCTCGTGGAGTTACGCGAAGCGCCTAGACTAAGATCTTGGCATCTGCGGGCCTAGGGGGTCGGCGGCGTGGCGTAAGCTAGTGAAACATATGTCCAAGAATTCTCGCCGACACCACAGGCAGTGGAAGGCAAGAAACTGAAGCACGCGGGCATCATTACAGACCCTCCGCACAAATCTTTCCGTTTTGCTCTGTCTGACCTGGCCAGTACCATCTTCTGAAGTAGCCTCACGGGATGAGAACTCGGAGAGGGTCGATCCCAGCCTTGGTTAAGTTTCGGCCGAACCTCTCCATGAATGACCCCCGAGCTGTGACCCACGCGCGGCTGGCGAACTCCCACTCGTGGAAGTCAGGCCCTGCTTGCGAGCACTGCATGGCCTGCTCATCGTCACCGAGCGCGAGAACCAGCTAAGCCCAAAGGGAGAGGCGGTTAGGCTCTCCTCGCTCCCGCCATGTGCGTTCGCCAGCGATGCTAGGTGCCCATCGGCGCCTCCAGGCAACTTTCTCTGGCGCTTGCCGAGGAGAAGTGCAAATCTCCCAGGCCAGAGAACGACCTCTGGCCCCTCCTCCTGCTCGGGCGCGGCCATATCTGCGAACGCACGGATCAATGTAATGCATCCGTGGACCCCTTGATCTTTGCCACATGAGGAACGAAATCCAAGTGAACAGGGCACGCCGAAGTTGAACTGAACCCCAACTCCGCGGGATCAGCCCCCCTCGGTGCATCAATCTTTAACTGGGGAGGGAAGACTGTTGGTTGGCGGGGGGGCAGGCGGTAAGCAGCAAACATGGGACGGGGGAGCTCGGCGTCGGTTCCAGGCATCCTCCAATACAATCTGACCCAGGACTGAAGAACATCCCACAAGAACACGAGGCCATCCGCCGGCCAAAACAACCCAAACCATACGATCACTCGAGAATCTCATCCCCCAGGATGCCCCAAAAACATCCCACAAACTGTTTTTTTGCGTCGGCGGCTAGGCAGAATAACTGCGCTGGCGGAGAGCTAACTAAACGGGGGTGCCGTTGTAGCGAAGTGCGCCACCATGCAAGAGGGGACAGGGCAGAGGAAGCGGCCGAAGGAGGGGGCGGGAAGGGAGCGAGGCCTCTCAGGGGGACGGGTCACGCCCTGAGCGCGTGGAACATCCCACAAACACGAAGAACAATAGGTTACCCTCCACGAGCCGACCTCGATCTTGTACCTCGGTCCGGCTGTCTGATTTTTTGTTCAATCCGCGACACCCCAGCAGCTCCCGACCCCTGCCCCTGGGGGTAGTGCCTCGCCCCGTGGATCCCATGCTGGTGGCCCCGAGGCCCGAAGACGGGCCCCAGAGGTCGAGATCGAGGGACACGGCCCAGATCGAACAAATCTTACCGTCGCTGGCGGCCCGCTCAAGCCGCCGCGTTAGGCCGCTATGCAATCTCGCGTAGGGCCCGCTCTTGATCGTGAAAAAAACGCAGCGTGCCGCGCTCGCGTCCCGCGTAAGCTGTGGCGTAAGGCCGCTGTGCCATCTCGCGTGAGGCCCGCTTTTGAGAGCCGCTCGTGTGGTCGCCCAGCTTCCCCGAGCTGTTTCGGGGCCCCTGCCATCGAGGCGGAGCCCAGAGATCTGGGGTTCCCAGTCCCAGCTCTCATTGGCCATGCCGCGGAGAACCCACGAGCTGGCCTGGCAGGGCCGTCCTGCCGCACCGCCCGAGCGGCAACAGCCAGGCCGCCCGGCGCAGCGAGAGAGGGTCGGGGGGGCGATCAGCACCGCCATCGGCTCGCGAGGCTCTGGCCGGAGACTCCGGACCCTCTGGCGCCAACCTGATCGGACAAGAACGCAGAGCGCCGCGTTTGTCGAACGTAAACCACCAAAAAGAAGAGGGCGACGACAAGGCGGCCGACGACGAGGATGACGGCGTGGATGATGGGGAGAGTAGCGAAGCTCTGGCCGGAGAGTCTGGACCTTCTGGCGCCAATCCGCCGGTGCCCGTGGTGCCGTACAGTTACCAGGCATTCGAATGCAACTGTCGACCTCTTGACTTGTGCCCTGGCAAATGTTGAGCTTGTCTGGGCGAGGCGTACCGAAAGTAAACTGAAGCCCAACTCCACAGGAACGGCCCCTCGGCGTACCAGCTTTTGACGACAAGAGGGGGGGAAGCCTGTGCTGGGTGCGGGCGGCAAGCAATAAAACGCAAACTAGAAAACGGACAACGGAAAACGGAAACCGGAAAACGGAAAACGGAAAACGGAAACCGGAAAACGAAAAACGGAAACCCGAAAACGGAAAACGGAAAACGGAAAACGGAATTTCGCTTTTTTGCCCAAGCCGGGAACCGGAAAACGGAAAGCGGAAAACGGAAACCGGAAAGCGGAAACCGGAAACCGGAAAGCGGAAACCGGAAACCGGAAACCAAGAAACGGAAAACGGAAAACGGAATTTGGCTTTCTGCCAAAACCGGAAAACGGAAACCACAAACCGGAAAACGGAAACCGGAAAACGGAAAACCGGAAACCGGAAAACGGAAAACGGAAACCGGAAAACGGAAAACAGAAAACGGAACTTCGTTTTCTGCCCAAACCGGAAAACGGAAAACGGAAACCGGAAAACGGAAAACAGAAACCGGAAACCGGAAAACGGAAACCCGAAAAAGGGAAACGGAAAACGCAACTTCGCTTTCTGCCCAGACCGGAAACCGGAAAACGGAAATCATGGAACGGAAACCGGAAAACGGAAAACGGAAAACGGATTTTCGGTTTCTGCTCCAGGGTTCTGTTTTCCGTTTCCGTTCCGGTCCGGCGCGCCTGCTGACCGGAATCATCTGCGGCGGTGTTCTGGGCGGTCTGGCCCCGGATTCCCTATGAACCCCATTGGTTGCAACGAGCGGTGTCGAGTGAAAAAGCTGCGGATGCATAGTGGCGTCGATCGTGCTCATCGTTGTTGCTTGTCGGGCTGGGCCACGTCGCCCCTTGATGGGTACTGGTCGTAAGGCTTGTCCCTCGCCCCCTCCCCTCCAGCGGCCCCCGAAGGCTTCCCGTTGCTCACGATGATGATCCGTCCGCTCCGCGGTGTCGTCCGCCGTCTGCCCCCCCTTGGCCGGCCCCCCCCCCGCTCCGCGCCGTTCGCCCCCTTCCTTCCCCCCCCCCCTCCTGCCGGCCGCGCCGCCCCCCCCGCGGCCGTTGCCAGGGCCCCCCGGCCTCGCCGCGCATAGCCCCGCCGGAGGCCGCCCGCGCAGGGGCGGAGGCATGTTCGCCGGGGGCGGCGACGCCCCCCTGACACCGCTACGCGACTTAGTGAACCGCTGGATCGGCGTCGAAACGAGGGGCCTGGAGAGGGGAGCGGCGTTTCGCGACGTGCTCGCCTTGCTTGCTTGCGCCCCCGAGCCGCCACCGCAGCTTCGCACGCAGGGGAGTCGCGAGGCTGGGCCTCTGATCGCTCTTGGCCGGCAGCTACGAGCTTTCCTCGCCGAAGAGGTCGCCCCCCCCCCATTACGTCATGCGCGCGGGGACCCACCGCTCGTGATCTCGCCGTTCGCGGGCCCAGTGCTGGCTGCCGACGCCGCCGGAGCTGCGGGCCCGCCGTTGGAGTTGTCAAGCCAGCAGCCCTTGCGCATGGACGTTTTAAACCCGGGCCGGTGTGGCTTGCTCGCCCTCGGCACAGACGCGCTCTTAGATTGGCGGTTGCAGGCGATGGCGCAGCTTCTGCACGATGAGAATATCGATATTTGCATCACCCCCGGTGCGCGATTCCCGCCGGGTGCGGCGCTGCCGGCAGGGTACCCGCACTGTTGGCTGGGCGAACGCTCTGCTTCGTGGGGCGCTGTCGGGATCTTTTTGCGACCCGAACTGCTTCCGGTAGCCCGCCCGCTGCCTGACGTCTCGTCTGCGCGGGTCCAGTGGTTTGAAGTTTGGACCTCGTCGAGCGGCACTACTGCCGCGTCGGGGCCGTCTCTTGTCTCCGTGGGCTCGAGCGGCGGCGGCACTGGCCGAGTGGGCGTGCGGAGGGGCCACTGAAGCCGATCGTGCCGCAGCCCAGGACGCGCTGGGTGCGGAGCACTTGCAGCCATTGCAGTTCTCTGACGATCTGACTGTCCCTTGCCCGTCCCCAGGCGCCCTCCGCACCGTTGTATCATCCGAGCCAGTTTCTGCGTGTAGCCGGTTTGCCCGCGCTGTCCTTGCCGACTTTAATTACGCCTCTGGTAAAACAGCGGCCATGGCCGTTGCTGGTAGCCCCGACCCCGGGTGGGTGGGCTGCCCCGTCGTGGATCAGAAGCTGGTGCTTGGCGTTCTCGTTGACGCCGAACTCACCTTTCAACCCCTCCTCCGCTCTGCTTTGGCCCGCGGCCACGCGTTGTTTGAAGCGCTTTCCCACGCTGGGGAGAGCGGCGGATTTGGCCTCCCCGTCCTTTCTGCGCAGGTCCCTCTCCGGGTCGAGAGCGCTATCTTGTACCCTTCTCCTTTTCTGCTCTTGGCCCATCGGGCTGAGTATGACTTGAATCGCATGCAGGCCGCGTGGGCTAGGAGGCTCCTGGCGTGCACCACTGGCCCCCCTCTGCCAGGCGAGGTGGTCGTTGCGCAATGCGGCTGGACGTGCTGGTTGGCCACGCGGATGCTCGAGCGAGCAATCCTGGCGCGCGCCCGTCTTTTGGCGCAGCCTCCCGACCACCCCGGCACCCGCATGCTCGCGCTGGCGCGCCGCCTCACGTGCGCCTCCTGGGCGAGCGCCGTCGCCGCCCGCATGGCAGGAGCTCACGCCACCTGTCCTGGACATCGATGTCCACCCAGTTTTCCGCCACCCTCTGCGTGGCGCCCAGGGCTCTCTGCAGTTGCGTAGGTCTCTTTTGCGTGACTTTAAACTCCAGGTGGTTCGCCCGGCCCTGCGGGCGCGCGATCGGCCCGCGTTCCAACGCGCGACCGGCGCCTGTTTGCCCACGCTCGGGATGTCCTTTGCTGTGCTCGTCCCCGAGCCCAGCCAGCGACCGATGGCCCTACTTCAGTTGGATTTTGGCCCACATATGTGGCGCGACTTTCGCATGTGGTTCGTTGCGCGTATGTCCGGGGCATGGCCCCTCCCAGTCCTTGGCGTGCCGTGTCTCCCCGTCGCTCTGGACCGCTGTGCTGCTTGCGGAGCTGCGCAGGTGGATATTGCCCATGCTGTGTGTGGCTGCCCCAGGCAGGCCGCGCAGCGTGCCGATTTGGAGTCTCGCGCCCTGCTCCCGCCGCTATCGCACGCGGCCATGTCCATGTACCAGCTCTTCCCCGAGGGGCCGCCACCTGAAGAGAGGCGGCACCACGTTCTATACGTGGCGCGCACCTTGCACGACTCGATAGGCTCGCGCCCGTTCGAAATTCCTTCCCGACCTGGTGGGGGGCCTGCGGCCCAGCCCCCCAGGGGCACTTAAGCAATTTCACCGCCGCTTGTGGCGCTGGATCCGGTTGGGATCTGGCTGCGATTGGCCCTTGTTCTTTTAAGGGCTGGGCGAGGCTGCCGCGCCCAGGGGCTCAGTGCAGCCGCGTAGCTCTGTGCGTCTGTGGCGGCGGTCTTCCCCCAAGCCATCTGGCTGCTCAATGCCTGGTGCCTCGTCCCCCCCTTTTTCTTTTCCTCATTCGACCGCTCGCGCGGCCTCCTGGCTGCTGTCCGTCCCCGTGCCGCGAGCGGCCGGGGAGGGGGAGGAGCAAACTCTGCCCCCCCTTGCACCTCGCCGCCCGCTGCGCCGCCCCTCCCCTTTCGCCCTCTGAGGTGCCGGTCGGGGGGGGGTCGCACTGGCCGCGAGGCCAGGGCGCCGTTGCCCGCGGTGGCGCCTTGGCCGACCCACGACGGGAATGAAAGACCCTTCCCGAGACGGGGTCGGCCCCGCGGCCCTGCCCCGGGAGCGCAGGGGCGGCTGCGACCTGAGCGGGCAGCGCGTGCGGGGGCGCGCTGGGGCGGCGCGAGGGGTCGCGCGGTGCTCCGGCCCCCGTCGCCGCGGTATGAAATGAAATGGAAAACGTCGCTGGTATCAGGGACGTGGTGCCCTCACGCCCCCCCGGGCCGGCCCGGGGCGCGGGCGACGCAGCTGCCGCGCGCAGGTGGCGACCAAAAGCAAAAAGAGGAGAAGTGGCAGGAGTACCCACTAGTCACTACGAGAGAGCTAGTCTGCACGGGCGCTCCCTCTCCCAGCCGGCTGAAACTTGCCCGACTCTACGGCGACGCGCACGCAGGCGGGGCAGACGATACTGCCGACGTACGCGAGGTGCGCTGCACGGTCGACTACCACTGCCCCCTCGTCAAGGAGACGCCGGTGGGAAAAGTCCCGGGCCTCCTGCGGGGGCACGGGGGCAGACCGCCTCAAGGCAGGGAGTGTATCCACTGTTCCTGGGAACTCCATCCACCAAAGCGTGCCTGACCGAGGCCTGGGGCGCACCGCACCATGGGCATGAGGGCACAGCGCGCGGGAACTCCCGGCCACCGAACACTGGGAGGAGCCAGGCGCCGCTCCTGCGGATGACCGCCCAAGCGCGAAGGTCGGTCCAAAGCGCTGGGCCTCGCTCTATCGGCAGCAGGTCCAGCAACGGCCACGCGGGAGCAGGGCAAACAGCCGCGAAGGAGAAGCCGAGAGAAGGGAGAGGGGCGTGGCGGCCTTCCGGAAGGCAGCCCGGTCCTATTCAAGCACCGCCGGGCGCAGGACCTGCCACTTGTACGCCTGCAGGAGGGCGCGTCGAGCGGCGGGGCAACTCCTCGCCGCGAGTAGCGGGGCCACTGCAACGCCAGGGTGCGCAGTGACGAGCCGCGGGGGGGAGGGGGGCACGAGAGCTAAGGCGGCAGCGTCCGTCAACCAGGAACGCGCCGGCAGTGTGGCGGCAGCCCCACCCACGATGGAAGCCGGGTGGCCCGCCAGGAACGAGTCAAACCGAGCGCGAGCCTTGAGGGCCCGCTCAAAGAAACGCGACCCCAGGCGCAGCGGCCAGCCGCACTGCGCCGCCAGGACACTTTATGGCGCAACGGCGGAAGGCGGTGACACACCGACAACTTCCTTGCCCACGCTCCCTGGACCCTGTTAACGGCCGATTCGGCTCCGGGCACACCCGCCAGGAGCAGGCACGGACAAAGAATAGCTGACTCGACTCGCGGGTGGACCTGCGCCGCGGCCACTGGAATCGAAAACCGCCAAGGTGGCCCCAAGAGAGACCCCCCAGAGGCACCCAAGATGCTCCAAGAGGCTTCGGCGAGAATGCCAAAGCATTGATTCCACAACGGTTTTAGCCACATGTTGGCCTCTTGGAGGGGCACTGATAAAGATGACTCCAAGAGCGCCTGGGGGAGCCCCAAATCACCTCCAAGATGGCCCAAGATACCCCAAGATGTCTCCTAATGGCTCCCTCTGTGTGCTTCCCACTTCCCTGATCGAGGCAATTCCTCTGGGCATCGTTTCGGGATGGGCTGGTGGGGATTTGCGAAGCGAATTTTTTTTTCTAATTGTTTGCTCAAGATGGCCCACGATGGTCTCCGAGATGGCAACGTTGGCCCAAACATAGCCTCCAATTTCACCCAAGATGGCCCAAGACAGCCTCCCATACGGCCTAAGAGAATCCAAGGCGGCCGAAGACAGCCCAAAAGGCACCCCAGAGGACTCCAGGACGGACCAAAAAGGCCTCCAAGAGGTCCTCCAGGAGGGCCCGAACAGGCCAAGATCATTGATTGTCTCTAAGTGTTTGAAAGATTGTCGCATTCGCTTCTTCTCGGCTTTCCTACGGCCCAAGACGGCCCAAGAGGCCCCCAAGATCGGCCCTACAGCGCCCAAGAGGCTCCCAAGAGGCCTCAAGACTGCCCAAGAGGCCTCCAAGACGGCCCCAAGAGGGCACAAAGACGACCAAAGAGGCCAGACGCCCAAGATAGCCTCCAAGACGCCCAAGATGGCATCCAAGACGGCCCCGACGCGCCCCAAGAGGACCCGAAGTCGGTCCAAAGAGGCCTCCAAGGAGGCCCCCGACGGCGTCAGACGGGTCAGGAACCCACCAAGATAGCCGAAGTTGGCTCGGAGCCGGCCCAAGACGGCCCAAGAGGCCTTCAAGAGGGCCTCAGAAAAGCCAGAAAATGCAAAAAACATGTATCTCCCTTAAGTTTACGAAGGATTGTTACATTCGCTTCGTTTCGGCCTTCCGACGGCCCGTTACGGCCCAAGAGCCCCCAAAGATCGCCCAAAGATCGCCCAAGAGGCGTCCAAGATGGCGCCAGAACGGCCCAAGAGGCCCCCAAGACGACCCCAAGAGGCCCCCCTAGACGGCCCAGGAAGCCTTCAAGACGCCCAAGAAGGCTCCCAAGACGGCCCCGGAGCATTCCAAGAGGGCTCCAAGTCGGCCCAGTTCCGACGGCGTCGGACGGGCCAGGGGCCCACCAAGACGACCGAAGATGGCACTAAGATGGCCCAAGACCGCCCAGGAGGCCTCCAAGAGGGCCCTCAGGAAGGCCCGAAAAAGCCCAAATCATTGTCTCCCCATGAATTGTGGCAGGATTGTGGCATTTGCTTTTGTTCCGCCTCCCCACGGCCCGAGACGGCCCAAGTGCCCCCAACGATCGCCCAAGAGGCCCAAGACGGCCCCAAGAGGCCCCCAAGACGGCCGAAGAGGCTTCCAAGATGCTCAACATGGCCTCCAAGACGGCCCAAGAGCCCTCCAAGGCGTCCTCCCAAAGAAGGCCCGAAAAGGGTCAAAATGTCCTCCCGGCGGCCAAGATGACCTTTCAGATGCCCACGTGCCCCCAGGAGGCTTCCCGAACCGACTCGGGGAACACATGGTCCAATAGCTTGGCAGGCCTGGCCTCAACCTTCGGCCACATAGGCGCTTCCACAAAGGCAGGGGGCGACGGTGATTCGCCGCAGGCGTCTTCGACAAGCACCGAGACTTGCGACACGAGCCCTGCCTTACAAGCCCCGTCAACCAAGCAGCGCGCACAGGGCGTGGGCCCCGTGAACAAAGGAAGCCACCAGGGCCAACGAGCAGGACACACCGGGCACAGCAGCGGCCGACACACGCCGAGGCACGCGGCACCGACACGCCCGAGAAGACACGGCGCAGCAGGGGCGAGGCAGAGCAAAAGAGCAACAGAGGCCGATCAGGAAAAGCAAGCACGCGGACCAAGACCCACCACACGCAGCGCGGCACGGCGGCAGCCAAGACGGGCACCAGAGCAGCAAGGGAAGGCGGACAGGCGGAGCGGCGGGGACTACTTTGCCGTGATGAAGCTGTTCCCCATTTTGACGGGCCAACACGGGGGCATCCATCCTTCGTCCGCAGTGCAAGCGCACGTCGCTAGTCGCTCGCCAAGGACGTGGAGCCTGGTACAATGTTACGGGGGAGGTGCCTCGCGACCAGCGCAGAGGGCAACCTGGTGTTTGGTACCCGGCACCTCACAAAACTGGCTGCCCTGACAGTTCACACTCGGCTTCAAACGAAAGGCTCCGGTTCAAAACAAAAGCAAACCGTTTCGCGTGGGACTTCCTCAAAAAAAAGCGTCGGACCTGGTTCGAAACAAAAGGATGGCGGTTCAAAAACGGCAAACCGCGTGAAACATCCTCGCAACAATTGCTGTTTTGACGGTCCCAAATTCGGTTCGAAAACGGCAAACCGCGTGGGACATCCTCGCAAAAATTGTTGCTCTGACGGTTCCAATTCGGTTCGACAACGGCAGAAACTGCGTGGGACATCCTCACAAAAATTGCTGCTCGGTCGCATCGGTATCGATTCCCGGCGCAAATCCAATACACATTCGTCCAGTGTCCTCGCTGCAACTTTTGGGTCAAGTTGGAGGGGGGAGGGGTGGAAGAATAAGGGGGGAGCTTTGCGATGTTGTGTCCGCAGGAATCTGGGTGCGCTCACTGTTACTGTGGTGCTCAGGCGCTGCTGGGCCCAAGGAGCACCGACTGTATTTTGGTGCAGCCAGCTCCACATCACAAGGACACCCATGGAAGCACCCCCTCGTGCCACAACAGCGTTTGGAGGCATCGTCGCCATTACTTCGGCTACGCCACAAAAAAACAAAACTGTAAGCACGCCCAGGTAGCAAAAGAACAACTGCAATGCAAGACGGTTGTACCATGCCCCTCCCCTGACTGCTATGCGTCTCCCCCAGCTGCAGAGAAACCCTGACTCAGAGAAGGGGGGAGGGGGGAAGAGGGAAGGAGGAGGGAACAAGAGGCAAGAGAGAAGGATGGGAAAGGGGGGGAGGGAACAAGATGCAAGGGAGAAGGACGGGAAAGGGAGAGAGACGACAGCAAAACGAAAAAGACACGCGAGGGCAAAGCGCAGCGCATTTTGACGCGCAGCCGCAGGGCCAGCAGGTGCACTGGATAGACGGCCTCACACCTGCACCACGCGGAAGGGGTGGCGCAGGCCAGAGCCGCCAGTTGCCCAGACGAGCTCGCCCGAACCAGTGAAGAAGCCAGGAGCACAGCCGCGGCAGCACAGTGAACGTGCTCGTAGCGCTTCGCGGGCGGCCGGCAGTAGTGAGACAGACGACGGAAACTTGGGCGCACTCTCCTGATCCTCCTCCTCCTCCTCCTCCTCCTCCTCCTCCTCCTCCCTCCTCCTCCCTTCTCCTCCCTCCTCCTCCCTTCTCCTCCCTTCTCCACCCTTCTCCTCCCTTC
>CAUYUJ010006803.1:0-205000 GCA_963575745.1 Prorocentrum cordatum
CCTCGCTGGCTTTTCGCGGCGGCCTTCTTTTTCGGCGCACTCCTCTTCGGCGCGCCTGCAATCGACCGCAGCCACGGCGCGGCGCCTGCGTCTCCGAGAGATCCGCCAGCGGCCAAGCGACCGTCCACATCAACGACCGTCGCGACATGGCCCTCTGGGTACCACACAACGCTGCCGATCTCGGCCCCCCCCGCGGAACCCAAAAACCATGCGCCGGAACACTCCCCACGCAGTAAACCATCTGCACTCTCCGCCTCATAGACTCGCATCCTCGAACGGCGCGCCTCCAGACAATCCTGCACGATAGCAAAGTTCGCCTTCTCCGCTGCGTCACCGCGCGCCCCAGCTCCGGAATCACTAGCGCACTGCAACTCGAAGAAGCACTCCGCCTGCGCGCGCGCGCCAGCACCCCCGCACCGAGCGACACTCAATTGCAGACACTTATTCCGCCACGGCCCCAGGCGATCTCCCGCATCAACAACTCCGAGTCGCCCCGACGCGACGCCACGTCGAAGGCGCCGCCGCCACGCGCGGAACGCGCCAGACCCCCCAGCAGCACCGAGTCGTCCCACGCGGGGACACACATCGCAGGACACACCGCCCAGCGCGGCGAAGACACATGCCACGCGCAGAGCCGCATCGCCAACGCACTGCCCCGCCCTCTGCGACGCCCTCCAGGCAGCGCCCCCCGCGCACTCGCCCGCGCCCCGGCCAGCCCTGGCCTTGGCAGCGCCGATGCCAATGCCGGGGGAGAACCTGCGCGCGCACACGCGCCGCCCCCCGCACCTCCGCGCGAAGAGCCCACGCAGGCCACAGTAAAACCACTTGGCGACTCGAACCTTCGCGGCAGACGGCGCCGCATCGGACGGAGCGTCCACGTCGCGCCAGAAACTCTCTCTCTCTCTTTCCACATCCGCGCGCGCGCCATCGCGCGCGTCACAGCGCGGCCACCCGACAGAACTTGTGGCCTTGGCGGGAACAGACCCAGCGCAGCGAAAACTGAAGCTGCAATCAGCGCAACCTCCCCGACTGACAGCGCAGGCACACGTGCTTCCAGAGACGGCAGCGCCACGCGCGGGGTTGACACGGAATCAACAGCCCGCGCCGCTCGGGCATTCAGAAACTGCTGCAGTCGCGCGCTTCTCCGCCCCCCCAGCGCCGCGCGGGACACCCGGGCACGCCGCGGCGACTCAACGCGCGCACGCGGCGACTCATCGCGCGGAAGAAGGCGCGGCACGACTGGAAGCGGGACACGGACCGCCATCTCTTCGTTACGCGCCGCCGCCGCCTCCGTCCGCCGCGCCCACTCCGCCTCCCGCCGCGCACAGCGCGACCTCCGAAGCGACGCGCGGCACGCCATGCGATGCGCTTTCTGCTCGCGCTGCGCTGCCTCCCAGGCGGCATCATCCACGACTTCCTCCCTGATCACGTCGTGCTCTGCGCGCAAGCTCTCACGCAGCCGGTCCTCCCACTCAACAGATCCCCCCAGCGGCGGGGCGCGCTCCGCGCCCCGCACAGACGGAGCCGGGACCGAGGCCACGGCCGCGACAGAAGCCGAGGCCAACGCCAGTGCCAAAGCGGAAGCCGGGACCGGGCGGGGCTGGCCTGACGACGTCGTCAGCTCCAAACCAATCGTCGTCAGCGTCATTCTCGTCGTCGTCGTCACAGTCGCTGGCGGCAAAAGCATCCATTTCCCCCGCGTCGAAAAACTCGATAAATTCACGGTCATCACTGCTTTCCCACGGCGAATCGTCAGCGAGCCGCGCTGGGACTGGCACGGCAACGGAATCCGAGGCCCGCGCGGTCCCGCCCGGCAAGACCGGAGCCGAAGCCCGCGACACCGCCGGAACCTCCCGCGAAAAGTCAAAAAAAACTCTCCCTCCCAGCGCCCTGACCCAGTAGCCTCCTCTCCGCAACGCACAGCCGGCGCTGGATCCGAAAACGACCGCGACAATTTCGCGAGCGTTTCCTGCTCCGAACGCGGAGCGCAATCACGGCCGCCCACCGCGCCCGCCGCGCGCGCAGCATCGGAAAACTGTCGCGAAAAATGTCCGATAGTTCCCCCCTCCCAGCGCGCTGCCTCCGAAGAGACACATCCGCACCCAGCGGCCCCCGGATCGGAAGACCCTCGGGAAAAATCCGCCAGCGTTTCCCCCTCCGAGGGCGCCATTCCCGAAACGCCCGCTCCGCCCAACAGGCCACACACCGGAGCAGGAGACCGTCGCGAAAACTTCGCGATAGTTTCCCCCTCCCAGCGCACTGACCCAGAGGCCTCCTCCCCGCGCCGCACAGCCCGCGCTGGCGCCGAAAACGCCCGCGAAAACTTCGCGAGCATTTCGTCCTCCCAGCGCAGACCGCAGTCGCGTCCGCCCACCGCGCCCGCCGCACGCGCAGAATCGGGAAACTCTCGCGGAAAATTCGCGATAGTTTCCCCCTCCCAGCGCGCTGCCTCCGAAGAGACACATCCGCACCGAGCGGCCCCCGGAGCAGAAGACCCTCGGGGAAAATCCGCGAGCGTTTCCCCCTCCGAGGGACCCATTCCCGAGACGCCCGCTCGGCCCAACAGGCCACACGCCGAAGCAGAAAACCGTCCCGAAAAAATCGCGATAGTTTCCCCCTCCCAGCGCACTGACCCAGAGGCCTCCTCCCCGCGCCGCACAGCCCGCGCTGGCGCCGAAAACGCCCGCGAATTTTTCGCGAGCGTTTCGTCCTCCCAGCGCAGACCGCAGTCGCGTCCGCCCACCGCACCCGCCGCGCCACCGCCACACCACGCATCCGCACATACAAACATTCTCTCCAAACCTTCGTTTCCTTCAGTGTAACCCGATGTGATGAACCACCGGGTCCCCTTGGCACGAGGCCCACCTGGAGGGGAACCAGGGCCCGCTTTCGCGGGACTTTCCCCGGCCGCACAGCGTGGCGCGGCCAGGCGCCCAGCCGGAGCTGGGGCTTCCACAACAGCTAGCTGCCAAGGGAGAGGAGACTCCCGAGCGCCCGCTGCATAGGTCCTTTGTTTAGCCTCGGTAGGATCGAGGTTCCCTTCACTACTATCTTTCTCGGAGAGTGGAGACTCCCGAGCGACTGCCGTGAAGTGTCGATGAACCCCGGCGTGGTTAACCCTGGGGTGTCCGCGCATCGCACCCGCGGAGGGAGAGCCGGCATCAACCCAGCATTTCTCTCGATCACTCGAGAGCACAACCGCGTACGCGGCCGAGCCTTCCCCCACAGCGTGCTCGAAAGCTTCTGCAGGCTCCAGCGTTTCCTCAGATTGCTCTGAGGCACACCCCGAAGGGCGGCCCGGGCAGGAGAGCCCAGGTCTTGAAGAGAGAGGTTCCCGGGCTCTCACCGGGCACGCCGCAGTCCCCGGAGGGGGCCACAGCTCTGCTGGACTTTCACCAGCGCCCCCGCCGCCTCCGGGAGGAAGCAACAGGAGGTCGTCGCGGGTGTCCACCGGACGCGCCGCAGTCCGCGCAGGATGCACGACCCTGCTGGGCTTGCACCAGCTCCCCCACCGCCACCCGGAGGCAGCAGCAGGTCCTGGGCTTTCACCAGGTGCCCCGCCATCTCCTGTGAGACAGCAGATCTCCCTCGGGTTAGCCCAGAGGATAGGCCCCAGAGCCCGCCGCCGCTCCCTGCGGAACGACTGCAGACCCCCGGGCCGCGCTAGAAGCTCAAGGCTCCTTGAGCCTAAAGGAAGAGGAAGGAGGAGCGCCTGTGGAGGCTGCGTGGCGGCGGCGGCCCCCCCCCCCCGTCGTCGTCGTCGTCGTCGTCGTCGTCGTCGTCGTCGTCGTCGTTGTCGTCGTCGTCGTCGTCGTCGTGCCTCCCGCTCCGTCGCCGCTGCTGCCCTTTTCTGCTCCCCGCTGGCCGGCCCCCCTCTGCTTGCCTTGCCCTGCTGCGCTCTCCCGGTGCCCCCCCGCGGGCCCCTCGCGCCTCTGTCGTCGTCGTCGTCGTCCCTCCCGCTCCCTCGCCGCTGCTGCTCTCTTCTGCTCCCTGCTGGCCGGCCCCTCCTCCGCGGCCGCGGCCGGAGCCGCAGCCGCGGCCGCGGCCGCAGCTGGAAGAAAAAAACCACCGCGAAAAATTGGCAATGGTTTCCCCCCTCCCAGCCGCAGCCACAGCCGGACCCGCAGCCGTGGCCGCGGCCGCGGCTGGAAAAGCAAAACCACAGCGAAAAAATCGCAATAGTTTCCCCCTCCCAGCCGCGGCCAGAGCCGCAGCCCGGCCGCGGCTGGAAGAAGAAAACCATTTCGCGGTGGTTTCCCCTTCCAGCCGCAGCCGCAGCCGCAGCCGCAGCCGCAGCAGCGGCCGCGGCTGGAAGAAGGAAACCGCCGCGAAAAATTCGCGATAGTTTCCCCCTCCCAGCCGCGGCCGCAGCCACAGCCAGAGCCGCAGCCGCGGCCGCGGACGCGGCTGGAAGAAGAAAACCACCGCGAAAAATTCGCGATAGTTTCCCCCTCCCAGCCACAGCCGCAGGTGGCTGCGGTAATTCTGGAGCGGCGAAGATGGGCTGCTGGCAGGCACCACCAGTCCAGCTTTTTATCTAAAACCCTCTAGCTTTCAGAGAGCTCTCGGGAAAACTGGGCGCCGGCGGTAAACCGTCAACCTTTGTTACCGCCGGGGGACTCGTAGAGCTTCCTGACAACATATAATGTCGGAAAAAATTACACTGCAAAAACAGTTTTTCAGCCCAAGCAATTTCAGACCTCTCGGATGCAACAGCCGAACGCCCCCGATGCTTCTGGATTGTCTTCTGTACGAGCTCTGTAGCTCTCCTACAGCCCGAGTTACGTGCGTAAATCGACAGCACCTCCAAGATGACTCGAACAATACGATAGTTTCGCAAAAACCTAAGCTCGAGTATCGTACCGAGTTCAGAACCTCTGCATGCGACAGCGGACGCGCCTGATGTTCTCTGAATCGATTCCAGTATTACCAGCCCTGCAGCCCCCCCTACAGCCCGAGTTAAGTGCAGGAAACCGACAGCACCTCTCAGGATGACTCGAACAATACGAACAGTTTCGCGCACCTAGTTCGGGCAGAAGACAGAGTTCGGAGCTCTGGATTCGAAAGGCGGACGCGCCTGATTTCTTCGAATCGATTGCTGTGATAACCATCCCTGCAGTCCCCTTACAGCCCGAGTTAAGTGCAGAGAACCGACAGCATCTCTCAAGATGACTCGAACAACACGAATAGTTTCGCGATTCTAGATCGGGCAGCAGACCGAGTTCAGAGCTCTCGATTGAACAGACAACGACCACTGATTATTCTGAATCATATTCTGTAAGTATCAGTTCTGTAGCTCGAGTTTCGTACAGAACACCGAGAGCGTCTGTCAAGATGACTCGAATAATACGAATAGGTTTGCGCACCTTGCTCGGCTAGCAAACCGAGTTCAGACCTCTAGGTTCAACAGGCGAACGCGCCGAATCATTCTACATCGATTAGCTGTGTTTATCAGCTCTTTAGCTGTCCTAAAGCTCGAGTTATGTTCAGAAAACCGTTATTGCGTGTCAAGATGATTCGAAACGGCCGATCCCGCCTGCCTGCTTTTTGGCAGTAAAAGGTACCCGATCGAGCTGAGATCAAGATGGCGAGCGGGAATAAGATCGAATATCATGGGAAAAAATACTGGAGCTCAAACGAATTGTTGACTTTCGAAAACAAAACTGGGCGCCGGCGGTAAACCGTCAACCTTTGTTTTTTTGCGGACTTTGCGGTCGACTGCGCAGGCTTTCCAGCCTAGTCGGAAGCAAGGAGCGGGCGCATCGGGAGTAGGCGGAAGCCTCACCGATCCAAACGATCAGAGGCGAAAGCCAACTCTTATTAGGAGGATGAGAGGACAAGCACACACACACGACAAACGAAGGCATGGCGTGAGTGAGCATTCAAAATCACATCAATATCCTTCCGAACTACGCTTGTAACAACCCGCGGCAAAGATCAGAATCGT
The DNA here is from genome assembly GCA_963575745.1 of Prorocentrum cordatum. Classification (NCBI taxonomy): domain Eukaryota; class Dinophyceae; order Prorocentrales; family Prorocentraceae; genus Prorocentrum; species Prorocentrum cordatum. The sequence goes on from CAUYUJ010006803.1 coordinate 5,948, forward strand.
ATGCTCAGCGGCCGAGACCTCGCAGCAGTCAATGTTGAAAGTTGGAATCAATCGAGAGTGCCGCACTGTACACCTCCGTCCAAATAATCTCATGGCTGAGTGGCTGCCTTGAGAGCCTCGATACCCGTCCAACATCTATCCAGCACCCGACTCCCACGCCGTCGCAAGAGACACCACCATCGAATCCAGCTCTGAAGGCACAAACGCGAAACACCTGTTGTAACTGAGGGGCGTGAAGCCCTATCCTATCTCGAATCACTGGTGGCCCGACACGGGCCGTATGAGTGAGTACATCTGCACGCGTGTTCCATTCCCTATATGTGTGGTCTACAATTTCCCTCCCATGACAGGCAGGCCTAATTCCATACCTTTGACACATGTTGTCAAGTTGGTTATCATTCTGTTGATCCTATCCTGATAAGTACGATTAAGCACCCTCCAGACACCCTGCAGCCAAGACACCACCAGAAGACTGTCCCCAGAAATGTACACAGGGATCCCAAATGAGTCGAGGTCGTACTCAACCTCCTTCATATTTTGTAACGCAATACGTTTGGCCAGTTTGTCGTTGAAAACCGCAGTGCCCTCTTGGGCCCCATAGGTGTGTAGGTCGTTTTGTGTGATGGCATGTACCTCCTGCAGGGCCCCACCTGTTGTACCGTACCCTTTTCTTTTCTGAAAATAACTCAGCATCGTCCGTGTACACATGTGTTCGCAGAACTGAACATACGCAGCATCTGTCGGCACAAAGGACTCCCACCATTTGAGTCCGTAGAATTCGCAGAAGGAAAATAGCCAGCATCTCTGGCCAACAACTCGACCTGAACTAAAATGTCTCCTTTTTAGCTGCGAAGCCTCCTGGAAGTGAAACATACCCCGCAGGCACTCAGACGCATCCGTCCTGAGTCTGTCCCACAGTGGGACATACGCAACCGTAGTCATGTGGTGATCTCTCCACGTACGTTGCGTCGAAGATATTTCCTCATGAGAAGCAGTACACAACATAGAAATGAAATCAGCAGCATCCTTAGCGGAGTTCCACACCGTACGAAGGAATCGCTGCACCAAACTCGCAAATCCATAAGATCGAAATTGCTCTCTGGCCTCGTGGTACCGTCGTCGGTTCCAGTCCGCCATAGTCTCCTCCTCTCTCCTCGGCCGTCGAAACATACGGCACAAACACCATCCCTCGAAGGCATTGAGCATGTGTAGCGAGGAAGCATCCGCAGTACATGTCTCTAGACAATACAACGCCATACTCTGCACCTTGTCTTGATAACGGCAAAACTTATCACGAACAGCAACCGCTCTGTTACGAAAGAAATTCGATTGTCCAATGAAACAAGCCCGAGCCTCCTTGATGCGATATTCAACATCAGGATGAGCAGGCACTAGGTATGTGGAGAGAATCTCATGACCCAATACTTTCATACTACCAACACGTCGAAGTCTAAAGCCCTGATATTTCGAGCACGCAGGTATACACAAATCCTCGCTGGTAAGTATATGTCCGTCACCGTCCACTTTAGCATTCTCCCCACATGTCATGTACAACAGGCTGCTATCCTTCCATCTCATCCCCCAGTCATGCAGTGGTAGTGTTAGATCGTGCATCATCTGAGCCAACATAGTTGAGGAGGCAGAGACAAGGTAGCAGTTGTCCGCCCACACAAAGTGGTTCACAGTTGTCCGTCGCTCATACTCACCACAGACGCCCTCCAGCACATACCCCACTCCTTTACTGTCCCATTCCCGAAAAATTGGTCCCCACATGGCACATATGATAAGGTTAAAGAGGAGAGGCCCCTCAGGGCCGCCCGTACGTATACAGACGTCCCAGTTGATGTCGTGAATTGCCATACCCTCAACAATTAACGATCCCGTAGTGCATACCAGCGGTGAGAGCAGAGCATACTGAAGATAGGCAGGAATATTGGCATGGCACATAGCACGCTTGGCATTCTGAAGACTGCAATGGTCGAACGCTTGTTTGATATCGGCGTTAGCGATATGGACCGTCTGATCCTTCCCCCAGATGTCCCCATGTTGAGCCAGAGCCTTGAGGGCCCCATTTCCACCGTTTTACGTCCCTCTTGGAAGCCGTAGATACCCAGGGGTCCCATGAGGCCGGCCCGAGACACGAACTGTTCGACCAAGATCACCACACAGGCAGAGTACCAACGGCTGAGACTGTTTTGTAGGCAAAGGTACCGTGCATCCGTCAGTGATGTCAAGCTCGGCAGCTTGGGCATGAAGGCGATCAAAATCTGCCTCCAGTCCTGCGGATACTGCCGTGCCAAGCAAAATATATCGTCAAACATCCGAGCAACGCCACGTAAAGTCGCCCACGGCAATGCCTTGAGTAATTCACAAGGCAGCCTGTCTGGGCCGGTGGCACGCCTGGACTTGAGACGAGACCGTGCCTGGCATACCACCGCCATCGTCAGTCCCTCCGTGCAGTACCCGTCACATAAGTTCTGTTGTGCATCCCTCCTCAACTCCTCCATCATCTCCATATCCCGTCCTCTGACCTCCTCCGAAGTATATCTCTGTCTGGTATGTGCTCTGATCTCCTCCACCCACTCCTCCCTGTCCTCAGATATCCGTCCCTGCACAATGAGGTGCTTGATACCCTGACGCTCTTTGCGCCTGGAGGCAGGAGAGGTCCACGCGGCCAACGCCGCACGATACTCCCTCCGCAGTCCGTTGGCACGTCTGCGCAAGCTGGGCACGTCCACTGACGCTGGCAAAGGCTTCCGTCGCAAAATCTCCTGGCAGGCCGTGAGCCCTGCAGGCCTAATTGGCGGTAGTCCCCGTCCCGTGGTGGCAGTCGTGAATTTGATTTCCTCCTGCTCAGTACAGGCCCGAATAGTTGTCGACACAAGGTCCCCTGGAGAACAAGTAGTATTGGCATCTCCCAAGACCCGATCGATTTCCTTTCGCGCCATATTGAGGCCCCCCCAATTCACCGTCTTATAACCCACCAAACTCTTTTCACGAGCTGCCGTCGGGATACTACGTTTGACCAGCTCAGCGCCTGTGTCACTAAAAGTCCCCTGAAGCAGGCCATGGTCGCTGAGACGACTACGATTTGTCCCCCCCCCATTACTCATGATCGTTTCGACCGTCATCTTATCGATCACCCACGTCCTGGGAACAAAAATGTAATCATAACCTTCTTACACGTCCCCCACCGAGATACTCCGTAGCTCTCCCATGTGTGTAGTCGTCGTGGCAAGAACGAATTGGCAGCCTTCATCCCCAGGCGCCCTAGAAAGCATAGAACACGCTCGCGCAACTGTTGTCGTACGTCCCTCCTCACCCGCTGTGCACCTCCCTCCTCGCAAGTCCCCCTCTCCTCCTTGGTAGCACTTCCCACCGCCTCATAGACAGTCCCAGTGCGTGAGCACTGCAGCTGAGTTGATGGGGATAGCTCAACGTTGGCATCGAGCAGCACAGAGACAGTCGCCCCCTTCCAGCGGCTGCGCAGAGTGAGAATGACTGACTCGAGCGTGTCCAACACCACGCACTGCACATCTACGGCGTTCTCGACGCCGGGGTCGGGAAGATACGCAGAGGCAACTATCACAGGGGCACTTCCACTACCAAAGACCACCACACAAAACCGTTCGTATTGACATATTGATTCACGCACACATGTACTCCACTCTTTGTTAAATAATAACCCGCACTTACCGTCACAACTCACGCGATATGATAAACCACACCGTCTGATATATGCATCAAATTTGCCTCCAAAAAGATTCTGGCATTCCTGAACACCCCAGATGCAATCTCGCATTGAAAGGCACCTCAGAATCTCATTCCCCTTGAAATTGGCCGACCCCGCCCGATTGAGGTTACAGCTACCCAGTCGGATCCCCTTGAACGGTGTTCGGCGTCGCCGTCGTCACACCCTCCTGTTGACTTCCGTCTCGATATCAGCCTTCGTCTTAGTAAACGCAGGTATGAGTTGATGCAACCTGTCGACAGTCTCACTCGATACCTCCCATGTCGCCCGCGTCGTGGTAAACTCGGCCAGAAGCATTGGCCTCGGAGCGGCCGTCGCGGGCACTGTCCATATAGTCGATTTGGGCGGTCCCATTTCCCCTCGCACAGCAATAACCTCAATGCCAATCTGTGTACACATGCTCCGAATAGTGCCGCAGAATCTCCCCACCGCCTTAACGTGGTCCCTCTTCCACTCGGGGCACTCGACACTGACTTTGATCGACTCAGGGTTGATTACCTGCTTCATATTCTCAATGAGGCACTGTGGTGCAGCGATCTGGATTCCTGGAGGAGGCGCGGGGCGTTTAGCAGGGGGTACCGTCACAAGGTCGATGCACCGTTTGACCCTCCAAATAATACCCCTGTCGGTCCCTGGCTTGAATTTGATTTTGGCCGATCCGAACATGTAACGGCCAGCGTTAATGCGCTCCGTACCGTCAACACACACGTGCACGCGATCATCCTCCGAAAGACAATGATTTGTAATGTTATCTATGAGCACCTTCACATCCTCCCACATGAGCATCTCCTGAGACCTCCTATCCCTGTCACTCCAGTTGGTGACCCATCCCTTGAGTTCGACATACGTTGGAGAGAAGTAGGTGGTTCCAGGAGCCTGGTATCTTCCCGTCCTGGTATTATCAGGCCTCGTCGAAGCGTCACTGGCAACTGAACCCGCACGATCCTGTCCCTGGGGTCCCTGGACGATCGTCTCGAGTCGATTATGTTTAGTCTCCAGCCCCTGAACGCTCGACTCCAGATTAGAAATCGTAACACCCTGCTTCTGGACCTGGGCCTGAACGTTGTCGATTTTGGTCCCCTGAACTCCTATGGCATCCTGGATCCTTTCAGTGTTATCATCCATCTTGTGCATCATCTGCAATAGTAAACTCTGCATACCATCCTTCCCCTCCAAGGCGGCCTTCCTTTCAGCAAGAACCTCCTCACGATTACGCTTCACAGGGGGGGCGCCGCCATCCACCGTCATGTTATCTGCATGCTCAGGCATCTTTTCAATACACTGAGGTCCGTATCCCCACGAGTGCAACCACTGTCGCGTCACAGTCCGTTCGCAGAGAGGTACAACAGATTCACTATCTGGAGTGGAGTCGGCAGTATTCAATCTTCCGTCCAATGGGTAGTCACCTGGGGTCTTCTCAATATCCTGAAGTTGTCTTTTACGAGAAGCTCTCTCGACAGCAGTATCTGGCTTCTGACCGTAATCCTGTGAGTACTGCAAATATGGCACTGTCGGTGATGTATCCTCCAGCTGAAACCTTCTCGCGAGAACCGAAAAGTCGTATCCGTCCGTCTTCACACACGTACAACAAAAGAGAACAAGCGCAGCAAACAAAGGAAGCAGCCTAGCTGACCTCGAAGATGCCGTACCCGTCGATGGCAGCGATGGCTGCCGCGCCGTCTCCCCGCGACGCCGACACCCCCTGAGCCCCAGTGGGATCCTGGAGCCCTGGAGCCGAGATGTCTTGAGCCGGGGGGACTCGTAGAGCTTCCTGACAGTATATAATGTGGAAAAGAAGACTAGTTTTTCAGCGCAAGCGATTTCAGACCTCTCAAAATGACTCTGACAAAAAAACGAACAGTTTGGCAACCCAGCTCGAGTATCAAACCGAGTTCAGACCTCTGAATGCGACAGGCGGACGCGTCTGATGTCTGCGAATCGACTCCTGTGATTACAGCCCTGCAGCCCCCCTACAGCCCGAGTTAAGTGCAGAAAGCCGACAGCAGCTCTCAGGATAACTCGAATAATACCATAGTTTTGCAGACCTAGTGCGAGCAGCAGACCGAGTTCCGAGCTCTGGGTTCGACAGACGGACGCGCCTGTTGTCTCCAAATCGATTTCTGTGACCAGCAGCACTGTAGCCCTTCCCCAGCACGAGTTAAGTGCAGAAAACGGAGAGCACTTCTCAAGATGACTCGAACAATACGAATAGTTTCGCGAACCTAGCTCGGGCAGCAGGCCGAGTTCAGAGTTCTCGATTGAACAGACGAACGCGCCTGATGATTCCCAATCGATTTCTGTCACTATGAGCTCCGTAACTGCCCTACAGCTCGAGTTAAGTACAGAAAACCGAGAGCGTCTGCTACGATGACTCGAATAATACGAATAGGTTTGCGGACCTAGCTCGGCTAGCAGACCGAGTTCAGACCTCTGGATTCAACAGCCGAACGCGCCTAATCATTCTGAATCGATTAGCTGTGCTTACCAGCTCTGTAGCTGTCCTGAAGCACGAGTTATCTTGAGAAAACCGACAGCCCGTATCAAGATGACTCGAAACAGCCGATCCCGCCGGAGTGCTTTTTGGAAAAGGTACCCGATCGAGCTGAGATCAAGATGGCGAGCGGGAATAAGATCGAATATCACGGGAAAAAATAATAGAGCTCAAACGAATTGTTAAATTTCGAGAACCAAATTTTCAACCGACCAAAAGTCACCAACAGGTCCGTCGAGATTTTTCTTGCCAACTAGCTCTCCAGCGCCCCGGAATTACTCTCAAGCTTCCAGCAATAACTTGCTAAGGGGAAGCTCTACGAGTTATTTTCAACCGACCTCAAGTCAGCAAAAGGTCCATCGAGATTTTTCTTCCCAACTAGCTCTCCAGCGCCCCTGAATTACTCTTAAGCTTCCAGCAGTAACTTGCTCAGGGAAGCTCTACGAGTTAAACCTGGAGAGCAGAGAGAGCAAAGAGAGTACGCGCAGGAAAGCTTTCCTGGCGGGCCCTCGGACGCTCTCGTGAAGCGTATCTGGAGATCTGGGGGCTTCCCTGCAGCGCTTCCGAAGCGCTGCCGGGAACGCTTCCACGCGTGCCTGCACGCGTGCAGGCACGCGTGGACGCGTGCCCGAAGCGCTCCCGGACCCGCTGCGACGTTTCACAAGTCGCTGCGGGGATACTGGGGCGGCGAAGATGGGCTGCTGGCAGACACCACCACCGTCCGGCTTCTAATCTAAAACTGGGCGCCGGAGGTAAACCGTCAACCTTGGTTACCGCCGGAGACTCGTAGAGCTTCCTGGCTCGACTAAAGTTCAGAAAACCGACAGCACCTCTCAGGATAACTCGAACAATACAATAGTTTCGCAGACCTAATTCGGGCAGCAGACCGAGTTCCGAACTCTCGATTCGACAGGCGGACGCGCCTGATTCTTCAAATCGATTCCTGTGACCACGACTGTAGCCCCCAAACCGAGAGCCTCTTAAGATGACTCGAACAATACGAATAGTTTCGCGATTCTAGATCGGGCAGCAGACCGAGTTCAGAGCTCTGGTTTCAACAAACGAACGCGCTTGATGATTCCGAATCGGTTTCTGTAAATATCAGCTCTGTAGCTGTCCTACAGCTCGAGTTTAGTACAGAAAATCGAGAGTTTCTGTCAAGATGACTCGAATAATACGAACAGGTTTGAGGACCTCTCTCGGCTAACAGACCGAGTTCAGACCTCTGGATTCAACAAGCGAACGCGCCTAATCATTCTACATCGATTAGCTGTGCTTACCAGACCTGTAGCTGTCCTAAAGCGAGTTATGTTCAGAACACCGTCAGCACATCAAGATGACTCAAAACGGCCGATCCCGCCACAGTGCTTTTCGATAGTAATACTCACCCGATCAAGCTGAGATCAGGATGGCGAGCGGGAATAAGATCGAATATCACGGGAAAAAGTACTAGAGCTCAAACGAATTGTTGAATTCCGAGAACAAAATTTTCAAGCGACCAAAAGTCATCAAAAGTTCCGTCGAGATTTTTCTTGTCAACTAGCCCTCCAGCGCGCCGGAATTACTCTTAAACTTCCAGCAACTGGGCGCCGGCGGTACACCGTCAACCTTTGTTACCGCCGGGGGACTCGTAGAGCTTCCTGACAACATATAATGTCGAAAGAAATTACACAGAAAAAATAGTTTTTCAGCCCAAGCAATTTGAGACCTCTCGGATGCAACAGCCGAACGCCCCCGATGCTTCTAGATTGTCTTCTGTACGAGCTCTGTAGCTCTCCTACAGCCCGAGTTACGTGCGTAAATCGACAGCACCTCTCAAGATGACTCGAAGAATACGAATAGTTCGGCAAACCTAGCTTCGAGTATCAGAACCGGAGTTTCAGACCTCTGCATGCGGCAGGCGGACTGCCTCTGATGTCTCTGAATCGATTCCTGTGATTACAAACCCTGCAGCCCCCCCCCATGCACCGAGTTAAGTGGCAGGAAAAAACCGACAGCACCTCTCAGGATACCTCGAACAATAGATAGTTTCGCAGGATCTATTTCGGGCACAGACCGAAGTTAAGGGGGAGCTCCTGGATTCCGCGGCGACGCGCCTGATGTCTCCGAATCGATTCCAGTGATTACCAGCCATGCAGCCCCCCTACAGCCGGAGTTAAGTGCAGAGAACCGACAGCATCTCGCAAGCGACTCGAACAATACGAATAGTTTCGCGATTCTAGATCGGGCAGCAGACCGAGTTCGGAGCTCTGGATTCAACAGAGAACGGCCACTGATGATTCTGAATCAGATTCTGTACGCATCAGCTCTTTAGCTGTCCTGTAGCTCGAGTTAAGTACAGAAAACTGAGAGCGCCTGTCAAGATGACTCGAATAATACGAATAGGTTTGCGCACCTAGCTCGGCTAGCAGACCGAATTCAGACCTCTGGCTTCAACAGGCGAACGCGCCTGATCATTCTGAATCGATTAGCTGTGCTTACCAGCTCTTTAGCTGTCCTGAAGCTCGAGTTATCTTGAGAAAACCGACACCGCGTGACAAGATTACTCGAAACAGCCGATCCCGCCCGTGTGCTCTTTGGCAGTAAAAGGTGCCCGATCGAGCTGAGATCAAGATGGCGAGCGGGAATAAGATCGAATATCACGGGAAAAAAAACTAGAGCTCAAACGAATTTTTGAATTTCGAGAACAAAATTTCCAACCGACCAAAACTCTGCAAAAGGTCCGTCGAGATTTTCCTTGCCAACTAGCTCTCCAGCGCCCCGGAATTACTCTTAAGCTTCCAGCAATAGCTTGCTAAGGGAAGCTCTACGAGTTACTAGCTTAGGGAAGCTCTACGAGTCACCCTTTATCTCTCAGAGAGCTCTCCGGAAAAACCGACCCAAAGTCATCGCATTGTCCGTTCTGGTCGGGTCGGCCAACTAGCTCCGGCCCGCGCCGGAATTCCTCTAGCTCATCGATAACGAAAAGCTCTACGAGGTACTGGGCGCCGGCGGTAAACCGTCAACCTTTGTTACCGCCGGGGAACTCGTAGAGCTTCCTGGCAGGTAGAGCTCCCTGGCAGTATATAATGTGAAAAAAGATTCCAGAAATTGCCGATCCCGCCAGAGTCTCAAGATGACTCTGGGCAAAAAAAAGAAACAGGCTTGGACCGCAGCTCGAGTGGTCAAAACCGAGTGCAGACCCTCTGATGCGACAGGCGGACGGTCGAAATGTCTGTGAATCGAACTCCTGTGATCACCACACCCTGCAGCGCCCCTACAGCCCGAGTTACGTGCAAACCGACAGTCAGCTGTCAGGATGACTTAATATACAATAGTTTCGCGGAGCTAGTTTCGAGCAGCAGACCGAGTTCCGAGCTCCTCGTTCGACAGACCGACGCGCCTGATGTTCAAAATCGATTGCTGTACCGTCAGCACTTTAGCCCTCCCCCAGCACGAGTTAAGTGCAGAAAACCAAGAGCACTTCTCAAGATGACTCGAACAATACGAATAGTTTCGCGGACCTAGCTCGGGCAGCAGGCCGAGTTCAGAGCTCTCGATTGAACAGACGAACGCGCCTGATGATTCCCAATCGATTTCTGTGACTATGAGCTCTGTAACTGCCCTACAGCTCGAGTTAAGTACAGAAAACCGAGAGCGTCTGCTACGATGACTCGAATAATACGAATAGGTTTGCGGACCTAGCTCGGCTAGCAGACCGAGTTCAGACCTCTGGATTCAACAGGCGAACGCGCCTGATCATTCTGAACGCATTAGCTGTGCTGACCAGCTCTGTAGTTGTCCTGAAGCTCGAGTTATCTTGAGAAAACCCACAGCGCGTATCAAGATGACTCGAAACGGCCGTTCCCGCCTGCCTGCTTTTTGGCCTTCAAAGTTACCCGATCGAGCTGAGATCAAGATGGCGAGCGGAAATAAGATCGAATATCATGGGAAAAAATACTAGAGCTCTAACGAATGGTCAAATTTCGAGAACAAAATTTTCAACCGACCAGAAGTCAGCAAAAGGTCCGTCGAGATTTTTCTTGCCAACTAGCTCTCCAGCGCGCCGGAATTACTCTTAAGCTTCCAGCAACTAGCTAAGGGAAGCTCTACGAGTTACTGGGCGCCGGCGGTAAACCGTCAACCTTGGTTTTTTGCGGACTTTGCGGTCGACTGTGCAGGCTTTCCAGCCTAGTCGGAAGCAAGGAGCGGGCGCATCGGGAGTAGGCGGAAGCCTCACCGATCCAAACGATCAGAGGCGAAAGCCAACTCTTATCAGGAGGATGAGAGGTCAAGCACACACACACGACAAACGAAGGCATGGCGTGAGCGAGCACAATCAAAATCACATCATATCCTGTCCGAAATACGCTTGTACAACCCGCGGCAAGATCATAATCGTATGCTCAACGGCCGAGACCTCGGCATCAGTCACTGATGAAGTTGGATCAATCGAGAGTGCCGCACTGTACACCTCCGTCCAAATAATCTCATGGCTGAGTGGCTGCCTTGAGAGCCTCAATACCCGTCCAACATCTATCCAGCACCCGACTCCCACGCCGTCGCAAGAGACACCACCATCGAATCCAGCTCTGATGGCACAAACGCGAAACACCTGTTGTAACTGAGGGGCGTGAAGCCCTATCCTATCTCGAATCACTGGTGGCCCGACGCGGGCCGTATGAGTGAGTACATCTGCACGTGTGTTCCATCCCCTATATGTGTGGTCAATAATTTCCCTCCCGTGACAGGCGGGCCTAATTCCATATCTTTGACACATGTTGTCGAGTTGGTTTATCATTCTGTTGATCCTATCTTGATACGTACGATTTAGCACCCTCCAGACACCCTGCAGCCAAGACACCACCAAAAGACTGTCCCCAGAAATATACACAGGGATCCCAAATGAGTCGAGGTCGTACTCAACCTCCTTCATATTTTGTAACGCAATACGTTTGGCCAGTTTGTCGTTGAACGCCGCAGTGCCCTCTTGGGCCCCATAGGTGTGTAGGTCGCTTTGTGTGATAGTAAGTACCTCCTGCGGGGCCCCACCTGTTGTACCGTACCCTTTTCTTTTCTGTAAGTAACTCAGCATCGTCCGTGTACACATGTGCTCGCGAACTGAAAAACATACGCAGCATCTTCGGCACAAAGGAACTCCACATTTTGAGAGTCCGTAGAATTCGCAGAAAGAAAATAGCCAGCATCTCTGGCCGACAGCTCGACCTGAACTAACATGTCTCCTTTTTAGCTGCGAGGCCTCTTGGAAGTGAAACATACCTCGCAAGCACTCAGACGCATCCGTCCTGAGTCTGTCCCACAATGGGCCATACGCAACCGTAGTCATGTGATGATCTCTCCACGTACGTTGCGTCGAATATATATCCTTATGTGTACTGCTTCTCATGAGGATATATCTTCGACGCAACGTACGTGGAGAGATCACCACATGACTACGGTTGCGTATGGCCCATTGTGGGACAGACTCAGGACGGATGCGTCTGAGTGCTTGCGGGGTATGTTTCACTTCCAGGAGGCCTCGCAGCTAAAAAGGAGACATGTTAGTTCAGGTCGAGCTGTCGGCCAGAGATGCTGGCTATTTTCTTTCTGCGAATTCTACGGACTCAAATGGTGGGAGTCATTTGTGCCGACAGATGCTGCGTATGTTCAGTTCTGCGAGCACATGTGTACACGGACGATGCTGAGTTACTTTCAGAAAAGAAAAGGGTACGGTACAACAGGTGGGGCCCCGCAGGAGGTACTTACTATCACACAAAGCGACCTACACACCTATGGGGCCCAAGAGGGCACTGCGGCGTTCAACGACAAACTGGCCAAACGTATTGCGTTACAAAATATGAAGGAGGGTGAGTACGACCTCGACTCATTTGGGATCCCTGTGTATATTTCTGGGGACAGTCTTCTGGTGGTGTCTTGGCTGCAGGGTGTCTGGAGGGTGCTAAATCGTACGTATCAAGATAGGATCAACAGAATGATAAACCAACTCGACAACATGTGTCAAAGATATGGAATTAGGCCCGCCTGTCACGGGAGGGAAATTATTGACCACACATATAGGGAATGGAACACACGGGCAGATGTACTCACTCATACGGCCCGCGTCGGGCCACCAGTGATTCGAGATAGGATAGGGCTGCACGCCCCTCAGTTACAACAGGTGTTTCGCGTTTGTGCCATCAGAGCTGGATTCGATGGTGGTGTCTCTTGCGACGGCGTGGGAGTCGGGTGCTGGATAGATGTTGGAAGGGTATCGAGACTCTCAAGGCAGCCACTCAGCCATGAGATCATTTGGACGGAGGTGTATAGTGCGGCGTTCTCGATTGATCCAACTTCAACAGTGACTGATGCCGAGGTCTCGGCCGTTGAGCATACGATTATGATCTTGCCGCGGGTTGTACAAGCGTATTTCGGACAGGATATGATGTGATATTGATTGTGCTCACGCACGCCATGCCCTCGTTTGTCGTGTGTGTGTGCTTGACCTCTCATCCTCCTAATAAGAGTTGGCTTTCGCCTCTGATCGTTTGGATCGGTGAGGCTTCCGCCTACTCCCGATGCGCCCGCTCCTTGCTTCCGACTAGGCTGGAAAGCCTGCACAGTCGACCGCAAAGTCCGCAAAAACCAGGTTGACGGTTTACCGCCGGCGCCCAGTTCCGGGGCGCTGGAGAGCTAGTTGGTAAGAAAAATCTCGACGGACCTTTTGCTGACTTCTGGTCGGTTGAAAATTTTGTTCTCGAAATTTAACAATTCGTTTGAGCTCTGATATTTTCTCCCGTGATATTCGATCTTATTCCCGCTCGCCATCTTGATCTCAGCTCGATCGGGTACCTTTTACTGCCAAAAAGCACTCCGGCGGGATCGGCCGTTTCGAGTCATCTTGATACGCGCTGTTTGTTTTCTCAAGACAGCTCGAGCTTCAGGACAGCTTCAGGACATAATGATTAGGCGCGTTCGCCTGTTGAATCTAGAAGTCTGAACTCGGTCTGCTAGCCGAGCTAGGTCCGGAAACTTATTCGTATTATTCGAGTTATCGTAGCCGACGCTCTCGGTTTTCTGCACTCAACTCGAGCTGTAGGGCAGTTACAGAGCTCATAGTCACAGAAATCGATTGGGAATCATCAGGCGCGTTCGTCTGTTCAATCGAGAGCTCTGAACTCGGCCTGCTGCCCGAGCTAGGTCCGCGAAACTATTCGTGTTGTTCGAGTCATCTTGAGAAGTGCTCTCGGTTTTCTGCACTTAACTCGTGCTGGGGGAGGGCTACAGTGCTGCTGGTCACAGAAATCGATTTTGACACATCAGGCGCGTCCGTCTGTCGAACCGAGAGCTCGGAACTCGGTCTGCTGCTCGAACTAGCTCCGCGAAACTATTGTATTATTCAAGTCATCCTGACAGCTGCTGTCGGTTTTTGCACTTAACTCGGGCTGTAGGGGCGCTGCAGGGCTGGTGATCACAGGAGTCGATTCACAGACATCAGACGCGTCCGCCTGTCGCATTCAGAGGTCTGCACTCGGTTTGACACTCGAGCTGGGTTCCAAGCTGTTCGTTTTTTTGCCAGAGTCATCTTGAGACGTCTGGCTTGGGCTGAAATTCTCTGGAATTCTTTTTCACATTATATACTGCCAGGAAGCTCTACGAGTTCCCCGGCGGTAACAAAGGTTGACGGTTTACCGCCGGCGCCCAGTACCTCGTAGAGCTTTTCGTTATCGATGAGCTAGAGGAATTCCGGCGCGGGCCGGAGCTAGTTGGCCGACCCGACCAGAACGGACAATGCGATGACTTTGGGTCGGTTTTTCCGGAGAGCTCTCTGAGAGATAAAGGGTGACTCGTAGAGCTTCCCTAAGCTAGTAACTCGTAGAGCTTCCCTTAGCAAGCTATTGCTGGAAGCTTAAGAGTAATTCCGGGGCGCTGGAGAGCTAGTTGGCAAGGAAAATCTCGACGGACCTTTTGCAGAGTTTTGGTCGGTTGGAAATTTTGTTCTCGAAATTCAAAAATTCGTTTGAGCTCTAGTTTTTTTTCCCGTGATATTCGATCTTATTCCCGCTCGCCATCTTGATCTCAGCTCGATCGGGCACCTTTTACTGCCAAAGAGCACACGGGCGGGATCGGCTGTTTCGAGTAATCTTGTCACGCGGTGTCGGTTTTCTCAAGATAACTCGAGCTTCAGGACAGCTAAAGAGCTGGTAAGCACAGCTAATCGATTCAGAATGATCAGGCGCGTTCGCCTGTTGAAGCCAGAGGTCTGAATTCGGTTTGCTAGCCGAGCTAGGTGCGCAAACCTATTCGTATTATTCGAGTCATCTTGACAGGCGCTCTCGGTGTTCTGTACTTAACTCGAGCTACAGGACAGCTAAAGAGCTGATGCGTACAGAATCTGATTCAGAATCATCAGTGGCCGTTGTCTGTTGAATCCAGAGCTCCGAACTCTGTCTGCTGCCCGATCTAGAATCGCGAAACTATTCGTATTGTTCGAGTCGCTTGCGAGATGCTGTCGGTTCTCTGCACTTAACTCGGGCTGTAGGGGGGCTGCATGGCTGGTAATCACTGTGATCGATTCGGAGACATCAGGCGCGTTCGCCTGCGGAATCCAGAGCTCGGAACTCGGTCTGTTGCCCGAAATAGATCCGCGAAACTATTCGTATTGTTCGAGTCATCCTGAGAGGTGCTGTCGGTTTCCTGCACTTAACTCGGCTGCATGGGGGGGGCTGCAGGGTTTGTAATCACAGGAATCGATTCAGAGACATCAGAGGCGTCCGCCTGTCGCATGCAGAGGTCTGAACTCGGTCTGATACTCGAGCTAGGTTTGCCGAACTATCCGTATTGTTCGAGTCATCTTGAGAGGTGCTGTCGATTCACGCACGTAACTCGGGCTGTAGGAGAGCTACAGAGCTCGTACAGAAGACAATCTAGAAGCATCGGGGGCGTTCGGCTGTTGCATCCGAGAGGTCTCAAATTGCTTGGGCTGAAAAACTATTTTTTCTGTGTAATTTCTTTCGACATTATATGTTGTCAGGAAGCTCTACGAGTCCCCCGGCGGTAACAAAGGTTGACGGTGTACCGCCGGCGCCCAGTTGCTGGAAGTTTAAGAGTAATTCCGGCGCGCTGGAGGGCTAGTTGACAAGAAAAATCTCGACGGAACTTTTGATGACTTTTGGTCGCTTGAAAATTTTGTTCTCGGAATTCAACAATTCGTTTGAGCTCTAGTACTTTTTCCCGTGATATTCGATCTTATTCCCGCTCGCCATCCTGATCTCAGCTTGATCGGGTGAGTATTACTATCGAAAAGCACTGTGGCGGGATCGGCCGTTTTGAGTCATCTTGATGTGCTGACGGTGTTCTGAACATAACTCGCTTTAGGACAGCTACAGGTCTGGTAAGCACAGCTAATCGATGTAGAATGATTAGGCGCGTTCGCTTGTTGAATCCAGAGGTCTGAACTCGGTCTGTTAGCCGAGAGAGGTCCTCAAACCTGTTCGTATTATTCGAGTCATCTTGACAGAAACTCTCGATTTTCTGTACTAAACTCGAGCTGTAGGACAGCTACAGAGCTGATATTTACAGAAACCGATTCGGAATCATCAAGCGCGTTCGTTTGTTGAAACCAGAGCTCTGAACTCGGTCTGCTGCCCGATCTAGAATCGCGAAACTATTCGTATTGTTCGAGTCATCTTAAGAGGCTCTCGGTTTGGGGGCTACAGTCGTGGTCACAGGAATCGATTTGAAGAATCAGGCGCGTCCGCCTGTCGAATCGAGAGTTCGGAACTCGGTCTGCTGCCCGAATTAGGTCTGCGAAACTATTGTATTGTTCGAGTTATCCTGAGAGGTGCTGTCGGTTTTCTGAACTTTAGTCGAGCCAGGAAGCTCTACGAGTCTCCGGCGGTAACCAAGGTTGACGGTTTACCTCCGGCGCCCAGTTTTAGATTAGAAGCCGGACGGTGGTGGTGTCTGCCAGCAGCCCATCTTCGCCGCCCCAGTATCCCCGCAGCGACTTGTGAAACGTCGCAGCGGGTCCGGGAGCGCTTCGGGCACGCGTCCACGCGTGCCTGCACGCGTGCAGGCACGCGTGGAAGCGTTCCCGGCAGCGCTTCGGAAGCGCTGCAGGGAAGCCCCCAGATCTCCAGATACGCTTCACGAGAGCGTCCGAGGGCCCGCCAGGAAAGCTTTCCTGCGCGTACTCTCTTTGCTCTCTCTGCTCTCCAGGTTTAACTCGTAGAGCTTCCCTGAGCAAGTTACTGCTGGAAGCTTAAGAGTAATTCAGGGGCGCTGGAGAGCTAGTTGGGAAGAAAAATCTCGATGGACCTTTTGCTGACTTGAGGTCGGTTGAAAATAACTCGTAGAGCTTCCCCTTAGCAAGTTATTGCTGGAAGCTTGAGAGTAATTCCGGGGCGCTGGAGAGCTAGTTGGCAAGAAAAATCTCGACGGACCTGTTGGTGACTTTTGGTCGGTTGAAAATTTGGTTCTCGAAATTTAACAATTCGTTTGAGCTCTATTATTTTTTCCCGTGATATTCGATCTTATTCCCGCTCGCCATCTTGATCTCAGCTCGATCGGGTACCTTTTCCAAAAAGCACTCCGGCGGGATCGGCTGTTTCGAGTCATCTTGATACGGGCTGTCGGTTTTCTCAAGATAACTCGTGCTTCAGGACAGCTACAGAGCTGGTAAGCACAGCTAATCGATTCAGAATGATTAGGCGCGTTCGGCTGTTGAATCCAGAGGTCTGAACTCGGTCTGCTAGCCGAGCTAGGTCCGCAAACCTATTCGTATTATTCGAGTCATCGTAGCAGACGCTCTCGGTTTTCTGTACTTAACTCGAGCTGTAGGGCAGTTACGGAGCTCATAGTGACAGAAATCGATTGGGAATCATCAGGCGCGTTCGTCTGTTCAATCGAGAACTCTGAACTCGGCCTGCTGCCCGAGCTAGGTTCGCGAAACTATTCGTATTGTTCGAGTCATCTTGAGAAGTGCTCTCCGTTTTCTGCACTTAACTCGTGCTGGGGAAGGGCTACAGTGCTGCTGGTCACAGAAATCGATTTGGAGACAACAGGCGCGTCCGTCTGTCGAACCCAGAGCTCGGAACTCGGTCTGCTGCTCGCACTAGGTCTGCAAAACTATGGTATTATTCGAGTTATCCTGAGAGCTGCTGTCGGCTTTCTGCACTTAACTCGGGCTGTAGGGGGGCTGCAGGGCTGTAATCACAGGAGTCGATTCGCAGACATCAGACGCGTCCGCCTGTCGCATTCAGAGGTCTGAACTCGGTTTGATACTCGAGCTGGGTTGCCAAACTGTTCGTTTTTTTTGTCAGAGTCATTTTGAGAGGTCTGAAATCGCTTGCGCTGAAAAACTAGTCTTCTTTTCCACATTATATACTGTCAGGAAGCTCTACGAGTCCCCCCGGCTCAAGACATCTCGGCTCCAGGGCTCCAGGATCCCACTGGGGCTCAGGGGGTGTCGGCGTCGCGGGGAGACGGCGCGGCAGCCATCGCTGCCATCGACGGGTACGGCATCTTCGAGGTCAGCTAGGCTGCTTCCTTTGTTTGCTGCGCTTGTTCTCTTTTGTTGTACGTGTGTGAAGACGGACGGATACGACTTTTCGGTTCTCGCGAGAAGGTTTCAGCTGGAGGATACATCACCGACAGTGCCATATTTGCAGTACTCACAGGATTACGGTCAGAAGCCAGATACTGCTGTCGAGAGAGCTTCTCGTAAAAGACAACTTCAGGATATTGAGAAGACCCCAGGTGACTACCCATTGGACGGAAGATTGAATACTGCCGACTCCACTCCAGATAGTGAATCTGTTGTACCTCTCTGCGAACGGACTGTGACGCGACAGTGGTTGCACTCGTGGGGATACGGACCTCAGTGTATTGAAAAGATGCCTGAGCATGCAGATAACATGACGGTGGATGGCGGCGCCCCCCCTGTGAAGCGTAATCGTGAGGAGGTTCTTGCTGAAAGGAAGGCCGCCTTGGAGGGGAAGGATGGTATGCAGAGTTTACTATTGCAGATGATGCACAAGATGGATGATAACACTGAAAGGATCCAGGATGCCATAGGAGTTCAGGGGACCAAAATCGACAACGTTCAGGCCCAGGTCCAGAAGCAGGGTGTTACGATTTCTAATCTGGAGTCGAGCGTTCAGGGGCTGGAGACTAAACATAATCGACTCGAGACGATCGTCCAGGGACCCCAGGGACAGGATCGTGCGGGTTCAGTTGCCAGTGACGCTTCGACGAGGCCTGATAATACCAGGACGGGAAGATACCAGGCTCCTGGAACCACCTACTTCTCTCCAACGTATGTCGAACTCAAGGGATGGGTCACCAACTGGAGTGACAGGGATAGGAGGTCTCAGGAGATGCTCATGTGGGAGGATGTGAAGGTGCTCATAGATAACATTACAAATCATTGTCTTTCGGAGGATGATCGCGTGCACGTGTGTGTTGACGGTACGGAGCGCATTAACGCTGGCCGTTACATGTTCGGATCGGCCAAAATCAAATTCAAGCCAGGGACCGACAGGGGTATTATTTGGAGGGTCAAACGGTGCATCGACCTTGTGACGGTACCCCCTGCTAAACGCCCCGCGCCTCCTCCAGGAATCCAGATCGCTGCACCACAGTGCCTCATTGAGAATATGAAGCAGGTAATCAACCCTGAGTCGATCAAAGTCAGTGTCGAGTGCCCCGAGTGGAAGAGGGACCACGTTAAGGCGGTGGGGAGATTCTGCGGCACTATTCGGAGCATGTGTACACAGATTGGCATTGAGGTTATTGCTGTGCGAGGGGAAATGGGACCGCCCAAATCGACTATATGGACAGTGCCCACGACGGCCGATCCGAGGCCAATGCTTCTGGCCGAGTTTACCACGACGCGGGCGACATGGGAGGTATCGAGTGAGACTGTCGACAGGTTGCATCAACTCACACCTGCGTTTACTAAGACGAAGGCTGATATCGAGACGGAAGTCAACAGGAGGGTGTGACGACGACGACGCCGAACACCGTTCAAGGGGATCCGACTGGGTAGCTGGAACCTCAATCGGGCGGGGTCGGCCAATTTCAAGGGGAATGAGATTCTGAGGAGCCTTTCAATGCGAGATTGCATCTGGGGTGTTCAGGAATGCCAGAATCTTTTTGGAGGCAAATTCGATGCATATATCAGACGGTGTGGTCTATCATATCGTGTGAGTTGTGACGGTAAGTGTGGGTTATTATTTAACAAAGAGTGGAGTACATGTGTGCGTGAATCAATATGTCAATATGAACGGTTCTGTGTGGTGGTCTTTGGTAGTGGAAGTGCCCCTGTGATAGTTGCCTCTGCGTATCTTCCCGACCCCGGCGTCGAGAACGCCGTAGATGTGCAGTGCGTGGTGTTGGACACGCTCGAGTCAGTCATTCTCACTCTGCGCAGCCGCTGGAAGGGGGCGACTGTCTCTGTGCTGCTCGATGCCAACGTTGAGCTATCCCCATCAACTCAGCTGCAGTGCTCACGCACTGGGACTGTCTATGAGGCGGTGGGAAGTGCTACCAAGGAGGAGAGGAGGACTTGCGAGGAGGGAGGTGCACAGCGGGTGAGGAGGGACGTACGACAACAGTTGCGCGAGCGTGTTCTATGCTTTCTAGGGCGCCTGGGGATGAAGGCTGCCAATTCGTTCTTGCCACGACGACTACACACATGGGAGAGCTACGGAGTATCTCGGTGGGGGACGTGTAAGAAGGTTCTTGATTACATTTTTGTTCCCAGGACGTGGGTGATCGATAAGATGACGGTCGAAACGATCATGAGTAATGGGGGGGGGACAAATCGTAGTCGTCTCAGCGACCATGGCCTGCTTCAGGGGACTTTTAGTGACACAGGCGCTGAGCTGGTCAAACGTAGTATCCCGACGGCAGCTCGTGAAAAGAGTTTGGTGGGTTATAAGACGGTGAATTGGGGGGGCCTCAATATGGCGCGAAAGGAAATCGATCGGGTCTTGGGAGATGCCAATACTACTTGTTCTCCAGGGGACCTTGTGTCGACCACTATTCGGGCCTGTACTGAGCAGGAGGAAATCAAATTCACGACTGCCACCACGGGACGGGGACTACCGCCAATTAGGCCTGCAGGGCTCACGGCCTGCCAGGAGATTTTGCGACGGAAGCCTTTGCCAGCGTCAGTGGACGTGCCCAGCTTGCGCAGACGTGCCAACGGACTGCGGAGGGAGTATCGTGCGGCGTTGGCCGCGTGGACCTCTCCTGCCTCCAGGCGCAAAGAGCGTCATGGTATCAAGCACCTCATTGTGCAGGGACGGATATCTGAGGACAGGGAGGAGTGGGTGGAGGAGATCAGAGCACATACCAGACAGAGGTATACTTCGGAGGAGGTCAGAGGACGGGATATGGCGATGTTGGAGGAGTTGAGGAGGGATGCACAACAGAACCTATGTGACGGGTACTGCACTGAGGGACTGACAATGGCGGTGGTATGCCAGGCACGGTCACGTCTTAAGTCCAGGCGTGCCACTGGCCCCGACAGGCTGCCTTGTGAAATACTCAAGGCATTGCCGTGGGCGACTTTGCGTGGCGTAGCTCGGATGTTTGATGAGATATTTCGCTTGGCACGGCAGTATCCGCAGGACTGGAGGCAAATTTTGATCGCCTTCATGCCCAAGCTGCCGAGCTTGACATCGCTGACAGATGCACGGTACCTCTGTCTGCAAAACAGTCTCAGCCGTTGGTATTCTGCTTGTGTGGTGATCTTGGTCGAACAATTTGTGTCTCGGGCTGGCCTCATGGGACCCCTGGGCATCTACGGCTTCCAGGAGGGACGTAAGACGGTGGAAATTGTGGGGGCCCTCAAGGCTCTGGCCCAACACGGGGACATCTGGGGAAAGGATCAGACGGTCCATATCGCTAACGCCGATATCAAACAAGCGTTCGACCACTGCAGCCTTCAAAACGCCAAGCGAGCTATGTGCCATGCCAAGATTCCTGCCTATCTCCAGTATGCTTTGCTATCACCGCTGGTTTGCACTACGGGGTCGTTAGTTGTCGAGGGTATGGCCATTCACGACATCAACTGGGACGTCTGCATACGGACGGGCGGCCCTGAGGGGCCTCTTCTCTTTAATCTCATCATATGTGCCATGTGGGGACCTATATTTCGGGATTGGGACAGTAGAGGACTGGGGTATGTGCTGGAGGGCGTCTGTGGTGAGTATGAGCGACGGACAATAGTGAACCACTTTGTAAGCGGACAACTGCTACCTTGTCTCTGCCTCCTCAACTGTGTTGGCTCAGATGATGCACGATCTAGCACTACCACTACATGACTGGGGGATGAGATGGAAGGATAGCAGCCTGTTGTACATGACATGTGGGGAAAATGCGAAAGGGGACGGTGACGGACATATACTTACCAGCGAGGATTTGTGTATACCTGCGTGCTCGAGATATCAGGACTTTAGACTTCGACGTGTGTGCAGAATGAAAGTATTGGGTCATGAGATTTTCTCCACCTACTTAGTGCCCGCTCATCCTGATGTGGAATATCGCATCAAGGAGGCTCGTGCTTGTTTCATTGGACAGTCGGATTTCTTTCGTAACAGAGCGGTAGCTGTTCGTGATAAGTTTTGTCGTTATCAAGACAAGGTGCAGAGTATGGCGTTGTATTGTCTAGAGACATGTACTGCTGATACTTCCTCGCTACACATGCTCAATGCCTTCGAGGGATGGTGTTTGTGCCGTATGTTTCGACGGCCGAGGAGAGAGGAGGAGACTATGGCGGACTGGAACCGACGACGGTACCACGAGGCCAGAGAGCAATTTCGATCTTATGGATTTGCGAGTTTGGTGCAGCGATTTCTTCGTATGGTGTGGAACTCCGCTAAGGATGCTGCTGATTTCATTTCTATGTTGTGTACTGCTTCTCATGAGGAAATATCTTCGACGCAACGTACGTGGAGAGATCACCACATGACTACGGTTGCGTATGGCCCACTGTGGGACAGACTCAGGACGGATGCGTCTGAGTGCCTGCGGGGTATGTTTCACTTCCAGGAGGCTTCGCAGCTAAAAAGGAGACATGTTAGTTCAGGTCGAGCTGTCGGCCAGAGATGCTGGCTATTTTCTTTCTGCGAATTCTACGGACTCAAATGGTGGGAGTCCTTTGTGCCGACAGATGCTGCGTATGTTCAGTTCTGCGAACACATGTGTACACGGACGATGCTGAGTTATTTTCAGAAAAGAAAAGGGTACGGTACAACAGGTGGGGCCCTGCAGGAGGTACTTACCATCACACAAAACGACCTACACACCTATGGGGCCCAAGAGGGCACTGCGGCTTTCAACGACAAACTGGCCAAACGTATTGCGTTACAAAATATGAAGGAGGTTGAGTACGACCTCGACTCATTTGGGATCCCTGTGTACATTTCTGGGGACAGTCTTCTGGTGGTGTCTTGGCTGCAGGGTGTCTGGAGGGTGCTTAATCGTACTTATCAGGATAGGATCAACAGAATGATAAACCAACTTGACAACATGTGTCAAAGGTATGGAATTAGGCCTGCCTGTCATGGGAGGGAAATTGTAGACCACACATATAGGGAATGGAACACGCGTGCAGATGTACTCACTCATACGGCCCGTGTCGGGCCACCAGTGATTCGAGATAGGATAGGGCTTCACGCCCCTCAGTTACAACAGGTGTTTCGCGTTTGTGCCATCAGAGCTGGATTCGATGGTGGTGTCTCTTGCGACGGCGTGGGAGTCGGGTGCTGGATAGATGTTGGACGGGTATCGAGGCTCTCAAGGCAGCCACTCAGCCATGAGATTATTTGGACGGAGGTGTACAGTGCGGCACTCTCGATTGATCCAACTTCAACAGTGACTGATGCCGAGGTCTCGGCCGTTGAGCATACGATTATGATCTTGCCGCGGGTTGTACAAGCGTATTTCGGACAGGATATGATGTGATTTTGATTGCTCACTCACGCCATGCCTTCGTTTGTCGTGTGTGTGTGCTTGACCTCTCATCCTCCTAATAAGAGTTGGCTTTCGCCTCTGATCGTTTGGATCGGTGAGGCTTCCGCCTACTCCCGATGCGCCCGCTCCTTGCTTCCGACTAGGCTGGAAAGCCTGCGCAGTCGACCGCAAAGTCCGCAAAAAAACAAAGGTTGACGGTTTACCGCCGGCGCCCAGTTTTGTTTTCGAAAGTCAACAATTCGTTTGAGCTCCAGTATTTTTTCCCATGATATTCGATCTTATTCCCGCTCGCCATCTTGATCTCAGCTCGATCGGGTACCTTTTACTGCCAAAAAGCAGGCAGGCGGGATCGGCCGTTTCGAATCATCTTGACACGCAATAACGGTTTTCTGAACATAACTCGAGCTTTAGGACAGCTAAAGAGCTGATAAACACAGCTAATCGATGTAGAATGATTCGGCGCGTTCGCCTGTTGAACCTAGAGGTCTGAACTCGGTTTGCTAGCCGAGCAAGGTGCGCAAACCTATTCGTATTATTCGAGTCATCTTGACAGACGCTCTCGGTGTTCTGTACGAAACTCGAGCTACAGAACTGATACTTACAGAATATGATTCAGAATAATCAGTGGTCGTTGTCTGTTCAATCGAGAGCTCTGAACTCGGTCTGCTGCCCGATCTAGAATCGCGAAACTATTCGTGTTGTTCGAGTCATCTTGAGAGATGCTGTCGGTTCTCTGCACTTAACTCGGGCTGTAAGGGGACTGCAGGGATGGTTATCACAGCAATCGATTCGAAGAAATCAGGCGCGTCCGCCTTTCGAATCCAGAGCTCCGAACTCTGTCTTCTGCCCGAACTAGGTGCGCGAAACTGTTCGTATTGTTCGAGTCATCCTGAGAGGTGCTGTCGGTTTCCTGCACTTAACTCGGGCTGTAGGGGGGGCTGCAGGGCTGGTAATAACAGGAATCGATTCAGAGACATCAGGCGCGTCCGCCTGTCGCATGCAGAGGTCTGAACTCGGTCTGATACTCGAGCTAGGTTTGCGAAACTATTCGTATTGTTCGAGTCATCTTGAGAGGTGCTGTCGATTTACGCACGTAACTCGGGCTGTAGGAGAGCTACAGAGCTCGTACAGAAGACAATCCAGAAGCATCGGGGGCGTTCGGCTGTTGCATCCGAGAGGTCTGAAATTGCTTGGGCTGAAAAACTGTTTTTGCAGTGTAATTTTTTCCGACATTATATGTTGTCAGGAAGCTCTACGAGTCCCCCGGCGGTAACAAAGGTTGACGGTTTACCGCCGGCGCCCAGTTTTCCCGAGAGCTCTCTGAAAGCTAGAGGGTTTTAGATAAAAAGCTGGACTGGTGGTGCCTGCCAGCAGCCCATCTTCGCCGCTCCAGAATTACCGCAGCCACCTGCGGCTGTGGCTGGGAGGGGGAAACTATCGCGAATTTTTCGCGGTGGTTTTCTTCTTCCAGCCGCGTCCGCGGCCGCGGCTGCGGCTCTGGCTGTGGCTGCGGCCGCGGCTGGGAGGGGGAAACTATCGCGAATTTTTCGCGGCGGTTTCCTTCTTCCAGCCGCGGCCGCTGCTGCGGCTGCGGCTGCGGCTGCGGCTGCGGCTGGAAGGGGAAACCACCGCGAAATGGTTTTCTTCTTCCAGCCGCGGCCGGGCTGCGGCTCTGGCCGCGGCTGGGAGGGGGAAACTATTGCGATTTTTTCGCTGTGGTTTTGCTTTTCCAGCCGCGGCCGCGGCCACGGCTGCGGGTCCGGCTGTGGCTGCGGCTGGGAGGGGGGAAACCATTGCCAATTTTTCGCGGTGGTTTTTTTCTTCCAGCTGCGGCCGCGGCCGCGGCTGCGGCTCCGGCCGCGGCCGCGGAGGAGGGGCCGGCCAGCAGGGAGCAGAAGAGAGCAGCAGCGGCGAGGGAGCGGGAGGGACGACGACGACGACGACAGAGGCGCGAGGGGCCCGCGGGGGGGCACCGGGAGAGCGCAGCAGGGCAAGGCAAGCAGAGGGGGGCCGGCCAGCGGGGAGCAGAAAAGGGCAGCAGCGGCGACGGAGCGGGAGGCACGACGACGACGACGACGACGACAACGACGACGACGACGACGACGACGACGACGACGACGACGACGACGGGGGGGGGGGGCCGCCGCCGCCACGCAGCCTCCACAGGCGCTCCTCCTTCCTCTTCCTTTAGGCTCAAGGAGCCTTGAGCTTCTAGCGCGGCCCGGGGGTCTGCAGTCGTTCCGCAGGGAGCGGCGGCGGGCTCTGGGGCCTATCCTCTGGGCTAACCCGAGGGAGATCTGCTGTCTCACAGGAGATGGCGGGGCACCTGGTGAAAGCCCAGGACCTGCTGCTGCCTCCGGGTGGCGGTGGGGGAGCTGGTGCAAGCCCAGCAGGGTCGTGCATCCTGCGCGGACTGCGGCGCGTCCGGTGGACACCCGCGACGACCTCCTGTTGCTTCCTCCCGGAGGCGGCGGGGGCGCTGGTGAAAGTCCAGCAGAGCTGTGGCCCCCTCCGGGGACTGCGGCGTGCCCGGTGAGAGCCCGGGAACCTCTCTCTTCAAGACCTGGGCTCTCCTGCCCGGGCCGCCCTTCGGGGTGTGCCTCAGAGCAATCTGAGGAAACGCTGGAGCCTGCAGAAGCTTTCGAGCACGCTGTGGGGGAAGGCTCGGCCGCGTACGCGGTTGTGCTCTCGAGTGATCGAGAGAAATGCTGGGTTGATGCCGGCTCTCCCTCCGCGGGTGCGATGCGCGGACACCCCAGGGCTAGACACACTTGGGTTCACCGACACTTCACTGCAGTCGCTCGGGAGTCTCCACTCTCCGAGAGAGATAGTAGTGAAGGGAACCTCGATCCTACCGAGGCTAAACAAAGGACCGCTGCATCGGGCGCTCGGGAGTCTCCTCTCCCTTGGCAGCTAGCTGTTGCGGAAGCCCCAGCTCCGGCTGGGCCCCTGGTCGCGCCACGCTGTGCGGCCTGGGAAAGTCCCGCGAAAGCGGGCCCTGGTTCCCTTCCAGGTGGGCCTTGTGCCGAGGGGGCCCGGTGGTTCATCGCATCGGGTTACACTGAAGGAAACGAAGGTTTGGAGAGAATGTTTGTATGTGCGGAAGCCTGGTGTGGCGGTGGCGCGGCGGGCGCGGTGGGCGGCCGCGACTGCGGTCTGCGCTGGGAGGACGAAACGCTCGCGAAATTTTCGCGGGCGCTTTCGGCGCCAGCGCGGGCTGTGCGGCGCGGGGAGAAGGCCTCTGGGTCAGTGCGCTGGGAGGGGGAAACTATCGCGATTTTTTCGCGACGGTTTTCTGCTTCGGCGTGTGGTCTGTTGGGCCGAGCGGGCGTATCGGGAACTCGGAGGGGGAAACGCTCGCGGATTTTTCCCGAGGGTCTTTTGCTCCGGGGGCCGCTCGGTGCGGATGTGTCTCTTCGGAGGCAGCGCGCTGGGAGGGGGAAACTATCGCGAATTTCCCGCGACAGTTTCCCGATTCTGCGCGTGCGGCGGGCGCGGTGGGCGGACGCGACTGCGGTCTGCGCTGTGAGGGCGAAATGCTCGCGAAATTTTCGCGGGCGTTTTCGGCGCCAGCGCGGGCTGTGCGGCGCGGGGAGGTGGCCTCTGGGTCAGTGCGCTGGGAGGGGGAAACTGTCGCGAATTTTTCGCGACGGTTTCCTGCTCCGGCGTGTGGCCTGTTGGGCGGAGCGGGCGTTTCGGGAGTGGCGCTCTCCGAGGGGGAAACGCTCGCGGATTTTTCCCGAGGGTCTTTTGCTCCGGGGGCCGCTCGGTGCGGATGTGTCTCTTCGGAGGCAGCGCGCTGGGAGGGGGAAAGCATCGCGAATTTTTCGCGACAGTTTCCCCAGTCTGCGCGTGCGGCGGGCGCGGTGGGCGGCCGTCGTTGCGCTCCGCGCTCGGAGCAGGAGACGTTCGCGAAATGTTCGCGGTCGTCTTCGGCTCTGCCGCGGGCTGTGCGTTGCGGAGAGGAGGCTACTGGGTCAGGGCGCTGGGAGGGAGAGTTTTTTTTTTGACTTTTCGCGGGAGGTTCCGGCGGCGTCGCGGGCTTCGGCTCCGGTCCTTCCGGGCGGGAGCGCGCGGGTCTTGGATTCCGTCGCCGTGCCAGTCCCAGCGCGGCTCGCTGACGATTTGCCGTGGGAAAGCAGTGATGACCGTGAATTTATAGAGCTCTTCGACGCGGGGGAAAGTGATGCTTTTGCCGCCAGCGACTGTGACGACGACGACGAGAATGACGATGACGACGATTGGTTTGGACCTGACGACGTCGTCTGGTCAGCCCCCGTCCGGGCTTCCGCTTTGGCACTGGCGTTGGCCTCGGCTTCTGTCTCGGCCGTGGTCTCGGTCCCGGCCCCGTCTGTGCGGGGCGCGGAGCGCGCCCCGCCGCTGGGGGAATCTGTTGAGTGGGAGGACCGGCTGCGTGAGAGCTTGCGCGCAGAGCACGACGTGATCAGGGAGGAAGTCGTGGGTGATGCCGCCTGGGAGGCAGCGCAGCGCGAGCAGAAAGCGCATCGCAAGGCGTGCCGCGCGTCGCTTCGGAGGTCGCGCTGTGCGCGGCGGGAGGCGGAGTGGGCGCGGCGGACGGAGGCGGCGGCGGCGCGTAACGAAGAGATGGCGGTCCGTGTCCCGCTTCCGGTCGTGCCGCGCCCGCTTCCGCGCGATGAGTCGCCGCGTCCGCGCGATGAGTCGCCGCGGCGTGCCCGGGTGTCCCGCGCGGCGCTGGGGGGGCGGAGACTCGCGCGACTGCAGCAGTTTCTGAATGCCCGAGCGGCGCGGGCTGTTGATTCCGTGTGCACCCCGCGCGTGGCGCTGCCGTCTCTGGAAGCGCGTGTGTCTGCGCTGTCAGTCGGGGAGGTTGCGCTGATTGCAGCTTCAGTTTTCGCTGCGCTGGGTCTGTTCCCGCCAAGGCCACAAGTTCTGTCGGGTGGCCGCGCTGTGACGCGCGCGATGGCGCGCGCGCGGATGTGGAAAGAGAGAGAGAGCTTCTGGCGCGACGTGGACGCTCCGTCCGATGCGGCGCCGTCTGCCGCGAAGGTTCGGGTCGCCAAGTGGTTTTACTGTGGCCTGCGTGGGCTCTCCGCGCGGAGGTGCGGGGGGCGGCGCGTGTGCGCGCGCAGGTTCTCCCCCGGCATTGGCATCGGCGCTGCCAAGGCCAGGGCGGGCCGGGGCGCGGACGAGTGCGTGGGGGGCGCTGCCTGGAGGGCGTCGCAGAGGGCGGGGCAGTGCGTTGGCGATGCGGCTCTGCGCGTGGCCTGTGTCTTCGCCGCGCTGGGCGGTGTTTTCTGGGATGTGTGTTCCCGCGTGGGACGACTCGGTGCTGCTGGGGGGTCTGGCGCGTCCCGCGCGTGGCGGCGGCGCCTTCGACGTGGCGTCGCGTCGGGGCGACTCGGAGTTGTTGATGCGGGAGATCGCCTGGGGCCGTGGCGGAATAAGTGTCTGCAATTGAGTGTCGCTCGGTGCGGGGGTGCTGGCGCGCGCGCGCAGGCGGAGTGCTTCTTCGAGTTGCAGTGCGCTAGTGATTCCGGAGCTGGGGCGCGCGGTGACGCAGCGGAGAAGGCGAACTTTGCTATCGTGCAGGATTGTCTGGAGGCGCGCCGTTCGAGGATGCGAGTCTATGAGGCGGAGAGTGCAGATGGTTTACTGCGTGGGGAGTGTTCCGGCGCATGGTTTTTGGGTTCCGCGGGGGGGGCCGAGATCGGCAGCGTTGTGTGGTACCCAGAGGGCCATGTCGCGACGGTCGTTGATGTGGACGGTCGCTTGGCCGCTGGCGTATCTCTCGGAGACGCAGGCGCCGCGCCGTGGCTGCGGTCGATTGCAGGCGCGCCGAAGAGGAGTGCGCCGAAAAAGAAGGCCGCCGCGAAAAGCCAGCGAGGTGCGCATCTCCGCGGTGCGCAGAACCCGAACGTCATGGCGGGCGTTGCTGCGCGGGAGCGACGCGCGACCGGTGAGGATGGGGCGCCGTCGTCGTCTGGCGAGGACATGCCAGTCATCCAGGGAGTCACCGTCGACGATGCCGATTCGGGCGATGCCGCGGGGGCGTCCGTGCTTCGTCGACCTGCAGCTGCGGTCGCCACGCGCGGCCGTGCGTCTGGGGACGAGAGCGATTCGGGTGAGGACATGCCGATGCTTCCAGGGGTTGCGGTGGAAGAGGATGGCGCGGGGGCTGCTCGGGCGCGATCGGACGCCGTCGCACCGCAGGCAGCGGCTGCGAGGCCCGCTCTTCGGGGCGCGGCTTCGGCCGCGGCGCCGCCAAGCGATTCTGATGGCGAGGAGATGCCTGTCTGATCGTGGAGTGATCGTGGATGTCGGGGGTGCTGACGATGGTGCAAACCATGGCAGCGGGCCGGCCGCGCGTCCGCGCGGTGCCCGGAGAGCGCGCCGGAAGCGCGGGGCCGCGGACGGGGCGCTTGCGTCCGAGGCAGAGTCCCGGCAGTTCCAGCCGGATTACGTGGACGAGGACCGCTGCAAAGGGCTGACGTGGGGGGGGGGCTGGGGGCGAGAGCAGTGCCGGTTTCGGCCGAAGACGGGGGGCGACGTGTGCGGGAAGTGTGCTCGATATGGGTGCCCGCACGGGCGCGTCAGGGGCCCAATTCCTGCAGGCGGGTTGGATAAGTTCAAGGAGTTCGCGCTCAAGGCGAACAAGCCATCTAAGCAGTGGTACGCGCGGCACGCGATGTGGGACGTGGCGTCGAATATGAAGCCTGAGCTGAAGTCCTTGTGTGAGGTGGACGAGCACGGGCGATTCGTGTTAACGAACAGTGAGTACGAGCAGTGCCTCAAGCAAGTCCATGACAATTTGAGAAAGAATAAGGGCCAAGGCCGTTCTGGCTTCGTATACGAGAAGGGGGCAGGGGTGCGGACACTGCAGGATCGTTGCGGGGAGGGAACTACTCGGTTCGGATCAGAGAGGGAGTCCTACAATGGGCAGCAGGGGGGGAAGGTGTTCATGTGGTACAGCAGGGCGGTCTTCAACAAGTACCTGGGGCAGCTGCAAGCTTCCGAAATGAAATGTAGCGAGAAGGACTGCGTGGAGGCGTTGCGGTTGACCAGCGAGGAGATCCGGCGGTACCCAATGAAGCAGCAGTATCTGAAGCCGTACGCAGGCCCGCAGTGCTATCCGCACATTGATCCGCGTTCGAAGGAGAACAGGCTGCACGCGAACGAGAAAATGGGGCATGCGCCCGGAGAGGATCCGCAGGGGGGCGGCGACGGCGGCGCCGGGCCCGAGGCGTGCGGGGGAGCCGACGACGGGGCGTCGCACTTGTTCTGTATTCAGAATTGGGCGCAGTGTGATCGGTGCCACTGCTGGCGCCTGCTCCTGCCTTCCTGCGCTGCGCGCGCGCGAGGGGATGAGTATTGCAAGGTTCGCGATGCCGACTTGGATTGGGAGGAGTGGTTGAGGGGGGCGGCGCATCGGTGTGCGGCGGCGGCTGGTGCGTCGAGAGACCAGGACGCTGCGCTCGGTGGGGGGGGCGGCGACGCCGTGGAGGGTGCGATGCAGCAGGGCGGCGGCGCGGGCGAGGGCGGGGGTGGGGGGGGGGTGCGCGGCGGCGCTCGGAAGCGGCGCCTGGGGCGGAAGACGTCCGAGGCGGAGGCTGCCGAGCCCGCCGCGGTGCGCGGCGGGGCGCGGAAGCGGCGGCTGGGGCGCAAGACGTCCGAGGCAGAGGCTGCTGGGGGCGACGCGGGGCGCGAGGCCGCGGGGGCCGGGCCCGCGGGGGAGGGCGCCGCGGAGGTGGCGGCGGCGCGGAAGCGGCGGCTGGGGCGCAAGACGTCCGAGGCAGAGGCCGCTGAGAGCGGTGCGGGGCGCATGGGCGCGGAGGAGGGGCGAGTTGGCGAGGGGGGCGCGGAGGTGCCGGAGGCGCGCTGGGGGCGCCGGAGACTCGAGCGCAAGACGTCCGCCGAAGAATGGGCCGAAGCGGGCGGTGCGGTCCGCGGAGCCGTGGATGAGGAGGGCGGTGGTGACGAGGCTTGCGGCGGCATGGCGGAGTTATCGGCCTCGGATTGCGACGACGAGCGTTCTGCGTCAGATCATGAGTGCGCCTCGGAAGAAGACGCGGCGCCGCTGCCGCGCGAGGTGCGCAGCGCGCTCGATGCGGAGCTGGTGCGTTTCGCGGGTGCTGGGCCGCCGACGGAGGCAGACCTGGCGGGGGCGCGAGCGGCCGAGGAAGGGCGCGGGAGCGCGCCGCGCCGCGCGGGATTGTCGCGAACCGGAGGTGGGGATGCGCGGGCGTGGGCAGTTGCGTCCGTGCCCCACCTCAAGGACAAGCGGATGGTGGCATTGGTCGGTGCCGTCCGCGAGTACTTGGTGTTGTGCCGTCAGTGCGACCGGGCTAGTTTTCGGATCCAGGGGTCGGACGGTGATAAGTTGCGGGGTGCGCTGATGGAGCCGGGGCGGCCAGGACAGTTCGGGCGCGTGCTGCTGGAGCTGGAGGATCGCGCGCGCGGTCGTGGGCCGAGCGCGGAGCGTTCGTCTTGGGAGGCGATAGCCGTGGAGGAGGATTTCCGTCGTCGCTCGGAGTGGCCCCGAGTGCGTTTCGAGTGTAGTATGTTGCAGACGCCGGTCGTGTCCGAGAGCGGCGGGGCGCAGTGGCGGGCGGTGCGGTGCTGCGATGAGCCGGACGGGGGCGATGCGGACGATTTCCAGGCTCTGTGGCAGCGCGAGTCGCGGGTCGCGGCCGGCTTCGCAGCGAACGTGGTTCGGGATGACGACGTGGTCGTGTTGCCTGTGGAGCGGCCTGCCGGGTGGACGGAGCCCGCGCACATGGCGAGGGCGTGGTGGCGGGGCCAGGGCCCGCGGGGGCGCAGAGCAGAGGAGGGGGAGAATCCTGGGCGCGTCTGGGTGGGCCAGCTGCAGGAGGGCGCCGGCGTGGCGGGGCTGCTGCCCGAGGGCGGCGCGGGCGAGCGCACTGCGAAGGAGGGGCTCGACGCGCTGCAGCAGGCCGGTCAGGGAGCTCGGGGGGCGGGTCGCGCGGGTCGTGGCCGGGGGCGCCGAGCGAAGAAGCGCGGTCGGTACGGGAATGATTTGCGGGCCGTTATTCGGACCAGATGGGCGCCTGGAAGGTCGTCGGAAGGTGCCGGCCTGGGCGTCGCGGAGTCGTTTGTGTTTGGATCAGCGCCAGAATCGGAGCATTGGGAGATTCGTCCGGAGGCGCGTTTGCGCGATCGCTGCGGAGGGCGTGTAGACCAACGAGCGCGTGTTGCTGCAGGGGGCGTTCACCAGAAGTGCATGCTGCTGGCGCTGAAGACGGTGCCGCTGCGCGTGGCGAAGTATGACGTGCAGCTGCGCGATGCGTCCGTGCGGGCCGTGCAGGCGGCGCAGGCGATCCTGACGCGCATGGTGAAGTTCGCGTGCCACGAGTGCCAGGAGCGGTTCCCGGCGTTCCACCCTGCCTTCGAGCCGCCGGGCCAGCTCGCGGATAAGATGCTGCTGCTCCGTCGCGGCGGGGACGGGCTGGCTGCGTGCTGCGCGGAGGTGGCCGAGTGGGACGAGGTGCCGCCGAGCGACCCGCCGGATGGCTTCGCCCTGGAGTGCGCGGGCGTGTGCATGCGGTGCAGGCGGGATCTGGACAAGCAGGCGGCGGCCGCGCCCACGGAAGACGACTTGTATCAGGTGGTGGGTCTCCGCACCGCGCAGAATCACATGGACCCGTGCTTCCGGTTCCCCTCCGATGACCTGCGCGACCTGTTCGACCAGGCCACGCTCACGGAGAGCCTGCTCATTGCTCTGGACCACATGCAGGTGCATCTGGCCACCGTGTCTCGGACAGGGCTGCGCAAGTTCCGCAAGAACATCATCTCGTTCCCGCAGGATGTGGCCGGGTTCGCGCGGCGTCACGAGCTGATGAAGGGGTACCGCGTCGGGGATCGCGTGAACTCGGTGCGCGGACCTGGCGAGCGCCCCGACGACCCGCACCGCCCGGAGCGCATGTCTGTGTGTATGTGTGTCTGTGTGTCTTTGTGTCTGTGTGCCTTTGTGTCTGTGTGTATGTGTGTCTGTGTGTCTGTGTGTCTCTGTGTCTGTTTGTCTTTGTGTCTGTATGTCCGTGTCTTTTGTGTCCTTGTGTCCGTGTGCTCGTGTCTGTGTGTTTGTATGTCTGTGTGTTTGTGTGTTCGTGTGTCTGTGTGTCTGAGTGTCTGCGTGTCTGGGTGTCTGTCTTTCTGTGCGTCTGTGTGTGTGTGTCTGTGTGCCTTTGTGTCTGTGTGTCTTTGTGTATGTGTCTGTGAGTTCGTGTGTCTGTGTGTATGTGTGTCTGTGTTTCTTTGTGTCTGTGTGCCTGTGTGTCTGTGTGTCTGTGTGTCTCTGTGTCTGTTTGTCTGTGTGTCTGTATGTCCGTGTCTTTTGTGTCCTTGTGCCCGTGTGCTCGTGTCTGTGTGTTTGTATGTCTGTGTGTTTGTGTGTTCGTGTGTCTGTGTGTCTGAGTGTCTGCGTGTCTGGGTGT
Source organism: Prorocentrum cordatum (assembly GCA_963575745.1). NCBI lineage: Eukaryota > Dinophyceae > Prorocentrales > Prorocentraceae > Prorocentrum > Prorocentrum cordatum. Next base: position 39,585 of record CAUYUJ010006803.1, read on the forward strand.
CTGTGTGTCTGTGTGACTGGTTGTCTGTGTGTCTGTGTATCCTTGTGTCTGCGTGTCTGTGTGTGTGTGTGTGTCTGCGTGTCTGTGTGTCTGTCTGTTTGTGGATCTGTCTGTGTGTCTGTCTTTCTGTGCGTCTGTGTGTGTGTGTCTGTCTGTCTGTCTGTGCGCGTGAATTTGCGTGTGTGTGTGTGCGCGTGCGTGTGTGCGTGTCAGTGTGTGAGTGTGTGCGCGCGCGGCGCTGGCAGCCCCGCGCTGCCGCCCCCCCCCCCCCCCTTCCCGGGCGCTCCGCGAGGGCGGAGTGGTTGGAGTGGAGGGAGGGCCGGCCCCCAAATGGGGCGGCGCCTCCCTCGGCTCAAGGAGGCGGCTGGATCCCACAGACGTCCAGGGCAGGGCGGCCCGCAGCGGGGCCATAGCCTGCCGTCAGAGCACCGACGAGTTCGGCTACAGGTCAGCTAGGTGCTTTGCTTGCTTGTTTTTGTGCTTCACTGTGTACATCATTTCTTTCTTCGACTTATCTGTCTGACGGACACATTCTCTGACGGACACATTGTTGCTATTGCTTCTTGTCTCATCTGACGGACACATTGTTCTGACGGACACATTGTTCTGACACTGCATATTGTCTGGTCTGACGGACACATTGTTCGCACATTGCACATTCTTTGGTCTGACGGACACATTGTTGCTATCTCTTCTTGTGACAACGGCGGGCTACGACTTTCGGCAGCTCAATAAGCGACGGTCCAGACAATCAGAGGTTTCCGACACACAGTGGCTCAACAGGTACGGTGTTCAGGAAGTCACAGACACACAGTGGCTCAGTAGGTACAGCGCTGACAAAAAGATGTTGCAAGAAGTGAAGTCCTCTCAGGATAACATATCTGCAACTGTGCCTTTCCCTGACGATCGCTCTGTTCGTGCACGGGTATCAGAGGATGATAGACAGGCGGAGGAGGTGAGGAGACAAAATGTGATTGCCAATGAGAAGAATGACAGTATTCGTTTGTTGCTTGAAATGGGGTTTGCCAGCAAAGACAACCAGACAGCCATTCGACATACCCTCGATCAACATACGACCAGAATGGATGTTCAGCAGAAGGCCATAGACAACCTCGGAGATCGTCAGACGAAACTTGAGTCCCTTGTTGCGTCTATTCAAGCGGGAGGTGCTCCCTCGATCGCGTCGGGTCCAGGATCGGGCGGAGGTACGGGAGGTACGACTGCACAACAGGCGGCACGTAACATGTGGCGCCCGACTTTCCTGGAGGTTAAGGGGTGGGTCAAGGATTGGCGAAACCCTGCTGTGCGCAACCAACAAATGTTGACATATGAGGATGGTATGATGATTATTAAAAATATTGCCAGCGTACTCAGTGAGGACGACAGGGCGTTGCTCGACTCAGACAGGACTGAACGACTCAACTCAGGCCGGGTGATGTTCGGTAACATGAAGATGGCAGTGAAGGGGGGAGTTTGAGGCAGACATCATTTGGAGATGGAAAAAATACCTCGATCAAGTTGTGACTCCTGTGCAGAATCGTACACCTCCCCCCCAGGTATCCAGATGCCATCGCCTGAACACCTCATCCAGGGCCTTTCTCAACATATAGATCCGACTTCATTGCGTTTCTCGGTGGACTGTGCACCATGGAAGCGACCACATGTAAAAGCTACGAGCCGATTCATGGCAGTTATGCGAGCACAGATTCCTACGGTGTCACTTCGTCCTGAGATCGGCCCCCCTGTCAGCACCATCTATTGTACTGTGAAATGGTCAACGCCCTTTCGCTCTGGGGGAATTTCGTGAAGGTACAGGCTGGCAGCTCTGGGATGATGCATGGAGGAATCTTGTGACGACATACGGTGTGCAGATCACAAAGGATACATTTCTTACGGAGTACAATCGTCAGTGAAAGAGAGCCCGACAGTTCTTTCAAATAAATGCTGCGACGTGGAACTGTCAAAGGGCTGGTGCAAAGAATTGCAGAGCGGCGGAAGTAATACACTGTCTGGCCCATGTTGGCCTTGCTGCTATTCAGGAGGGACAACATCTGATATCTAGTGAGTGCACACGCCTGGGGTTTAGTGTTTTCCCATCAAAGGATGGGAAGGCGGCCATTATGATGAATGGACAATGGAAGGGACAGATTCGGGATATTATCGCTACACAATCTAGGCTGGTCGTGGCTGTCTTGGGCAAGAAAAACCACCCAATTATCTTTGCGAGCGTTTATCTTCCAGATGAGAGCGTCAAAGATGCCGAGACTATATGTGACGAAACGGTTGCGGAACTTACACGGATTATTAGAGAATGCAGTGGGAAATATAGGACTCCAAGCGTGGTTATCTCAGGGGATTTCAATGTGGAGCTCCCTGGGAACACTTGTGGGGAATTCAAGGGTATTAGATATGCTATCACGGGTGGTGGCGTGGATGGGAGGATGGTTTATTCGGAGGAGGGTACTAAGATCAGAGAGAGGGAGAGGATCAAAAACGACATGAGGAGGAGGATAATAGGTATGCTCATGGAGTTCGGTTTGAAGGCTGCCAACACATTTCAAGATAGGTCTGTGACGTGGACAGGCTACGCGAGGGGGCGCGTGCCAGCAAGGTCCGCTGTGCTCGACTATATGTGTATACCGCTTCGCTGGGACATAGCGGAGATGACGGTATCATACGAGTTTCACAGAGGGGGTAAGCTGGCTACCAGCCGCTTGTCTGACCATGCGATGCTTTTTCTTTCTGCTAGAGACCACGGGAGTCCTGACAGATTTTGGAATGCATGTTATAGACCACGGGTGCAGTTGGTAGGTTACACGCCTAGTACATGGTATGACGAGAACATCGCACGTACACAATGTGATGAGATGATGGAACGGATTCAGGATCTCCAGGGTGACGGTGATGATGATGACATGGGCCTCAAAGGGACCCCCAATGGTATACCTTACGAGACAAAGACCTGCGACGACGACGGTCCTGGATGTGGTACTCCTCGGGACTTTCGTGGTTTGGCTTCTGGACTCGTGAACAGTTTTACCCAGGGAGTTGCTTTTCAGACCAGGGATGCCGCTCGAAAACCTCCCGTGCGACCGTCAGGACTCCAGCCGTTGCTTGAACGGCGTCGTGCACTGCCGCCTGGACAGAGTCCTGAGAGGCGTGAGCTGACACGTCAGCTCAACGCCCTGCGGAGACAATACCGCCGTGCTCGTCTGGAGTGGCAGATCCCGCCCGTGCGCAGACGTGTACGCAACACACTACACAATCTGGGAGGGACGGAGGATAGACAGCATTGGGAGAGGATCATACATCGTACTTGTCAGGAGCAGTTCTCATCTCTTGAGGCACGTTCGGCCAACAGTCGCCTGTTGCAGGAGCTGCGACGGGAGGCCAACATGATGCCGGCCTCGAATTTACCTTTCAGCACGCTCTTGCGTGCTCGGAGTCGGCTCCGATCGTCCAGGGCGACAGGACGGGACGGTGTGCCGTGCGAGATATTGAAGAAAATACCATGGGCCTCTCTGAATAAGATGCACACAATCTTTGACCAGGTCTTTAGGGGTGTGATCCCATACCCTGAAAGTTGGCGTGAGATCCTTGTTTGTGTTATGCCGAAGAAGACCCTCACTAGTAACATGTCCGACTGCAGGTTCCTGTGCTTGCTCAATGCTATCGCACGTTGGTATGTCAGCACGCTTCTGTGTATGATTGAGGAGTCTGTGGAGTCTTCGGGTGTACTACGCCGTTTGGGCCTCTACGGATTCCAGCGTAACCGCAAGACTTTCGAAATCACTGCGGCCCTCAAAAATATGGGCCAACATGCGTCCAAATGGCGTGATCAAGAACTGCACGTTGCTATCTGCGATATCCGTAGGGCCTTCGACCATGCCACTGTGGGGAAACTCCGTGAGGCCCTTCAATGGAGTCAGGTACCTCTGCAGTTTCAGATACCCCTTCTGGAGGCTGTACTTTATGGGAGTTGTGAGGTCACAGGTGAGGGTCTGAGTATTGGGGGATTCTCTTGGGATGTGAATATTAGAACTGGAGGTCCAGAAGGGCCACTGGCTTTCAACCTTATTGCTGCCCACATGTGGAGTGCGACGTTTCATACATGGGATGTCTTGGGGTACGGTTACAGATGCGAGATTGTAGGGGGAAAATGGAGTACGACGGTTCAGCATACGGTCAACCACATGGTATGGGCTGATATCGTGGTAGTACTGGCTCAAAGCGAATCACAACTTACCGAGATGCTTTCGCAGCTCACACACTCTCTTGTGCGACACGGCATGGAATTGAAACCCATTCAAGCTGATGCCACTCCCATCCCTCTGCTTGGCGAATACCTTGTATTTGGACAGGATGTTATTTTTGAACAGGACGGTACGATCTCACAGGCACATAATATTGAGATCTCATCGACGACCAAGGAATTTCAGACTTTTCGTTTATCTCGTGTGACGTCTACGGTGCTGTTGGGTGTATTCATTACCACCGACTATCGGGCACATTCTCATGAGGATCTGGCCTATCGACTGGATGCTGCAAGGAGGGCATTCTATGCACAGAAGGCTTACTATGGGGCCAGATGTGTACCTACCAACGCTAAGTTTCAGAGGTATACGGAGCGGATTCAATCTCAGATACTGTATGGAGGAGAGAATCTCACGTTGGATGACAGCAGTCTTGAGGACATCCACCGCTTTGAGGGCCAATGCTTGCTGCAGATCGTGGCCACGAGGAGACTGCCAGAGGAGTCCATTCAGGACTATGAGCTGCGTCGGAGGAGGAGATGCAGGACATTGTTTCAGGAGGCAGGTTTGATGCCACTGCCACAGCGTTTATTGTTAGCATGCGGGAATGTTGCCAAGGATTTGTCAAATTTTATCCAGTCTGTGCCTGTGCATAACTGCCACGATCGTTGTTGGTATGATGCGAGATTTGGTATGATGGCTTTCCCTAAGCAGTGGGATAACATGCGTGATCGAGCTGCCGCATTTTTCCATGCACATGCTTCCACACGTATTCGTCGGGAGGAAGGGGATATGAGGAGGAGGAAAATGGGGAGGGAAGTGACGGCTCAGCGCACATGGCAGTACCCACTACAGCAGTTCTTTGGTGATGACTGGTGGGACTGCATGCTGCACAGTGATTTTTTCACATGGGCTGTCGTGACGGCGGCCGAGCATATACACAAATATTTTCAGCCAGAACACAAGAGAGGATGTGGTATCAACTACGAGAAGGAGGAGGAGTTCGGTATTAGTGGAGGTATGGAGGAAGAAAGGGAACCCAAGAGAAGAAGGATGGAGGAGGAGGAGAATTTGAGACTCAGCAAGCGTATTGCACTATCGTACATGCGTGAGACGGTCTGGGATTTTACCACCCCTGGACTACCTGTGGAGATCTGCGGTGATAGTCTGCTGATTGTGTCGTGGACCAACGGTGTGTGGGCATGTGAACAGGTGGACTATCGCAAACGAGTTGCCAACTTGCAGGATCGGTTATGCAACGTATGTGTGCAGGAGGGGGGGAGACCACCTATGAAGGGACGTGACATTGTGAAGCATATCTTTAGGGAAAACAATGAGAGAGCTGACAGACTGACACATGAGGCCCGCGAGGGCCAAACTTATATCAAAGAGTCGTACGATTCTATATTTACTAACGCGATGAATGTCGTTGCCATTCGGGGTGCCTGGGATGGTGGCGTCTCGGCCTTAGGGGTTGGGTGTGGCTGCTGGCTCGATATCGGGTTTCGGACAAATACTAACGACTGTGTTTGGACGGAGGTGTACAGAGAAGCCTGGTGTTTGAGCGATGCTTGCACAGTTACTCAAGCTGAACTGAGTGCCGCGGAACGGCTGCTTGCAGCCACAGCTCGTCTTGCGCGTGTTTGCCGTCTCTTTTCATGTTGATGCCTGTGCTTGTGTATATCTACGCGCTTCGCGCTTATACTGTACAGGCTGAATTGTAACAGCTGACGCTGCCGTGTGGACACTGCGACTGGGCTCTGAGAGCCCGCTTCAGTCGACTCCAAGCCAAGCCCTCCCCCCTCCGGAGCGCTGGAAGGGGGTGTGGTGGGTGGGGGGGCTCTGTCTGCCTGTCTGTGTGTCTGTGTGTCTGTGTATCTGTGTGTCTGTGTTTTTGTGCGTCTGTGTGTCTGTGTGTCAGTGTGTCAGTGTGTCTGTGTATCTGTTTGTCTGTGTGTCTGTGTGTCTGTCTGTCTGGGTGTTTGTGTGTCTGTGTGCCTGTGTGCCTTTGTGCCTGCGTGTCTGTGTGTCCTTCGCAGCCGCGTGTCTGTGTGTCTGCGTGTCTGTGTGTCCGTGTGTGTCTATGTGTCTGTGTGTCTGTGTGCCTGTGTGCTTGAGTGTCTGTGTGTCTGTGTGCTTGAGTGTCTGTGTGTCTGTGTGTTTGTGTATTTGTGTGTCTGTATGGCTGTGTGTCTGTGTGTCTCCGTGTCTGTGTTTCTGTGTGTCTGTTTGTCTGTGTGTCTGTGTGTCTGTGTGTCTATGTGTCCGTGTGTCTGTGTGTCTGTGTGTCTGTGTGTCTGTGTGTCTGTGTGCCTGTGTGTCTGTGTCTGTGTGTCTGTGTGTCTGTGTGTCCGTGTGTCTTTTGTGTCTGTATGGCCGTATGTCTGTCTGTCTGTGTGAGAGTTTGTCCGTGTGTCCACGTGTCCGTGTGTCTGTGTGTCTGTGTGCTTGTGTGTCTGTGGGTCTTCGTGTCTGTGTGCCTATGTCTGTCTGTCTGTTTGTCTGTATGTGTGTCTGTGTGTCTGTGTGTCTGTGTGTCTGTGTGTCTGTGAGTCAGTGTGTCTGTGTGTCTGTTTGTATGTGTGCCTGTGTTTCTGTCTGCGTGTCTTCCTGTTTGTCTGTGTGTTTGTGTGGCCTTGTCTGTGTGTCTGTGTGTCTGTGAATCTGTGTGTCTGTGTGTTCGTGTCTCTGTGTGTCTGCGTGTTTGTGTTTCTGTGTGTCAGTGTGTCTGTGTGTCTGTGTGCCTGTGTGCCTGTGTGTCTGTGTGTCTGTGTGTCTGTGTGTCTGTGTGTCTGGGTGTCCCTATTTCTGTGTGTCTGTGTGTCTGTGTGTCTGTGTGTCTGTGTGTCTGTTTCTTTTTTGCGTCTGTGTGTCTGTGTGTCTGTGTGTCAGTGTGTCGGTGTATCCGTTTGTGTGTGTCTGTGTGTCTGTCTGTGTGTTTCTGTGTGCCTGTGTGCCTTTGTGCCTGCGTGTCTGTGTGTCCTTGTGTCTGTGTGTCTGTGTGCGTGTATGCGTGTGCCTGTGTGTCTGTGTGTCTGTGTTTCTGTGTGTCTGTGTGTCTGAGTCTCTGTGTGTCTGTGTGTCTGTGCATCTGTGTGTCAGTGTGCTTGAGTGTCTGTGTGTCTGTGTGTCTTTGTATTTGTGTGTCTGTATGTCTGTGTGTCTGTGTGTCTGCGCGTCTGTGTGTCTGTGTGTCTGTGTGTCTGTGTGTCTGTGTGTCTGTGTGTCTGTGTGTCTGTGTGCCTGTGTGCCTGTGTTTCTGTCTTTCTGTCTTTCTGTGTGTCTGTGTTTCTGTGTGTCTGTGTGTCTGTGTGTCTGAGTGTCCGCTTGTCTGTGCGTCTGTGTGTCTGTGGGTCTGTGGGTCTCTGTGTCTGTGTGTCTGTGTGTCTGTGTGTCTGTGTGTCCCTGTTCCTGTGTGTGTGTGTTTGTCTGTCTGTCTTTGTGTCCGTGTGTTTTTGTGTCTGTGTATCTGTGTGTCTGGTGGCCTATGTGTCTGTGTGTCTGTGTGTCGTGTGTCCGTGTGTCAGTGTGGCTGTGTGTCTGTGTTTCTGTGTGTCAGTGTGTCAGTGTGTCAGTGTGTCAGTGTGTCTGTGTGTCTATGTGTCTGTGTGTCTGTGTGTCTTGGTGTCTGGGTGTCAGTCTGTCAGTGTGTCCGCGTGTCTGTGTGTCTGTGTGTGTGTGTCTGTGCATCTGTGTGTCTGGTTGTTTCTGTGTCTGTGTGTCTGTGTGTTTGCGTGTCTGTGTGTCCGTGTGTGGGTCCGTGTGGTTGTGTGTCTGCGTGACCGCGTGTCCTTGTGTCTGTGTGTCAATGTGTCTGTGTGTCTGTGTGTCTGTGTGTCTGTGTGTCTGTGTGTTTTTGTGTTGGTGTGTCTGTGTGTCTGTGTGTTGGTGTCTGTGTTCCGTGTGTCCGTGTGTCTGTGTGCCTGTGTGTCTGTGTGTTTGTGTGTCTGTGTGTCCGTGTGTCTGTGTGTATGTGTGTCTGTGTTTCTGTGTGTCTGTGTGTCTGTGTGTCTGTGTGTCTGTGTGTCTGTGTGTCTGGGTTTGTGTGTCTGTATGTCCGTGTGTCTTTTGTGTCCGTGTGTCCGTGTCTGTGTGTCTGCATGGCTGTGTGTTTGTGTGTCCGCGTGTTTGTGTGTCTGAGTATCTGCGTGTCTGGATGTCTGTGTGTCTGTGTGACTGGTTGGCTGTGTGTCTGTGTATCCTTGTGTCTGCGTGTCTGTGTGTCCGTGTGTCTGCGTGTCCGTCTGTCTGTGTGTCTGTGTGTCTGTCTGCCTGTGGATCTGTCTGTGTTGTCTTTCTGTGCGTCTGTGTGTGTGTCTGTCTGTCTGTGTGTCTGTGCGCGTGTATTTGCGTGTGTGTGTGTGTGTGTGTATGCGTGCGTGTGTGTGTGTGTGTGTCAGTGTGTGTGTGTGTGTGCGTGCGCGCGCGGCGCTGGCAGCCCCGTGCTGGCCCCCCCCCGCCCTTCCCGTTTCTCGGGCGCTCCGCGAGGGCGGAGTGGTTGGAGTGGAGGGAGGGCCGGCCCCTACCTGTGGAGATCTGCGGGGATAGCCTGCTCATTGTGTCGTGGATCAACGGTGTGTGGGCATGTGAACAGGTGGACTATCGCAAACGAGTTGCCAACTTGCAGGATCGGTTATACAACATGTGTGCAGGAGGGAGGGAGACCACCTATGAAGGGGCGGGACATTGTGAAGCATATCTTTAGGGAAAACAATGAGAGGGCTGACAGACTGACACATGAGGCCCGCGAGGGCCGAACTTACATCAAAGAGTCGTACGATTCTATATTTACTGACACGATGAATGTCGTTGCCATGCGGGGTGCCTGGGATGGTGACGTCTCGGCCTTAGGGGTTGGGTGTGGCTGCTGGCTTGATATCGGGTTTCGGACAAATACTAACGACTGTGTTTGGACGGAGGTGTACAGAGAGGCCTGGTGTTTGAGCGATGCATGTTCAGTTACTCAAGCTGAACTGAGTGCCGCGGAACGGCTGCATGCAGCCACAGGTCGTCTTGCGCGTGTTTGCCGTCTCTTTTCATGTTGATGCCTGTGCTTGTGTATATCTACGCGCTTCGCGCTTTATACTGTACAGGATGAATTGTAACAGCTGATGCTGCCGTGTGGACACTGCGACTGGGCTCTGAGAGCCCGCTTCAGTCGACTCCAAGCCAAGCCAAGCCTCCCCCCTCCGGAGCGCCGGAAGGGGGCGTGGTGGGTGGGTGGGTGGGGGGGGGGGCTCTGTCTGCCAGTCAGTGTGTCTGTGTGTCTATGTGTCTGTGTGTCTATGTGTCTGTGTGTCTGTGTGTCCGTGTTTTTGTGCGTCTGTGTGTCAGTGTGTCAGTGTGTCTGTGTATTTGTTTGTCTGTGTGTCTGTGTGTCTGTCTGTCTGGGTGTCTGTGTGTCTGTGTGCCTGTGTGCCTTTGTGCCTGCGTGTCTGTGTGTCCTTGTGTCTGCGTGTCTGTGTGTTGGTGTGTCTGCGTGTCTGCGTGTCTGTGTGTCTGCGTGTCTGTGTGTCCGTGCGTCTGTGTGTCTGTGTGTCTGTGTGTCTGTGAACCTGGTGCTCTGTGTGTCTGTGTGCTTGAGTGTCTGTGTGCCTGTGTGTCTGTGTATTTGTGTGTCTGTATGTCTGTGTGTCTGTGTGTCTACGTGTCTGTGTTTCTGTGTGTCTGTGTGTCTGTGTGTCTGTGTGTCTGTGTGTCTATGTGTGCGTGTGTCTGTGTGTCAGTGTGTCTTTGTGTCTGTGTGTCTGTGTGTCTGTGTTTTGTGTGCCTGTGTCTGTGTGTCTGTGTGTCTGTGTGTCCGTGTGTCTTTTGTGTCTGTATGGCCTTGTGTCTGTCTGTGTGTGTGTTGTCTGTGTGTCCGTGTGTCCGTGTGTCTGTGTGTCTGTGTGTCTGTGTATCTGTTGGTCTCTTTGGTCTCTGTGTTTGTGTGTCTCTGTGTGTGTCTGTCTGTCTGTCTGTGTGTCTGTCTGTCTGTGTGTCTGTGTTTCTGTGTGTCTGTGTGTCTGTGTGTCTGGTTGCCGGTGTGTCTGTGTGTCCGTGTGTCTGTGTGTCTTTGTGTCTGTGTGTCTGTGTGTCTGTATGCCTGTGTGTGTGTGTGTGTGTCTGTCTGTCTGTCTGTGTGTCTGGCTGTCTGTGCGTGTGTGTGTGTGTCTGTCTGTCTGTCTCTGTCTTTCTGTCTGTCTGTCTGTCTGTCTGTCTGTCTGTCTGTCTCTCTGTCTGTCTGTCGGTCTGTTTGTCTGTCCGTCTTGTCTGTCTGTCTGTCTGTCTGTCTGTCTGTCTGTCTGTCTGTCTGTGCGCGTGTGTATGCGTGTGTGTGTGCGTGTGTGTGTCAGTGCGTGTGTGTGCGCGCGCGGCGCTCGCAACCCCGCGCTCCCCCTCCCCCTTCCTCCAGGGCCCCGCGAGGGCGGAGTGGTTTGAGTGGGGGGAGGGCCGGCCCCAAGATGGGGCGGTGCCCCCCACGGATGCAAAGGAAACGAGACTACTGTGTATTCAAAACGCGTTATCTAAACTTTATTCTATGTGTGTGGTCAAGTTAGCGGAGGATTATATGGAGGAGGTGGGGATGTTTCGGAGATTTGGTGTGTATGGATTTGTGAAAGGACGGAGGCCATATGAGATTACGACTGCATTGAAACACTTAGGTCAACATGCTAGCAAATATCAGCACGCAGATGATCAATTACATGTTGCTCTCGCAGATGTTTATCAAGCTTTTGATCATTGTACGGTTGCTAACTTCAGTTCTGCCATGGCATATTGTAGTATACCATATGTTATCCAACATGCGATGATTGAGTCCCTGGTTTATAGTGATGTGGAGATCTCGTGTGAGAATCTCGACTTCGAGCAGTTCTCAAAGGTGTCCTGGGATCGCTGTATACGTACGGGTGGACCTGAAGGACCGTTTGCCTTTAATTGTATTGCCGTGGCGATGTGGGGGGAACTGTTCGAGAAATGGGATGAACAGAAGTTGGGGTATAGGGTCGAGTTTCGAGCGAGTGCGAGGGACGAAAACGGGAGCGTCGAAACGGTGTCGATTTACTTGAATCATGCCTTATGGGCTGATAACATCGTTGTCCTGGCGAACTCGGCGTCGGATTTGGCTCAGATGATGCTGGCAATGACACACTCACTTGAGAAATACAGTATGCGATGGAAAGAGGCGTCTCTGGAGTATTTAGTTTTCGGTGAACCTCTAGAGTATGATGAGAATGAACACATCGTTCCGACCATGGACCTGGTGATCAAAGGATTTCAGGACCCAGAACGTGAATTGAGATTTCGCAGAAGGGCTGAGGTTCATCTCCTAGGAGTCTGTATTCCGGCTATATTTCCTCGATATCATGCGGATGTAGCGTACAGATTGGACAAAGGAAGACAGGCCTTCTATGTTGACATCAAGTTCTATACCAGCAGATGTATACCATTGGGGGAAAAGTATTCTAGATATCAACAGCTTGTTCAGTCGACAGTATTGTATGGATTAGATGGAGTAGCAGCAGATGAAAGTTCGATTGAGAGACTTCATGTGTTTGAGGGAGAGTGCTTGCTCAGAATATTGAGAACGAGACATCTTCCTGATGAGCCGTGGGACGAGTATACACATCGGAAGTACAGCCGATGTAGGAAAGCTTTTCATGATCATGGGTATCAGTCGCTGGTGCAAAAATTCTTGTATCGTCAGTGGTTGCTTGCATTGGATGTGGTGTCGTTTGCAAAATATCTACCTCATGACATGCCGCAGAGTGACAGAGCATGGAGGGACTCAAGGTTGGCAATGCTTGCATACGGAATCCGATATGATGAATGGCGGCAGAATTTTGGGGATATCATGCACAGATATAACTCAAAAAGAAAACGGTCAGAGGAGGGAAGCTACCGCAAAAGGAAAAGAGGGATTGACGCGACGGGTCTACATACATGGCACTATCCTTTCGAAAAATATTGGGGTGATCAGTGGTGGAGAGATTTCCAGCCTGATAGCTGGAGAGAGTTTGCAATATCTACGGTGGGTGAGGAGAAGTTCAGCTTGTTCCAATCAAATGTTAAAGGATCAGGAGGGAGACGTACTGTGTATGATATGGAAGAGGAGGGTGGAAATGAGGCAACACGTAAACGAAGGAGGAAGGAGGAGGAGGTCCAGAATGAAATCATCGCCAGACGTTTAGCAATAACAAACATGAAAGCAACAGAATGGGATTTCAAAACACATGGTTTTGGAGTGGAGATCTGTGGGGATTCTCTTCTTGTCATATCTTGGCTCCTAGGGAGGTGGGCGATAACTGACTACACGTATCGAAAAAGAATAGGCTATATCATTGACATCATGAGCGGTCTGACGGAGATCTATGGAGTTCGGGCACCTTCGAATGGCAGGGATCCTTTTAAGCATGAGTTTCGGGAAGTAAATGAGCATGCGGATCGACTCACACATGATGCCCGCGAGGGCAGATCACACGAATGGAAGCGCTCTTTTTGCATGACACACACATATGGACATATAACACCTATCGCATTGAGGGGGTCCTTCGATGGCGGTAAATCTGAGGATGGAGTAGGATGTGGTGCATGGCTCGAGGCGGCGTTCATATCCAGGTCCGACAGGATCGAAGGAAAGTTTTCGACCGTGTCCTGGCAACTCGTCTGGGAAAAAGCATGGTTGATTCCGTCGGAGAGCACAGTCACACAGGCTGAATTATCCGCAGCAGAGTGTACGGTACACAACATCGTTCGTTTGCTTGGTGAGTTTGAGTCTTACTTTACTTGATCGTGGATTGTGAAAGATTGTGCTCACACGGATGAATAAGAGTTTGGTTTCTCGTGTATTGCCCGCGTGTTTGACGCGGATGATATCTCATGAGCTTCGCTCTTGTCATCTGTCCGTGTGCTTGGCACGGTTTTGACTCGCATGATCATGCAAATAAGAGTCTCTGCCGAGACGGACACTGCGACTGGGCCGTCAGGCCCGTGAGAGTCGTTGCCAGCCAGCCCCCCCCCTCCGGAGCGCCGGGAGGGGGTCGGGGGGGGGTTCGTGCGTGTGTTTGTAAGTGTTCGTTCGCGTGACGTGGGTGTTGTTGTAAGTGTGTTCGTTAGTGCGTGTGTGTGTGCGTTTGCTTGTGTGACTGTCTCTGTTCTCAGTGCGTGTTTTCTGTGGGTGTTCGCGATTGCGTTCGTGTGTCTGGTGCGTGTGTGTGTGTCTGGTGCGTGTGCGTGTGTGTGTGTGTGTGTGTGCGCGTGTGCCTGTGTGTTCGTGCGTGTGTGTGTGTGTGCTTTTCCGTTTGCGTGTGTTTCTGTTTGTATGAGGGGGTGCGCGTGTGTCTGGTATGTGTGCGTGTGTGTGTGTGTGTGCGTGCGTCTGTGTGTGTGTGGGTATGGGCGTGCGTGTGGGGTGCGCGCGCATGAATGGGCGCGCGTGGATGAGTGTGCGCGCGCGTGTGGATGTGTGTTTGTGTCTGTGCTCGTGTGTGATTCTGTGTGCGTGCGTGCGCGTGCGTGTGCGCGCGCGCGCCCTCGATGGCGCCGTGGTCCGCGCGCCCCCCCCCCCTTTCTCTCTCTCCCCTGCCTCGGGCGCACCGCGGGGGCGGAGTGGGTGGAGTGGGGGGGGGGCCGGCCCCGGAATGGCGCAGCGCCTCCCCCCTCCGGAGCGCCGGCGGAGAGGGCGGGGGGCGAGGCGCGCGTGGGCGGCTTGTGTGTAGGGGTGTGTGCGCCTGTGTGTATGTATGTATGTATGTATGTATGTATGTATATATATATATATATACATATATATACGATTATGTGTGAACGCGTGCGGGCGTGCGTGTCTGTGTGTGCGTGAGTGTGTATGTGTGTGTGCGTGTTCGCATGCTGTCCTACGCGTGGTTTCATGTTTCTCTGTATGTCTGTGTTTTTAGGTGTGTTGCGTGTCTGTTGTGTGTGTGTGTGTGTGCTCGTTTGTGCTCGTGTGTGCGTGTGCTTGTATGTGTGAATGCATCTTCGCTACTCGGTTTCTCGACCTCGCGCCGAACACTTTCAGGGTCGGATGGGGACATGGGAAATACCTTGTTTGAAATGTCTAAGAAGATCATATCTGAAGCTCTCTGCTTTTTTTTTCCGAGCACTCTCGAGGGTGCGAGGAGCTCTACGAGGTCCCCGGCTTGCAGAGCCACATTAGGAACCTTTGTGTAACCTTTTGGCCTTAACTGTGGCCTTAACTGGAGCCTGGCGCTGTTCAAGACTTCAACTTTAACTTTCACTCTGCTTCGCTTGTGATATACAACGTAAACATGAACTAGTCGGCCTCCACGGTTTCTTCGTTGGAGGGCGGTCTGTGGAAGGATATGCTGCTGATCGGCTGTTGCTCTGATCAATGCAGTAAAACGGCATTGTATGGCCGTGGAACACGTTTTGGGTAGCGTTTCAACCAGCTCTTACACCATTCTCTAACCTGTTCCAACACTTTTGCATTCTCACATGTTGTGCTGCATCCTTTTCCTTGTTCCTGCATCCTATTCCGATGCCTATGCCTCAGTGTGAATGGAACCCGTGTAATACCCTCATATTTACTCCTTATCCTTACCTCTCCTGCGCCTGGCCGTCTGGGCTCAGGTATTGAGATAGATCGATCAGACCTTGATCGTGCGGGAGGGAAAGATATCCATCTATCCCTCCTTCTCTCTACCAACGGATCAGGGGTTCTGTACCCTTGTACTTCAACCCCATACACAGGTTATCAGCCCTTTAAAGCTCACCCTCACCGACTCGCCCGCGGTGACCTCGCATGCGAGCCTGATGGAGCCACTTCGGCGCATGCGCCGCAAGGGTTCCATCGGGGCTTCGCGTCCGAGCTCTCCCACGGCCCGACGGCTCGGTGACGAGTTGGAGAGCATTAATGCGGACTGTGTTGGTGTTCCTGATACCCCCCCCCCCCCAGCTCCGGAGGACCCGAGGCGCGACTAGCTGCTGAACTTCACCGCAGCGCCGCCCGCGGGGGGACAGGAGAAGGAGTAGGAACAGGAAGGAAGGAGTTTCACACGCCGACCTTCGATCCTCCCTCCCCTTCCCCGTCGGGGGCAATCCCAACCGCGTCAGGCGAAAGCCTTACTGGTCTCGATACTCCAGGGCGCTTTCGCGCTAACCGCCGATGGACCTCAGGCGCTGGGGCCCCCAGCCCTGCGACCGTCCCTGTGGCGGAGCACGTAGCTACCTTCGAGGAACTCAGTAGACCAGTGTCGGCACAGCCGCAGACGCGGTACCCCAAGGTATCATCGGATGAGACACCACACACACATGGTCCGAGTCGCAGCTCGTCCGCGCGCAACCGCCGTGGAGCCCCAGGCCCATGCGGCGAAAGCAGGTCGAGCCCGCGCACTGCCTCTCAGAGGCCATGTACTCCCCGCGACAGGGGACACAGGGAAGCTGACGCTCCCCACCTCTCCATCTCAGACGACCAGCTGGCGGAGACGTCCGCCGCAGGTGACATAGCTGAGCTCAGAGACCAGGTTGAAACCTTCGTGTCCAGCCAATACTCTGGACTACTACAGAGCGTTCAGACGAACGCCGCCGATGCTGCAGCCATGCGCCGCGATCTTGACGGCGCCTTAGGGATCATCGATTCCAGGATCGCCGAAGACCGACGCATCATAGGAGAACTGCAGTGCCAGGTTGATCGTGAAGTGTCACACTCAGGTGAACGAACGGCGATGGTCGAGAACCTGCGCAACTATCTCGCGCAGATGGAGCAACAGCTTGTGATCGTACGCGACACAGGCATTTCCGCAGTCAGGATTTTACATGATGAGATCCACGACCAGCTCCGCAACCGACCAACTCCAACCGAGGCCACAGACCTTGGCGTCGTTCAGTCTCAGATCAATGATCTTCGATCTTATCTAGACCACACTACGGCGACGCTTCGTACCGAAGCACACACCAACTCGTCGAACCTGATCGACATGTTGCAGCGTACTGAGAGAGTCATCACTCAAAGGCTTGATGTGACCAACGCTGTCGTGCAGCCACTCGCTAACCGGATCTCTGACATAGAGCAGCGTTTTCCTGGTGTACAGGACGCCCTGGCAGAGTTGCGTGTCGGACGAGCCCAGACTGATCAGCTGGATTCTCCTCCCACGGTTTACGATTTCGCCCGCCTCACTGACAGGTTGCAGGAGGTTCAGAAGGCGGCGGGCCACACGCAGTTGGAGCTCTCCCAGGTTATTCATGAAAGAGATACTGAGAAGGTGCGTGTAGAGAGTTACCTCGCACGTCTGGAAAGCGAGATGGAGGCACAAAGCGCCCGTCTCCGAGTATGCGAGCATCGACTTGATCGGTATTCACAACGCTCTCGGGATACTGATGAGTTTACACGCCAAAAGGTGGGTCAAATACAAGAAGACATGACGAGCTGGACGAACCAGCTGATCGACCACACTAACGACACCAACATCCACCTTCGACCTACAGTCGACCCGCACAGGCCGACGGCAGCGTCCGCCGAAGCACCACAAGCTTCTGCAGGACAACAACGACGTACGTCACCAGGAGCAGCCTCCGCGGCAGCTTCTGCACAGACACGTCATGTGTCTCCTGTGCGCACAGAACCAACCACTGACGGTGCACCGATACCCTCACAACCAGTGTCTGCGGTGTCGGTCCATACAACGACCCCTATCAAGGAGTCAGACACTGTCCGGGTACCTGTCTTGCCTAAGATCACGCAGCTGCTGGAGTGGCAGCAAAGAGTGCGGAAGAACTTCGGAGCCGCCTCAGGGCGACCATCCAAAGCATACGCCTTCCTATGCGTGGCAGAACAGCCCGAATGTACATTCGAGGATTTACAAGACAGTGGAGACTTTGAGAGCATCGATTGCAAACTCGCAACCGCTCTGAGCGACATCTTATCCTCAGACTTACGCTACCAAATCAGGCTCATCGAGACTAGAGAGCACAAAGCAGGACGCATGCTCAAAGGACGCCAAATCTACTGGCATATCCTGCAGTCCTACAAAGTGACAGACGTTGACGACGACCTGCGCGATTTCGAGCGCCTGAAAGAACTGAGGATGAGAGATGAAGATTTGCAACGTTTCATTACCGATTGGGACGCCTTACTCTTGGAATGCCGAGAAGTACCCGATCCAAAGATATTGGAATCGCTATTTCGTACACAGATTCGTAGACATGCATGGATGAAACAAGACATGTACGAGTACCAGCGCATGAAGATGAGCGACCCAAATCGTACCTACGGTTGGCTTCGACAGCGTGTCCTGGACATACTGGAGTACGAACATGAGACACGATCTCAGGTCAACGTGTGCGCTGCATGGAAGAAAGGCAATTGTCGCAACGGAGAACGGTGCAAGGCTTTACATACATATTCCAGGGACTGGAAGAACAACAAATCTTCCAGAACATCAACGGCTGGTGGCAACCCCCGCCGTAGTATGTCCACTCCTGCGAATCACAAGAAGCCAGCATCGAAACCATTCTGCTTCGATTTTGCCAAGCGCAACACATGCACCAGAGGTGATAAGTGTAACTCCCCACACGTCGCACAGTGCAAAGATTTCGCACAGAACAAGTGCACAAAAGGCGACACATGCAAATACGCTCATCTTGCACCTGGTGCAAAGACTCCTGAACGAAGCCCGAGTCGACCGCGGACTTCCAGCCAGGATAGCCGTGGCCGATCACCATCCCGCGGATCAGGAAGCCAACGGTCTTCACAACGCGGGGGGTTTCGCTACGCAAGCGATTCACGACAGGGACGTGACAACCGACGCCAATGCGACCGATCTCGTTCGACATCTAGGAGGCCCCAAGACTCTCGCAGCCAGTCGAGAAGCCGTTGCGACAGATCTTCGAGATCTACCTCCCGAGGACGAGACAATCGTGGCGGCGGACGCGGCAGTCCACGCGGCCGTGACAGATCATATGGTAGTGACAAAGGACGTGGCAAACGGTATCCGAGCCGCGGATCGTCCCGTGGTTCACCCAACACCAGAGCACGTTCTCCTGCCAACTTTCGACGTTCACGCCGTTCAGACCGCAGTTACGTCATCCGTGACAAGACCCTCATGGCCAACACTAAGGCCACAGCGACATCTACCAAGACACGTCGTCGGATACGCTTCGACGTGCGCAACGTGGACTACTACTTCCATACCATATCTGGCAGAGCCAGACTGGACAGATGGAAAGAGCTGCCGAACGAGGGTGACATCGTCAAAGTACCAGATCCATTACCACAGAGATGGTGGGATGAAAGTGCAGCTGCCTTACGAGAATGTCAAAAAGAGGCACAACTATGGTACGACGAACTATATGACTACCGACACAACAAAGAGTCGGTGGCCACACCAACTGCGATCCGAAAGTATGACGACACTGTCAAACAGTCATTAAAGACTGACCAGACGACAACAACGACAAAGCAAGTCGACCCTCCACGTTCGACTGCAGCATTGACAAGGTCTTGGGTTCTCGACAGTGGTTCTGCTCATCATATTCAGGGAAAGCACGAACTTACGCAGACCGAGTCGGATCGCATATCTATTCGCGAAGAGCATATTCTGGAAACCGCCAATGGTGATCGTACCGTCAATGAGCACTACGACATACGGCTACCCGAGGTTGGACTGCATAGTTCAGCCCTTGCTTTACCAGACTGCCCATCATTACTATCAGTTGGGAAATTAATTGAGGTTGATGGCTTTCGACAGCTTTGGGATCCTGAGCTGGGCTACCTGCTTCAGGATCCGGGGGGCCAATGGTATAATATTCCAGTCAACAATCGAGTGCCAGAGTTACGACTCGACGACTTAACACTGATACCACCACCACGTTTATGCACTTCGTCAGCACCCCGCCGTCGTCAGCGAAAGCGTTCATCTGCCCGCTGTAACGACACTTGTTGGTGCTGCAAAACTACAGAGCAATCTACCACTGCAGAAGAGCTACGGCCCCACATAGGGACCTGCCCCAAGAGACCACATGTCGGTGAGGGAGGAGGAGCACGGACCACCACGGTCGAATAACCTCCCGACACAAGCACAGACGAGCCCAACGTGGACACAACCACCGACTCGCCTACGTCTCAGACGCAGTGTTCTCCTCCACAATGCGGGGGGTTAGATATAGCTCAAGCAGATGACGACATACCGACAGAGACACATACACGAACGCATCACGACAACGATCGAGTTCTACCCAACAGACAAAAGAAACCGATCGACCCGATGCATTACATGACTCACAGCCCAAAACACCCTGATTGTGAGATCTGTTCTCGTACGATGGCACAGAATGCCCCGTGTAGACGACAGCACAAACCACATCCACCGGCAGACCCCACCGACGAATATAACGCCTACGAGGCTTTTGTCCCGCAGAAGTTCGGTGAGGCTCTAACTGCCGACCATACCGTACTGGCCAAAGACGATGCCGCGGACAAACATGGCGACAAATATGCACTTGTTGTCCTTGACAGATATACCGGCATCTTCATGGCCTACCCAGCGTTACACAACGACGCAGCTACCACAAAGGCATCCTTTCAACAGTTCATCGCCGCGAACGATGAGGTGAAGCATATCTATACAGACAACTCTGGAGAGCTTCAGAAAGCTTGCCGCCAGCTGGGATGGAGACACGACACGAGTACGCCACATCGTCCGCAGACAAATGGATTGATTGAGCGCGTTGTCAAAATTGTCATTCTCGGTACCAGAGCTGTGTTGCATATGTTTGGTCTGGGACACGAATGGTGGAAAGAGGCCATGCAAGCCTTTTGCTGTGGACACAATTTTGTGCATACATCCACGGGCGTGGCTGCCCTCAGCGAAGAACATGCAGAAAAGACAGCTCATGAAATAAGATTTGGCGAAAGCTTTCCTGGGCACTGCATACCATTCGGTGCTCGGATCTTTTGGAAATGCCTCAACCCCGAGATTAACAACGAGACTGCAAAGTTTAAAGAAATACTCGGGAAGGGTTATTCATGGGATACCACTTACACTCTGGTGGACGATGGTCAGGTGACTACCTTGTCTTGGACACGGCTACATACGCCAAGAATCCTGATGGTGAACTGTGTCATGTGCACAGAGTCAAAGACATCATCATTCCTGATGGCAAGTTCACCTACCCAGTGAAAGATGGTACTCTACGACATCATAACCCTGAGGCACACGACGAGGTGAAGGCATCCACCTCTCGACCCTTGGGTGACAAGCCAATGCCTGATCCTCCACTTTCCTACCCTAAAGAATGGGATGACCCATCTATGATGACAACGGAGGACAACGCTGTTGATATACAGACATCGGCCTCTGAAGTTGCTGCACCAGCGCCGGAGCCAGACTACTTGGAACAGCGTGGATATTGCGTCATCAGACATATCCGTACCCCAAGAAAGAAACTATTCATCCCGACGGACGACGTTATGAACATACCTGTACCTGTCGATCAACTCGATGTGACACGAGATTTCAAAACGACTTCTACTTTTGAGGGAGAAAGTAACTTCCGAGACGTTTGGGATGGTGTTAGCGCCAACGACCACAGGGAGTTAAGTGAGCCGTGGACAGGCACGGTTCAGTTCTATGAACTTCCAAAAATAACGCCAGACGGCAAGATGGTGGTTCGTGGACGCGAGACACGTGTGCAGACTACCACGCGTCCTGATCACGTTCTCCCCGAGCATTGGAAAACACTTTCTCGTGGACAGCAAAAGAAAGAGATCGATTACGCCAACGACGTTAAACGAGCTCGTGAAATTCGTGATCGCGCCGCACTAAGAGTGTGGACAAGACAGGATAAACAGGTCAACAATTTCCGAACTACTACATCCGGCGGACCCACCTGGAATACTGTGGAACGACGGATTACATACGACACTGACAATGGCGACGTCATCCGCGACGAAAGCGTCAAAGGCGTGACAAACAAAGAAATTCTGTATGCCAAATTACCTGGTGGGCCACGTGACATTACTACGGTACTATACTACCGTCAACTACCACAACAGCATGATGGAGAAGAACGTGCTTTGGTATTTATGGATAATGAGGGAACCGACTTTGGGACTTTGAGCCCGCTTATACGCAAGTTCACCCAGTCGGTAGTAATACCAACCATGCCACGTGAGACCAACTACACGCCGGCACACAGAGATAAAATACCAGATTCAGCGTGGTCACGCCCAGCATTAGTTGCCAGAAACCTGAGTAAGAAAGAAGTTGCCGCATAACCACGTGCACAAGAAGCCCTACGAAAAGAATACGAGAGATAGGAAAATAAACAAACATGGATGTTGGAGACTGTTGCAGAAAAAGCTGATATTGAGTCACAAGCTATCCGCAATGGAACAAAAGTTCATTTCTTCAATGTCTTGGAGCTATCTTCAGTCAAACATGAGGAACTTCCTCCTGATCTACGTAAATTCAAGGGCAGAGTGGTGGTTCAGGGCAATACAGGCAAAGATGAAACTGATTTGGCCGCCATATTCGCCGACGCCGCTCCCAGTGCTTCGCATATAGAGGCTTCCAAACTTTGCGATGCTACTGCGTTATTGCCGCAATATGCGGGATAGCAAAGTGACGCACCTGGAGCCTACACGCAAGCATTATTATACGGCGACGGACGAATTGATCCAGTTGATACTTGGATTACTATACCTAAATGGCGACAACCGACATCATGGTCAAAATGCAAGAACCCAGTGTGCCGATTGCGATTGGCACTATACGGACACCCTCTCGCAGGTGTCTTTTGGGAACGAAAATGCCGTACATGCTTGGAAAGCGTCGGTTTCGAGCCTATTTCAGGATGGGAATGCGTATGGAGACACAACAAACTGGGACTGATACTTTCAGTATATGTGGACGATTTTAAATTGGCCGGCCCAGCTCATAATCTACAGACTGGCTGGGATTATATTCGCAAAAGCGGTATCGATTTGGATCCACCTACTCCATACTCACAATATGTGGGTTGTGGACAACAAGCATATGATGCACCGCAGAGCATCTTCGACAAAAGAATGTCCACAATACGCCCTATGCTACCTGCACACAATGAGAAATATTACAATACGGCCAAACACGGTCGTGGTATTCGACATGATATGCTTGGTTTTACAGATCAGTGCATTGAGCGATACCTGGAATGCGCCTCCAAGCGCGCCCAGGGAACAGGGTCACGTCGGAAACGATCCGACTCGCCGAGGGCTTCGCGATCCAAATCGCCATCCTCCTCCGGGTCGGTCGCCAGACCTACCAGTGTGCTCAACGCACGGCCACGATCATCCAGTCCAGCAAAATCGGTCGACACGACATCTACCAATACCATACCCGCCACATACCATGACCTACCCGACGCAGAGACCCCTGGCATCGAGGACACCTCCTTCACTGAGTCCGACTATTCGGACGAGGGCATACTCGGCCAGGACGCGGCAAGCGTACTAATGAAGATCCTGTACTTGGCACGTTGCTGTCGTTTCGATCTTCTGCATCCGGTATGTATGTTGGCCAGAGAAATTACCAAATGGAATACTACATGTGACAAACGTCTACATCGGTTGATATGCTACATCAAAACGACGCGTACACATTGCTTACACGGATGGATAGGCGATTCGTCAGACAAGATATCCATCATGCTCTTTACTGACGCCTCGTTCGCTGATTGCATTGCATCATCCAAATCCACTACCGGTGTTTTTGCTGCGCTTGTTGGACCAAATACATTCTTTCCAGTCAACGCTGTATGTAAGAAACAGACGGTTGTTTCTCATTCATCTACTGAATCTGAGATCGTTGCTCTCGATTCTGCACTACGACTGGAAGGGTTACCACTACTATCATTTTGGGAAGCCGTGGTGGGAGTTGCCAAAACATGCAAAGAGAGGAATACATGCCTGAGCTGCCATCGACGCGTCGACCCGGCGCTGTGTCCCACATTGGCAGCCAAAAAGAAGCGTAAACCATCTCCTCGCAAGGCACCCCCTACACGGGGATCTTCTCCTAGCCGTAGGCAACTACCGCTAAATACGGATTTACCTACGCCTCCAAAGAGACGTACGATATCCCATGAAGGTACAGTACTACACGTGGATCCAGAGCCAGCTCAAGAGATCAGTGCTCCCAAAGTACGTCTTATCGTCCTGGAGGACAACCAGGCCGTGATCAAAATTGTCCAAAAGGGACGTACACCAGCACTTCGTCATCTTCATCGTACTCATCGTATCAATCTGGATTGGATATGCGAAACATGCCAACTCGAACATATCGAGCTCAAATACGTAGGAACAAAAGAGCAGATCGCAGATATGATGACCAAACATTTCGAGACAAAGAAAGCAGACCTTTGGAAGGATCTCTTGGAACACTCGCTTATCTTTCCCGTTACTCCGATACAATGTCCGCCGATACGAGGGCCTCGGAGGCCCGACGGTTTACCTCATGAAGCGGAACCTCCTAAACTGAATGGATGCCCAGAGATATGCAAGATATTGCTGACGGAAAAAGAAAGATGGGGCGAGGTAGGATCAGAATGCGGATTTCAGTGTGTTGGGCAAGCTAATCACGAGGGACTATGTGCATGCATGTACCACAATGGCGTACCAGCCGCAGATATTGCGTCGCGCACACCTCGTTCACGCGCACGTTCACCGCACGGTAGACATCCCCGCCATCCTCCCTCACCTCCACGAGATGCAGAGAGAGTTAGGACATTGATTATTCGTTCATACCGCAGCAATTTTACGACTCGAGCTGCAAAGCTTACAAGCATCCTGTTCGCCGCTTGCGAGGCGAATATAAGTGAGATCGGTTCTAATCCCGACCCCCCCATCCACGAGATGGATCAGGCACAGCCGCTCAACCTCGTCGGCTGGCCCATCGGCTACGACGAGGAGTACGACCCGAACGCCAGGGGCGATGACCGCGTGGGCTTCGCGTACCACGCTCAAACTGGTCGTCCTCGTGATCCCGAAGATGGTTACATATACATACATCAACGGCGTGCTGATCGAAGCGGAGAGTTCGATCTTCGTGTGCCCGGCGAATCCTCTATTCGAGAACTTGCCCGCTTCGCGTCCGTCGAGGCTAAGAAATGGGCCAATACCGAGAGTGGATCCGTCGGCGGCAACGCCAACTACGAGTACAAGACGTTCACAGCTACGCCGTGGCTATCATTCATGCGTGCTATGTGTATGATTTCCAGCCTTTTCAATCGTAATCCCTCAGTACAGGAAAGTGTTCGTGGACGACATGATCATTTGAACGCGGTGATCCCAGGATCGCACCGCAAGTGTCCACCAGAAAACTTTACGACAATGATACTGAAAACGGAGTGGATGATGATTCGCAACGATTGGTCCAAGATCGGCAGTGCAGTACTGGGACAATACACCGAGGACAGCGTTACGGATACACAAAGATACTACAACAATGGTCTGTGTGCACCATCTGACGTATACCAGAATGGATTGGTAACGCCATGCTACGCTCCCAAAATCGATCGTGCAATGGCCAAATTACCTACTCGCCCACCTGGCATTGCCAGGACATCGGATACATCTGGACACATCGGCCATATTGTTGAAGATAATTTGGTCACCAACATGAGAGCATTTTCCGACCTTAATCAAACAAACAAATTCCGCCGCAAGCTTACTACATGGTTGATTGCGCGCGGAGGCTTTGGAAGTATCGGATCAAACTCCAAGACGGTGGCAACACCATCCGACCATCCGAATGGTTGGGTGGCGATATTGGACGATCCACAAGATACAGAAAGTACCTATCGTTGGACACCATACAACGAGGGCAACGACTTCTTCGGCGAAGCCGCTGACCAGATCGGTTCGAATGACCCTGGCCTTACTCCTGGTAATGATGTTGACCCATTTGAGCTGGGCCACGCAAAATACAGTTCTTCTGTGGTGGTCGCTTGGTTTCTACCCTACTTTCAGATAATGGGTGGCACTCCCTCATACAAGAGGACTTGGGACTACTGTTGCATCATGCATTTGGGCCATCGGGTCACGCGTACAAATGGACCAACTTACATACTGACTCAACATGGATCATGCAGCCCAAGAAAGGGGCCAAGAGTGCAAAACACAAGAAGTACCCTACTTTCGGCATCGACGAGCTCAACGCTGCTCAAAAGAGAATCGACCTCGCCAATGCATCAAATACTGCTCTTGTACCGCTATTTATGCCGTGCCTCAACCGCGCGGAATACATGGGCGGCGCTACTCTTGAGCATTTGTCGACCATTATCCGCGACGACATTATGATGTGGGCATTTTCCTTTGGCAATTATAGGGAATGGTTCAGACAGAATGCCACGCCGATCGGTCAAGATTCCGTTCTCTTGCCTGAAGCTGGTTATGAAGACATACGCTATGGTATGGAAGAACTACGCAAACAACGTTTCGAGAATGAAGACAGCCGTACCAACGCTATTCTCAACAATCAGTTTGAGAACACTCTCGAGCAGCGCAATATGATCAGGAAGATCCGCGAAGCCAGGGGCCTCATGTTTCAAAGCGACAACGCTTCTATCAAGAAGTGGCGCGAGTTGAACGAGACTATCTGGGATTACTGGGCCAACGATTTCCCATCCTACGTGAAACAACGACACTATTGCAGGGGACTTAACGCCATGGTAGTATGGAGCGCGAACGACATCGCATGTGCCAATCATGGACAAAACACCATCGACATGCGCCGACATCAGAATCGTGCTCCTACTAACGTATACGAGCTCCAAAAGATGGAATGTGAGGGCGGCGTCCCGACGCTCATGCCCGTGCACGTGCTCGTGGACGTGTCACGTTTTGTCGACGTGATGCAGTACTTCCGCTGCCCCACAGTCATGGGACCTGGGAAAGCAGCGCAATGGGGCGTACATCCGAACTTTGATCACCACACGAGCGACCTGATCAATATCATGCAGAACCGTGGCATCACTGTTCTTCCATCCGACCATTGGGTGGATACGTACGATAGGATTACCCCGCAGGCTTGGCACGCCAAGCAGAACAACCATAACATGGCAATGTTTACAACGCAGTTCTGCGACGCAGTATGCTATCGCAATTTCTGCGCTTTGATACAGTCTCTACCTTCTCAGCCATACCCATTCAGGCCGCCATTGCTGACTGCTGTCATGGATGATCAGGCCTACACGCAGGCCAAAGAAATCATGGCAGCCCTCGATTTCAGAGAAAAGTTGACAAACGAATGGAAAAGAGACCTCAGCCTCACAACGTTGATGACACAGACGGCAAACGAGATGGCTCATTGTGCGTGGATGGCGTCATGTGCCGAGGGCACATTGCCGGCATCACTGCCTGCCGAAGCAGGCGACACCACTGAGCCTACTCCTGGAATGTCGACACGTACGCCAGCACCTGACCCTGGCGATCCTGAACAGACCCTTCCTGATAATGATCCATGGGTTATCGCATACAACGACTTATTCCAGTACCTCATGCTGTTGATCAAAGAATACCCTGGGGCTTGGGCATCTTGGCATTCTCTTGAGAAAGATGAACTCCTACATCCCAAGATCGTCAAAACTGTTGAAGATGCACATGCAGTTACTTGGGTTGTATTCGAGCAATTCTTACATCAGATCAAAGATTTGGATGGAGATGATAATGCGACCAAAGCAAGAATCATTGCAGAAGATAACATATTGTCTTCTCACCGCATCGGCCCAGCTGCCGAGAACGAGAAGAACATCGAGGCATGCAAAACATTCTTCAAGCAGAATGCACTGGATCGAGTTGCTTTGGGTCATGACCCTGATGTTCCTACATCCGTATGGAAGGCAGCTGCTGACACAGCGCAGCCAGCCCCACCAGGCCCATTGCCTGATCCACTGCAACCTGGACCGCAATCGATGAAAGTGTCGCAACCATCGACTCCGGAACCCAAAGCAGAACAACAACCAGCAGATCAGCTCCCAAAAGCTGAGGCGGTACCGATACCTGACGACGGCACCGACCTTGACGCCATGGAGCTGGAGGCAACTCCTGCCGAGGAGGAGCCTTCTCCACATGAGATGAATATATTATCATGGCAGGACAGCTGTGAGCGTTCCATGCACGAGGATACCAGCAAGATCGGGATCTTCGACAACTCATGCGCTATTCGCGAGTGGAGGCTACAAGCAGGCGTCAAAGATGACCATCCATACATGTGCCCAATGTTGCGGGGCACGCGCGCGACGAATGGATTTGCCTGCATGGGAGACCATGAATGGTACGAGCAGCTATTGCACGATGATAGTGTGATTGCTCATGCGCCTGACATTGCACAGTCTGGTTGCTTCCCAGAGCGGAAATGGATATCATTACCACATTACGACGATGTACGTTATGGTCCTGAGCTAATTGAGGAAGAATGGCTGGGAACAAACAAATACATGAACAAAGACATTACGACTATGTTACGCCATGAGATTCACTATCAAAAGTTTTGGATCAACCAATTTCATGACAGACGTATCAATATCTGGGAGAGAACAACAAAGAATGAATGGAATATTCCAAGCAATTGGAAATCCTGTAAAGAGATGGTCGAATGGAAATTCAGAGATCGAAAAGACAAACACAATGGACCATCCATGGAAGCGGCAATGGCACAAGAAAGATGGTGAAAGTGATGGATATACCGATTGGAACGACTACTATCCGATATTCATTATTCGAGCGTTCCAAAAACATATTGATTCGCAGAAAAACAGAATCGAGATATATGCCAAGCCGATCCCTGAGGGAGGTGGCCCCAGTTCTTTTGACTGGAACAGCGTCATCGCTATTCGGTGCGTTGGTGGTCACAGTTGTGTCAATCCATCTTCCAAGCCATGGAATATGGGATGGGAGAGCCTACAGTGGACAGATGTAAAATATCTCCATCACGGCACAGCATCCCGCGCTTGGAAGAACATATTGAAGACAGGGCTCATTCCTGGATACGTTGATCCAACCTCTCAGAGAGATAAATATCATAAACCATCACAGCGATCTGAGGCATTCTTTAGTTCTAGCACATATTTGAACAATGTTCAAAATAATCCACACACTTCAGTGGAATCATACAAGTTCAATAACTACAAGAACGAGGTCGAGCTGGTGATCAACATGGAAATCGTCACAAAAGCAGGTTGCAGACTTTGGTTGGGTGCTCAGGGCGCTATCATGACAGAGGACGTGGTACCCGCTGCGGCAATTATTGCAATTCGCCGCCTCAAACCACACCACATGCATGGCCAGCAGTTGTGGCCAGATGGCGACCCATGGGACTACCCGCCATTGGCAGCAAGAGAGCCATTGAGCAAGTACGAGATTTGCGCCTGCCTTCCTGGAGAGCTCATCGACGACCCTCCTGGATTAGCACCTATCGACCCCGACCAAAACATGGAGCCTCCAAGGACGACGTCAGCGTCAGCACCTTCGGCCAAGCTGGGGGAAACCCCTGCTGGCCGTACATCTGCAGAAGATGCCTTGGATGAACAAATAGTCCGCGCTATGATTCGGGAGACCAATCACAAAGCAGATGATAAAGAATGGTTAATTGCATGGTCATGCTGTCGCGAAGCTCTTCGACCGATCACATCGAAGATCATGCAACAAGATTGGCACCGTCGCCCTGCATTTAACGATGTTCGAATGGGAGACTTCATTGTCGTCAAGAATTGGGGTTCTACCAAATGCTTGCATTGCGACAATCACTGGCCCAAAGGCAATCACAATACCAAGCTTGCCTTGACCAAGGGACATATATATGGTCCAATCATCCATTTCGGCATCTTCGACAAGTTCTTTGCGGTGCAAGTACCTATTCTCAACTACGGTTTACGATGGGTAAACATATGGTATAATGACAAAAGCATGCCCCTCAAGGGCGTTGTCTTTGCATTACCGATTCGTATCGAAGAACGCGCCATTGACCCAACGTGCATGGAGACCGTCCTGAAAGGTCCGACATCATGCAGCGAGAAGATACTCCAGCACAAGACTGATGGCAGTTTACCATACCTTGGCATACCGAGCATTCATAGACCACGTATTCCGCGTACACCGCCCAGAAGGCCCGCTCCTCGGACACCCGATCCAGACGAGCGGGTGGCCACACCTGCCGAGGACAACGCTCATGCGGGCGACAATCCTCGACAGACTGCAGCATCATCGCGTGATCCTTCGATCACCGTAATCGTGGACATATCGCACATAACGCTCACTGCTGATGAGAAAGCTGCGAACGACAACATGAGCAGTTTTCTCGGCAGACATCCAAGCAGATGAGCAGATTGAAGCAAGCATCCTCGACAATATCATCGACCCGCCATCGGACTTCCTTAACCATCCAGACTACGACCCCGACGAGGATTCAAGATGGATTAAACAGTCAGATGACTGCCGTGTGTATTGTTGGACATCGGAGCTGCTGGTGGATTCGCCTATGATCAAGATGAAACAGATCATCGAGATACACAGTGGCGCGGACAGAATTGTAATGGACAAAACACAATCACATCTACAATTTGAGATCCGATTTTGATCGGAGTCATACCAATTGAACTACGATCATACCCACAAATGAGCACGTGACTTACCAAATTGCAGTGCAGATCATTTCTTCAAAAAGTTGGTACACTACCTCGACCCAGAGACTGTCGAGGAGTCGACCACAGGCGTCTTTCAATGGATCTCCAAAGTATACCAGAACATCTTGAAAGATAGTATTGCGGAGCTTCCAGATTTTGCCAAAGAGGCCATCCATGAGAACCATCCTGCACTCCAGGCATTGCGTGACCTATTCAAAAATTGTACTGTGACATACGGTAATCCAGACTTTCCTGTATGGGAGGAGCTGGTGGAAACACCTGCTGCGCCTCGTGAGCAATGCACTGAGCAGGATATTCCCCAGGATCCAGGCAGCGTTGCGTCTGCAGCTCCCGATCAGGAAACTATGGTACGTATCATAGCCGAGCAGACGGGACTCAAGCGCGAGGAGGGCGACAACGAGGCTACCTTGCAGGAGAAAGCTCGCCGTCTTCGTGAAGAGAACGTATGCCATGGCGGTGCCGAGGATGCGGACAACACCAAGATAGAGTACAAAGGACTGCCAGGGGAAAGATTGTCTAGGATCGAGATCGAGGGTTTAAGTAGATCGATCGCTTCCCGGCCGAACACCGAGACCAATCGTGAGGCGATCAATCAGATCGGTCAGAGCCTTGCTCGCGGTCAGGAAACCCGCTGGGGATCCCGCGATCACCTCACGTCGGAAGGGGCCCCCGAGACGATCTTGCATCCCATGCCGCTCTGTCAGAATTGCGGTCGAGATCTGTCCCTCGGGATTGTCACAGGTGACGGCACACTTTGTGATACCTGTTGGCAGTATACCGTGGCCGTAGGCGCCACGGGTAAGAGCACCGCCACACAGAGCGACCTCGCGTACCTCCAGAAGCTGACGAACTGGATCAAGACGACACTCTCGGAGGACCACATCGCGAGATACATGAAGGACGGTGCGCACGTCATTATGACGGGTGCGCGATCGCACGCAGGCAACGAGAAAGATCAGTTGCGGAGATTGCCAATGTGTCCAAAAAGAGGCATCATAAGTGGGTCGAAGCAGGTAGCCCTCCTGCACATGAGTGCAGGCTGATGGGCGAAGCCGATGACGACCGACCTCTGTATTATCCATTCGCCAATCTCGTACAACGCTTTCTCAACGACCTCAAGTTCCACCACCAAATGACAGGTGCCCGCGTGGACGTCGGCAAGAAGCCCTGGACAGTGGAGGACATGCGCGATACGTGGGACATCCTCGACGTCAGCATTAGGACAGGACAGGCTGGTCGGAGGAAATGGTGGCTGAACGAGGGGCGCATCGACAGGCAGACGCGGCAGGCCCGCGGACTGGTCACGGTTTCTCTCCCTAGAAGGGACGGAACCCGTGAACAGTTCACTCAGCGTAGGCTTGCCGCGATTGCCAATGAGTTGTTGGGCTCCCTCGATCCAGCACATACCGACCAGAGGGGGGTTGATACAGGGATGAGAACCGATCCCGATACACAATCCCACCAGTCCGATGATGCCATGGAGCCGCGCCATCCGCGGCCGCCGCCGCGCCCTGCTCCTGGCGATAATGCTGCGTCCAGCGCCTCAGGCGCGACGGGCTACACGCCCGCGGGGCCGCGTGCCAAGAGAGCGCGTACATCAGATTACGCCGCGTACTGGCGTGATGACCTTGAGGACAGCTACTGGGGCCTCAGGTACTGGAGTTACTACGTCAACTGTTGGATATACATCGCGATCAACAACGATGAGTACGTATACATCCAGGACATCACGTACAATGATTGGTTTCGCAACTGGATCCCGAGAACGGCTTGGGAGACATTCACGACGAGCTACATGACGTACAACGGCCAGAGGATGTGGGACCGCAGGTTCTACAAGAACGGCAACACGTAGTGAGTCGGCCGCAAGGCCCACCGCTCAAGGCACGAACTTCAATATAATCAAAGTTCGCCTTGAGCGGTGGCTATTTCATATTTTAGGCCACTTCATTATATAACAAAAATGGCCACACACACAAATACCTTTTGCGATCACCGAGGCAGCCTCCTAAGGAGCAACGCCAACGGGAGTCGCCAAACAGACTTTATACACATGAGTTTTCGTGTTCATCAACACGACATTTTGTCTGGCCAGACATTCGCTTTCACACAATGATGTGTTTCATTTCAAGATCGTGTTCGTCAACGCGATCTTAGCATGCATATTTTAACAGTTTAAAGCTGATTGCGTCGAGAATAATCTGATAGCTGGTGGCAACACCTGCCTCGCAGAAGCGAGGCAGTTTGCATGTTGCTTTAACGCTCAGATCTTCTTTCTCCGCCCACCCTTGTCTCATTCTTCTCCGCCCTCGAGTGCCGAAGCGTTTTGGGGGGCGCACCGAGGGGGCACCAATGCGTGCTTGGAGAAGAAAGGGGGACTTAGGGTGCTCCTTCTAACTTCACTTTGCAGCTGTGGCTTCGCTGATTTCAAGCCCAGCTGCCTCCTGACTTAAGGACTAAAGGAGTTCAGAGGTTACGGATTCCCTTCCTCTGTTCCCGAGTCCTGCCTTCACGGGCGGGATTCGGGGCGGGGGGTGTGAATGGAACCCGTGTAATACCCTCATATTTACTCCTTATCCTTACCTCTCCTGCGCCTGGCCGTTTGGGCTCAGGTATTGAGATAGATCGATCAGACCTTGATCGTGCGGGAGGGAAAGATATCCATCTATCCCTCCTTCTCTCTACCAACGGATCAGGGGTTCTGTACCCTTGTACTTCAACCCCATGCACACTCAGTGGCTCGGCAGTGTGATGATAAGAGGTGCCTTCTCTAGCTACCCTGTGCTCCGTTTGGGAGTCTTAGGGCTCAGCTGTCACAGCTGTCCGCGCCCTGACTCAAACTCAAAAACCAGGTTGACGGTTTACCGCCGGCGCCAGTTCGCCGACCCGGCCAGAAAGGACAATGTGTTAACTTTTGGGTGGTTTTGCTAATATTTGAAAGATATTTGACAATTTATTTTGAGAGAGCGGATTTCTCGCACCTGTGGACGACTATGAGGGCCTCTGCGTCTTAATATGAGGTCTATAGGTGCACTTTTACTATCAAAACACTTGGGGGAACCAACTTCATGTCGACATGAAAAAAATGATGTTTTCTCTTTTTCGAGAAATGCTTCGAGAAGCCCTCTCTTTGATGCTGAGCACTCTCACGCGTGCAAGGAGCTCTACGAGGTTCCCGGCGGTGACCAGGTTGACGGTTCACCGCCGGCGCCAGTTCCGGGGCGCTGGAGAGCTAGTTGGCAAGAAAAATCTCGCCGGACCTTTTGGTGACTTTTGGTCGGTTGAAAATAACTCGTAGAGCTTCCCTTAGCAAGTTGTTGCTGGAAGCTTAAGAGTAATTCCGGGGCGCTGGAGAGCTAGTTGGCAAGAAAAATCTCGACGGACCTTTTGGTGACTTTTGGTCGGTTGAAAATTTTGTTCTCGAAATTCAACCATTCGTTAGAGCTCTAGTATTTTTTCCCGTGATATTCGATCTTATTCCCGCTCGCCATCTTGATCTTAGCTCGATCGGGTACCTTTTACTGCCAAAAAGCGTTGCGGCGGGATCGGCCGTTTCGAGTCATCTTGATACGCGCTGTCGGTATGTTGGACTAAACTCGAGATAGAGGACAGCTACAGAGCTGGTAAGCACAGCTAATCGATTCAGAATGATCAGGCGCGTTCGTCTGTTGCATTGAGAGGTCTGAACTCGGTCTGCTAGCCGAGCTAGGTCCGCAAACCTATTCGTATTATTCGGGTCATCTTGACAGGCGCTCTCGGTTTTCTGTACTCAAGGGTTCGAGACGTAGGGTTCGAGACGTAGGATTCAGACGTCAGGGTTCGACGTCGAACAGGGCCCACGTCAGGGCGCACACACAGGCTTGCCTCAAGCCCCCCTCTCGTGCGGTGCGTGTTTGACGTATCGCGGGGGCTGTGTTCACATTGAATCCTCGCTCTCGTTCTTGATATCAAGATATCGTGGGGATCGCAGGAAGATCAGGATTTGTCTGGATTTTAGAAAAGACCACTGTGGGCGGTTGGATTGAAAACGGACTCGCAGGGAGCATATATTATACCATCAGAAGACGATCAGAGTGAATATTTCACGTCAGCTGACTTTGGTGTGGATAGTGACCCACATCCGTGTGATTGGTTGAAAGACACATCAGCTACTGTGCCGCGATTAACGACGCAGGAGAAGAGAGAATATCAGATAGCACTTGAAGTGGAAATTTCTCCACCAGAGGCATTTGTTCAGCAGGAGGCGTACGATTTCAAGAAGATTGGGCAATCAGATAGATATCAGGCTGCACTTCACACATTGCGTACAGTCAAAGAGAGGAATAAACGACGTTCGCCAGCAATCATGGCGGATGACAAAGCAGAAGATAGCAAAATGGGAGGGAATGCGAGTAGTGAGTGGTTGAGAGAGGTGAGGGCGAAAGGGGAGGGCAAAGGTTTCAGTGCTTCGAGTGGTCTGGCCGCGGCTTCTAGTGCTGCTGTCCAGGCGCCTCATTTAGCTACAGCCCAAGTCCCCAAGGCTACGAGTGGTCTGGCCGTGGCCCAAAGTGCTGCTGTCCAGGCGCCTCAACCAGCCACAATGACGCCCGAGGAAATGTTCAGACAGATTTTGAAGGGCCAGAGTGAAGTAACTGCGACGGTTAGTGAGTTCAAAACATCGGTTGCAGCTGATTTACATGTCATGGAGGAAAAGATTGATAGAACAACGTCAGATGTCAAAACGTTATCGGAGCAAATGAAGCAGGCCCAAGCTGACATTCAGAATCTGAAAAATGGAGACGCTCAATCTTGCGCAAGCGGTTCGACTAGATACGGATCAGGTGACGCGGGCAGTGGTGCAGGGCATAATTCGAACTGGGTACCATCATATATTGAGTTCAAAGGATGGATATCACGTGAGGGTTGGAAGAATAGAGAGATAAAACAAAGGGAGGCCATGAAACAACAGGTGCTGACCGACAACATAACGAAATTATTGGGATTGGCATCGCTGGACGCAACACATAATGCTGCTTTTGATCATGCGAGAACTGCGGGGGAGAATACTGGCAGGTACTGGCCATACACACGAGGGCGGATCTATTTCAAAAAGGGGACGGCAGTGGAGATCATATGGCAGGTTCGGAATTGTTTCGACAGCGAATACAAGAGGGGAAACACTGACCTTCCACCGAATGTAAAGTTTCATGTAGAATGCGCGCCATGGAGAACACCCCATGTCCAACAGATTGGTAAGTTCCAGAGTTGCTTTGCGGAAGTGAAGAAAACGACGGGGACAATGTGCAAGGGGGAGCCAGGGCCGCCAAAATCATACATATGGTTTACACAAAACCCACAGGCAGATCCAGACACAAGAGTACTGATTGCTGAATGGGGTGTACACAGCGGGTGGGCGCTACACACTAATAATCTGAGGAGGGTGGAGCCTGAGGTGGATCAAGAGGGGTTACTCACGAAGCTCAGACAGACGAACAATTGACGGTGCCAGTCTGCCACTCAGCTCGCGGTGGCAACTTGGAATGTCAACATGAGGAATAGCGAGCTTTTGCCAGCAATGCTGGAGTTTTGTCATTATGATGTGCTATGCTTGCAGGAGTGTCAGTACATGTCATCGGAAGCATTTGAAGCATGTGGGTGGCAGGTGCGTTTTAGTGTGTGCCGACGAGCTGCTGTGGCCTTCAGGGGCCCATGGGCGGCGACTATTTCGGACAGTAAGTGCGGTGAGAGGTTTGCTGTTGTACAATTTGCATCTGTGGTCGTGTCCTCAGTGTACCTACCCACAGTGCAGCGGGGAGATGATAGGCTCGATGAATATTGTGACGTTCTAGCTAAGCTGTGTGCATGCATGCAACTATGTAGCGAGCAATACCAGGGGTCCAAAGTATTGCAGTTTGTGGGGACAGATGCGCAGACGGAGCTGGAACCAAATCTCTTGGGGTTCACGGGAGAAGGATTGGAGGAGGTGTGGATGAGGTCGGAGGCGAAACATCATGAGGAGAGGAGGGACATGCTCGTGCGCTTTCTGAATCACTGGGGTCTTTGTGCAGCCAACACCTACGGCGTGCGACAAGTGACGCACAGGCCGTGGAGTACCAGCAGCTACTCCAGGGTGTTGGACTATGTATTTGTGCCGACACAATTTGCAGGTACCGAGGTGGCTCGGACCAACTGCTCATTTGAATGCACGGTGGAATTTGTTGATCCTACACAGGATCGAGCGTCGCGCTACAGTGACCATGCGAAGGTAGGGGTGAGGATAAAACATGCGTCGGTGCGCAAGCCTTTCGTGCGACCCAGGCCCCCGAGCCTCATCAATTGGGCCCCGGAGGATTATGAGTCAGCGAATGTGTTCAGTACACTGGCCGATGTGCAGGTACAACAACATATGAACCAACAGGGTGACATAAATATACAAACAGTTGGACAGATGCTTGTGAGTGCTGCGACGATGTGTAGGCATACAAAGGGCAGGGCGGATACTAAACCAATCAAAAAACCTGACCAACTCGTGGACGTTGAAGCGGAGTTAAGGAGGGGTGTCTTCGGTGAGCGTAGGAAACAATTACTGAGACGTCAAAAAACACTCCGAAGAAAGTTCAGGCGGGAACAGCTCCTCAAGGACTCCACTGGCCTCAAACATGGACCCCGTAGGTGTATCAAGGAAATGCTGTGTGACGGGATACTGACAGAAAATAAACAAAGATGGGTGGAGGAGCTCAACAAACACGTACAACGGTCATATACATGTGATGGGGAGGGAGGAGCTGCAAAGAGAGAGTTGCATCGACTACGGACACAGTGGGAGGCAGAGGGCAGAACTACGAACAGGGTCATATCTATGGGTGTGTTGCTGGGGGCTCGAGCCCGATTGAAGGGCGGCACCGCAGCGGGCTCGGATGGCCTGGTGGCGGAGATTCTCAAAGCAATACCTTGGAATGCATTGAGATTGATACGACACTCATTTCAAGAAATACATGATCAGAAAAAGTCGTCACCTGATTCGTGGAGAAAGTTGTGCGTACAGTTGATTCCAAAAATGAGCATGATCCAAACATTTGGGGGGGCTCGTGCAATATCGCTGTTGAGTGTTATGAGCAAGTGGTACATGGCGTGCCTTCTTATTCTTGTGGAGGAACATGGACATATCAAAAAAATGGCGACATATGGATTCCAGAAGAGTCACAAAGTTCATCACATGACGGCCCCTTTGCTGCACATGACACGTCATGCCACTCTCTGGGGAAAAGGCGAGTCGGTACATATGGGGATAATGGATATAAAGAAAGCGTTTGATCATGTCACTGTCTCGATGGTGATCCGCGCGATGGAACATCTGAGATATCCAACAGATCTGATTATTGCAATTGTGGAGCCTATGATAGGAAACACAGCAGTTTTTGATTTCCAGGATGTGTGCAGCGAAGAGATCCTGTATAACAAGTCGGTGCGAACTGGGGGGGAAGAAGGCCCAGTGCTCTTCAATATTGTGTTGGAGGCAATTTGGGCCTCTATTGCTGAATCATGGGAAGCATGTCATTATGGAGTACGATTGGAAGGCGAGGGGACACAACAGGCGCTGGTCAACCATTACATATGGGCTGACAATGTGGTGCTGCTGGCAGCTTCGGCGAATCAGCTGAGGAATATGGTGAGTATGTTGACCGTGGCCCTCAGACGGGCTGGTATGGACTGGAAGATTGAGAGCCTGGAATACCTTGTTTTTGGGCTGAGACAAAACCAGGGACCACAATCATTAGTTTGCGAACTGGGAGATGATATTTGTGCACGGGCTGGAGACCCCAGCCTACCCTATCAATTGCGTGAGGCGGTGGTTTTGCCGAGAAAAAGCGAGTGCGACATACTGGGAGTTAAATTTGTGACGAGCCCGAGGGATTTCCATGCAGTGCGGCACCGTATTGATGCAGGCAGGCGGTGTGTCTATGCTGATGTTAAATTCTATCGATCACGCGCGGTGAGCATGAGGGAGAAATTCAGACGGTATCAGAGCAGAGTTCAACAGATCATATGCCATGGATGTGCGGGGTGGAGCTGTAATGAACATGTGCTGAACATATTGAGGAGCTTTGAAGGAAGATGTTTGAACACAATGCGAGGATTACATAGAAAAGAGACGGAAACGTGGGAGGAGTTCAGGGATCGCAGTACCAACAGATCCAGGGAGATGTTCAAGGAGGGGGGGTTCAAAACGTTGGTGGAGAAAGTTGTGAGGTACAACTTTGAATTCGCCGTGGAGGTATCCCAATATAAGTGCCACATGCCGTCCACTGTGTATGGCAAATCGTGGCAGCAGACGCTGCGCTCCATGTTGCACGTATCGGGGGAGTGGACGGTGCAGAGGGATGAAATGCTGGCGGCAGTAAGTCGGACGATGTCGAGAGAGGGAACGAGACGGCTCAGAGGCAGACCACGAATCGTGGCGAGCAGCTGGCATGCACCCTTTGAAAAATGGAGGTCGCTTCTGTGGCACGACACGTGCGTTGTACCGACGGATTGGGAGGAGTATGTGGAACACATATCACAGATACTCAAAGTGGAGGATATGTTTGTGAGGAGGAATAAGGAGAGGAGGATGGGAGGGTTTGCGAAGACACCGACAGATGACGAGTTGGCCCGACGTCTTGCAGTTATTAACGAACAGACTACGATATGGGACCCTGGGATGGAAGGTATCGCTGTTGAAATGTGCGGAGACAGTAAAACGGTCGTACAATGGTTGAGGGGAGTCTGGGCTTGTGACAACAGTGGGTATGCCAAACGGATCGCCAGGATACAAAATATCATGTATGACGTGAGTGAACAACACAACATACGATGCCCGACGTACGGTAGGGATTTCTGGAAACATATCTATAGGGAAGCCAATGCCTATGCTGATGAGCTTACACACCATGCGAGAGAAGGAAGCTGTTACAGAATTTACAAGCACGACTATATCAAGCAGAACAGGACAAACATCAAATACATCAGAGGATGCTGGGATGGTGGAGTGAGCAGTGAGGGTGCTGCAGGAGGTCACTGGATCGAAGTTGCTCCAGAGAATGGCCCGTGGACACTCGTGAGCTCAGAAGCCTACATGTTTGATGTAGGAGCCACCGTTTCGGAGGCAGAAATATCTGCTGCCGAGCGCCTGTGCACAGGTGTGGAGCACATTGTTAAAGAAATTTCCTCTGCAAAGCGGAGGAGGCGGATTTAACTGGCTCTAGCCCTTAGGCTTGGGCGCACGCGCCCTGTGTAGCCTGACCAAACACCAAACTCGAGCTATAGGACAGCTACAGAGCTGATACTCACAGAAATCGATTCAGAATCATCAGTCGCGTTTGTCTGTTCAATCCAGAGCTCTGAACTCGGTCTGCTGCCCGATCCAGAATCGCGAATCTGTTCGTATTGTTCGAGTCATCTTGAGAGGTGCTGTCGGTTTTCTGCACTTAACTCGGGCTGCAGGGGGGCTACAGTGCTGGTGGTGACAGCAATCGATTTGGCGACATCAGGCGCGTCCGCCTGTGGAATCCAGAGCTCGGAACTCGGTCTGCTGCCCGAACTAGGTCCGCGAAGCTGTTCGTATTGTTCGAGTCGTCCTGAAAGATGCTGTTGGCTTTCTACACTTAACTCGGGCTGCAGGGGGGCTCCAGGGCTGGTACTCACAGGAATCGATTCGGAGACATCAGACGCGTCCGTCTGTCGCATTCAGAGGTCTGAACTCGGTCTGATACTCGAGCTGGGTTTGCCAAACTATTCGTTTCGGTCGAGTCATCTTGAGAGGTGCTGTCGATTATCGCACGTAACTCGGGCTGTAAGAGAGCTACAGAGCTCGTACAGGAGACAACCCAGAAGCATCGGAGGGCGTTGGGCTGTTGCATCGGGAGGTCTGAAATCGCTTGGGCTGAAAAACTCTTCGTTCTCTGCAATTTGTCTTCGACATTATATATTGTCAGGAAGCTCTACGAGTCCCCCGGCGGTAAGAAAGGTTGACGGTTTACCGCCGGCGCCCAGTTTTGTTCTCGAAATTCAACCATTCGTTAGAGCTCTCGTATTTTTTCCCGTGATATTCGATCTTATTGCCGCTCGCCATCTTGATCTCAGCTCGATCGGGTACCTTTTTCTGCCAAAAAGCGTCCGGGCGGGATCGGCCGTTTCGAGTCATCTTGATACGCGCTGTCGGTATGTTGGACTAAACTCGAGATAGAGGACAGCTACAGAGTTGGTAAGCCACCTTATCGATTCAGAATGATCAGGCGCGTTCGTCTGTTGCATCCAGAGGTCTGAACTCGGTCTGCTAGCCGAGCTAGGTCCGCAAACCTATTCGTATTATTCGAGTAATCTTGACAGGCGCTCTCGGTTTTCGTACTTTACTCGAGCTATATAGGACAGCCGCAGAGCTGATACTTACAGAAGACGATTCAGAATCATCAGTCGCGTTTGTCCGTCGAATCCAGAGCTCTGAACTCGGTCTGCTGCCCAATCTACAATCGCGAAACTATTCGTATTGTTCGAGTCATCTTGAGAGGTGCTGTCGGTTTTCTGCACGTAACTCGGGCTGTATGGGGGGGCTACAGTGCTGGTGGTGACAGCAATCGATTTGGCGACATCAGGCGCGTCCGCCTGTGGAATCCAGAGCTCGGAACTCGGTCTGCTGCCCGAACTAGGTCCGTGAGAGGTGCTGTCGGTTTTTTGCACTTAACTCGGGCTGTAGTGGGGCTCCAGGGCTGGTAATCACAGAGATCGATTCGGAGACATCAGACGCGTCCGCCTGTCGCATTCAGAGCTCTGAACTCGGTCTTCGGTTTGCGAAACTATGCGTTTTGTTCGAGTCATCTTGGGAGGTGCTGTCGATTCACGCGCGTTTCTCGGGCTGTAGGAGAGCTAGAGAGCTCGTGCAGAAGACAATCCAGAAGCATCGGGGGCGTTCCGCTGTTGCATCGCTGAAATCGCTTGGGCTGAAAAACTCTTCGTTCTCTGCAATTTGTCTTCGACATTATATATTGTCAGGAAGCTCTACGAGTCCCCCGGCGGTAAGAAAGGTTGACGGTTTACCGCCGGCGCCCAGTGGCTGGAAGCTGAAGAGTAATTCCGGGGCGTCGGAGAGTTAGTTGGCAAGAAAAATCTCGACGGACCTTTTGCTGACTTTTGGTCGGTTGAAAATTTTGTTCTCGAAATTCAACAATTCGTTTGAGCTCCAGTATTTTTTCTAACCAGATTCGATCTTATTCCCGCTCGCCATCTTAATCGCAGCTCGATCGGGTATCTTTTACTGCCAAAAAGCGTTGCGGCGGGATCGGCCGTTTCGAGTAACTCGTAGAGCTTCCCCTAGCAAGTTGTTGCTGGAAGCTTAAGAGTAATTCCGGGGCGCTGGAGAGCTAGTTGGCAAGAAAAATCTCGACGGACCTTTTGGTGACTTTTGGTCGGTTGAAAATTTTGTTCTCGAAATTCGAATTCATTTGATCTAGCTCGATGCCAAAAAGCGTCCGGGCGGGATCGGCCGTTTCGAGTCATCTTGATACGCGCTGTCGGTATATTGGACTTAACTCGAGATACAGGACAGCTACAGAGCTGGTAAGCACACCTCATCGATTCAGAATGATCATGCGCGTTCGTATGTTGCATTCAGAGATCTGAACTCGGTCTGCTAGCCGAGCTAGGTCCGCAAACCTATTCGTATTATTCGAGTCATCTTGACAGGCGCTCTCGGTTTTCTGCACTTAACTCGAGCTATAGGACCGCTACAGAGCTGATACTTGCAGAAACTGATTCAGAATCATCAGTCGCGTTTGTCTGTTGAATCCAGAGGTCTGAACTCGGTCTGCTGCCCGATCTAGAATCGCGAAACTATTCGTATTCTTCGAGTCATCTTGAGAGGTGCTGTCGGTTGTCTGCACTTAACTCGAGCTGTAGGGGGGCTACTGTGCTGGTGGTCACAGAAATCGATTTGAAGACATCAGGCGCGTCCGCCTGTCGAATCCAGAGCTCGGATCTCGGTCTGCTGCCCGAACTAGGTCCGCGAAACTATTCGTATTGTTCGAGTCATCCTGAGAGGTGCTGTCAGTTTTCTGCACTTAACGCGGGCTGTAGGGGGGGCTGCAGGGCTGGTAATCACAGGAATCGATTCGGAGACATCAGACGCGTCCGCCTGTCGCATTCAGAGGTCTGAACCAAACTATTCGTTTTGTTCGAGTCATCTTGAGAGGTGCTGTCGATTTACGCACGTAACTCGGGATGTAGGAGAGCTACAGAGCTCGTAAAGAAGAATCCAGAAGCATCGGGGGCGTTCGGGGCTGAAAAACTATTCGTTCTCTGATTTTTTTCCGACATTATATATTGTCAGGAAGCTCTACGAGTCCCCCGGCTTATATTTGTTCTGAACTACATGTGAATGAACATCATGATTTGGACGCTCGTATTGACTGTGCTCGCAGGGCCTTCTGGGGGCAGGCGACCTTCTTCCGCTCCACGGCCATCCCGTTGAAAGATAAATATGAGAGGTATGCTCAGAGAGTTCAGAGTATTGTGCTCTACGCGGCGGAAGGATGCACGGTCGATTCAAGTTCATTGAGCGCCCTTCATATCTTTGAGGGCAAGTGCCTGTCTGTAATGTCTCGCTGTATACGGAGGGAGGGGGAAAGTTACCAGGAATGGAATACGAGGAGGTATGAACGTGCGAGACAAAAATTTCATGATGCTCACTTCGTGGGCATTGTACAGAAGTTTCTCAGAGTGCATTGGATGTGGGCAATTGACATCCAGGACTTTGCACACAGGCTGATCACAGATCGGGGGGAGCTGGAGGCGAACTCGATGAGAGCTTGGAGAGATTCTCGTTTCTCATGTCTGGCGTTTGGCCGACTGTGGGATAGAATGAGGACGGATTCAAGTGAGGCTCTCAGATGTTGGGGAAACTGGAAGGAGGCCAGCTCTATGAAAAGGCATCGGGGGGGACAGGAGAGCGTCGGACTCCGTCCGTGGTATTATTCATTGGAATCGTTTTACGGTTTATCCTGGTGGGAGTTCTTTGCTGGAAGTTTTGAGCATTTCATGGATTTCGCTGCTAATGTTTGTTCTAGTACTATGTTGAAGTACTTCCAAAAGAAGTGTAAAGGGTTGGCGTCCTCAGGGGTGCCTGTATTCTTGAACTTGGATGAGGATGGAGGGGTTCATATCGGTCAGGATCGGGAGGATACACCAGCATATAGGGATCGCCTCAGCAAACGTATTGCGTTGCATAATATGCGTTGTACACAGTGGGACCTCGATACAGATGGGATACCACTGGACATCCAAGGGGACTCACTGCTTGTTATTAACAGGCTCTGCGGGAAATGGAAAATATTAGCTCAGGTATATCAGAAAAGGGTGGATACTCTGATTAATAAGTTGGACGAAATGCAGGAAACTTATTTGGTGAGGCCTCCAGAGGCCGGCCGTGACTTCTTCTCTCATTCGTTTCGGGAATGGAACCAGAAAGCAGACTTACTGACCCATCAGGCCCGTCAGGGCCATGTGTACGCCGATTTCGTTTACCTCAACGACTTTGAATCTCAGTGTTATATTCCTTGCCTTATCAAAGCCGGCTTTGATGGGGGAGTTTGTAGCCGCGGAAG
The DNA here is from genome assembly GCA_963575745.1 of Prorocentrum cordatum. Taxonomy (NCBI): domain Eukaryota; class Dinophyceae; order Prorocentrales; family Prorocentraceae; genus Prorocentrum; species Prorocentrum cordatum. Next base: position 83,086 of record CAUYUJ010006803.1, read on the forward strand.
TGCCTGTGGTGCATGGATACAGATTGGTCTGCGAAACAAGTATATCTTCTCGCGGACCGACATCATTTTCAAGGATGTGTATCTTGCGGCTTGGTGTCTACCACCGAGCGCCACTGTTACAGATACGGAGCTATCGGCGGCGGAGCGCATATGCGAGGTGCTCCCACAGGTTGTGCAGACCTTCTTTGATCATTCGCAGTGATTTGACACACATTGTTTCTTCTTTTCTGTGTCTTGTATATTCCTGCAGCTTCGCTGCTCACTGACTTCCTCGATTATCTGTGTGTTCTTTGCGTTTGATTGTGTCATTGCGGCATGTGATTCTCTTTATTCCTTCAGCTTCGCTGTGTGGTATAAGAGCTGACTGCTTGCGTGATGAATAAGAGGCTCTGTTTTGCCTGAGACTTTGTTGGACCTGGCCTCAGTGGCCAAGACGGTCCCAGCAAAGACGCAAAGACGCAAAAAGAATGGTTGACGGTTTACCGCTGGCGCCCAGTTATCTTGGCAGGCGTTGTCGGCTTTCTGTACTTAACTCGAGCTCTAGGACAGCTACAGAGCTGAGACTTACAGAAACTGGTTCAGAATCATCAGGCGCGTTCGTCTCTTGCGTCCAGAGGTCTGAACTCGGTCTGCTGCCCAAGCTAGGTCTGCGAAACTATTCGTATTGTTCGAGTCATCTTGAGAGGTGCTGTCGGTTTTCTGTACTTAACTTGGGCTGTAGGGTGGATACAGGGCTGGTAATTGCATACACCGGTTCGGAGACATCAGGCACGTCCGCCTGTCGCATGCAGAGGTCTGACATCGGTGTGCTACCCGGGCTAGGTCTGCAAAACTATTCGCATCGCTCGGATCATCTCGACAGGGACTGTGGGTTTTCTGAATTTAACTCGAGCTCTGGGGAAGCTACAGAGCAGATACGCACAGAAACTGATGCAGAATAATCAGGCGTTCGTCTGTTGCATCCAGAGGTTTGAAGTCGGTCTGCTACTCGAGCTAGGTATGCGAAACTATTTGTATCGTTCTCGAGAGGTGCTGTCCGTTTTCGCATGTAACTCGGGCTGTAGGAGAGCCACAGAGCTCATACGCACAGAAACTGATTTGGAATCATCAGGTTTGTTCGTCTGTTGCATCCAGAGGTCCGAACTGGGTCTGCTACTCGGGCTAGGTCCACAAAACTATTCGTATTCTTCGAGTCATCTCGACAGATGTTGTCCATTCTCTGTATTGAATTCGGGCTGTAGCAAGCTACAGAGCTGGTGCGCACAGAAACTGATGCATAAGCATCGGGGGCGTCCGTCTGTTGCATCGAGAGATCTGAACTCGGTCTGCTACACGAGCTAGGTTCACAGAACTGTTCGTATTCGACCGACATTTTTTTCCAAATGATGGTGAATTTCTTCACTGAACTCGAGCTGCAGAGCAGCTCGAGAGCTCTTCGGCCGAAAAATCAGAAGGACATCGTGAGGCGCGAAGCATCTAGACGCTTGGTTTGGGTCTGTTGTGAGCCAGACGCCAAACAGGGATTCGTACTCTGCTATTTTTTCCTAATGGTATTTTCTATACGCTGCAGATGAGCTATAGAACTGTTCAGCACAGCAATGGGATCTCACTGGACGCCTGAGATCAATGTCTTATCAGCGCTCGGGCTGAAAAACTAGTCGTTCTCTGTTTTCTTTGGACATAATATATGGTCAGGAAGCTCTACGAGTCCCCCGGCGGTAAGAAAGGTTGACGGTTTACCGCCGGCGCCCAGTGTGATAACTTTTGGGTGGTTTTGCGAATATTTGAAAGATATTTGACAATTCATTTTGAGAAAGCTTTTTTTTGCGCACATGTAAACGATTATGAGGGCCTCTCCGTCTTAATATGAGCTCTGTAGGCGCACTATTACTATCAAAACACTTGGAGGAACCATCTTTTATGTCGACATGAACAAATGAATTTTGCCTTTTTCGGGAAATGCCTAGAAGCTCTCTCTTCTGAATCTGAGCACTCTTACGCGTGAAAGGAGCTCTACGAGGTTCCCGGCGGTGATCAGGTTGACAGTTCACCGCCGGCGCCAGTTCCGGCGTGGGGTGGAGCTAGTTGGTCGACCCGACGAGAAAGGACAAAGTGATGACTTTGGATCGGTTTTGCTCAGATTTGAAAGATATTTGATAATTCAGTTTGAGAAAGCAGATTTTTCGCACCTGTATTGGATTATGGTGCGTCTGCCGGTAAAATTTTCAGGCCCATAGGTGCAGTATTACTATTGAAACACTTGGAGGAACCGACATTTGATAAAAACAGAAACATGTTTTTTTCGAGTTTTTCTTTTCCAGCTCCAGAAGCTTTCTTCCTTTGTTCCGAGGATCGCCGTGCAAAAAAAAAGAGCTCTACGAGGGTGTGGAGAGCCTCCATACGTGAATGCATCAGGGGTAATCGTTATGTCATTCTCGTGTTTCAATCGTTGAATGTTGCCAGCTTGTGCTTACCACATGCGCTGAAAAAAGGGGATCACAATATCTTATTCACACAAGCATTGCAGTCGTTTCGAAAGGATTTGGATACGCTCCGAGTTGGGTTTCCCAAGGAAGGGTGGGACTTGTTGATCGGGATGGATGCCGACGTTGAGCTTCTGCCTCGCACGGTCTTTGGAGATGTGGCTTTGACTGGTTCTGCAGTGCAGGGTGAGAGACTTGAAGAAGGGGGCAATGCAGGAGGAGGTGGACGTGGAGGTTTCCAGCAGGGTAGGAGGAGGATGCAACAATACATGTGTGACGAGCTCTGTGAATGTATGTGGCATTATGGTTTGGTTTTCTCGAATTCTTTTGGGACCCGTCGTACGACCTGGAAGGCCAAGGAGGAGACGGAGGAGGAGGACAAGGTTCCTGATTACCTGTGTATTCCGAGCTCCTGGGAAAGGCCTCAGTGGGAGGTGTCGTGGTTAAGGCCAACGCTCAGGGGCTCCGTGGACCCCAGAAAGACCCGCCTGTCGGACCATGCCCTGCTCACCTTGCTTGTCCCCGAATCGGCCGCTCCGACTCGACGTTGGAGAACGAAGCCACGACAGACGTTCACTCATTGGTGCTGCGACGAGGCCTCGGAATTGCAAGTTTCGGCTAACCTTGATCGTCGTTTGCACGCTGCAGCTCGTTACCCATCTGGTCTCTGCCCGGATGAATTGGCTCCTGTTATCTTGGATGCATGTACACAGGACAAGGGTTCATACACCAATGCCCCAAAGATAATGCAGATCCCCAAGAAGACAGATCGTCATAAGGAACTTGATGATGAATATCGCCGACTGCGTCGTGAAGGAGGGGAGGAGGAGGAGCTCATCAGGGTTAAGAAGGAGAGAAGGAAGGAGATGCGTGCACACACTCGTCGTCGACTCGAATACGATCATCGTGACGGGAAGCTCGCTCGGACGGTGGTGGACAAATTGAGTTATGACAATGTGCTCACGGAGGATAGGGGGTTGTGGGAGAAGGCGCTCTATTCTCACGGGTTCGCCAAGTACCACTGTGCTGCGCAAGGGATGCGTAACGTGGAGTGTATCGAGGAGAGGAAGAGGAGGAGGTTGCAGGACACGAACACTGTGGACGTTTCCCCCATTTCCATGTCCGTATTGTTACAGGCACGATCACGCTTAAAGTGTGGTAAGGCGGTGGGTGAGGACGGAGTTTCTCCTTCTATGTTGAAACGTATCACGTGGGTAGGTTTGCGTCATATTATTCGGTTATTCCAGGACCTGTGTCTTCAACGGTATCCTACTCCTCGGATTTGGTCTGAGCTGCTTGTGGTGTTGATGCCGAAAGCTAAAGATATCACTATGTTGTCTGATACTCGTGCTCTCGTCTTACTTAGCAGCCTAAGCAAATGGTATACTTCATGTTGGGTTGAGATTGCTGAAGGTTATCTGAAAAAGGGTCCCACAATATCTACATAACTACGGATTTTGCAAGGGAAGGCGCACGCACGAGATCACTGCCATGCCTAAGCATGTCACCACACACGCTCTGGAGTGGGGGAAAGATGAGACCCTGCACTTCGCGTCGTTAGATGTGCAGACTGCCTTTGATAACGTCACGGTTGAGAAGGCCAGTCGGGCCTTGGATGCCATCCCTGGGTTCCCCAATGACCTTGCGTTGGCGCTGCTCGCTCCCAGTATCCTGGACACAGCGGACTTTACCTTTCAGGACTCCACGGCGACGGGTATTCCCTGGGATGCATGTGTGCGTACTGGCAGTGTGGAGGCCCCCTTCCCGTGGAAGTGTGTGAGACTACTGATGTGGGATAGGATTGTACTGAATTGGGGGGAGGAGAAGCTGGGGTACGATTTGGGGGAGGAGGCTGGTGGGAGGTATCTTACTCATGCGCTCTGGGCCGATAGCATTTTGCTTTTCTCGAAATCAAAGGCTGAGCTCAAACGTATGGTGGGGGACTTCTCGGCTCAGCTGTATACGCACGGTTTCAGATGGAAAGATTCCTCGCTACACTATCTTGCCTTTGGGGAGGACTCTGAAGGCGCCTCGACGGGGAACCCCGTTGTCCAGGTGAACGATCTCGGTGCCCTGTGTCTTCCGCGATGCTCTGAAATGGAGTGCCTGGGTTGCCTGGTCACGACCAAGACTGACAAACGCCATGATGTGGCTTGGAAATTGGCTCGGGGTTGGAAGCGATTTAATCAGTTCCGCAAGTTTTACACGAATCGTGCTGTACCCTTCCAGAAGAAAATCAAGCATTATGAATCTAGGTTGCGTAGTTTTGTACTTTTCGGTGTTGAAGGCATGCCAGCGGACCACCACACCTTGAAACAGTTGCACACGTGGGAAGGTAAAACATTGTGTTCTATGGTACGCCGCCCGAAACCTGCCGACATGGATTGGAGTATATACTTATGCAACTTGTACAAACGTGGGCGGCGTATGCTCCTGGAATTGGGACGGCCGTCTCTTGTGCAGCTATTCTTGTTTCGTCAGTGGCAGTGGTCTCAGGACTGTGCGTTTGCTGTGACACGCCTGAACCCAACGCCCGCACAGCTTCCTCCAGGTACTTTTGATTCTTCAGGCAAGCCTGGCCCCAACGTCTTTGCTGCGTGTGAGCCACCGCCGGCCAAGGGACAACGTCAGGATGAACCCATGTATGTGCTACCAAGTATTGTGTGCTCGGCATCAATGGGAAGTCATCCTGACGTGTGTGAGACGATGCATGCTGTTGATTCCTTTGAGCTCCCTGGTTCTCAGACACAATTACCCGCGCATCGGCGCAATCTGATTTCCCAGATGCATAAGCGTGCAAAGACATCCCATCCATCTCAGGATTCTCTGTCGCAAAAGCGTTCCTCTGTTGAGTTGCCGTCGCAGGAAATCGCTGCAAACAAGCGGCGACGGGTGGCTCCACCTCATCATCGTAGCACAGGGGACTCGCATATGCAGGCTAGAGAAAGTATTTTTGCATGGTCGGGGGGGTGGACTGACCGACGGCAGGCCTTCATTGCATCACTGCCTAGGAAAGATCGCCCATTAATGACACGTCGGCATGAGGGGGGGAGACCACTGGCGTTGAGAAACTTCCATTCCATTTTCGAGTTGGTATCAGGGAAGGATTGGTATCATACGTTATCCTTTTCACGTCAGGGATGGAACGAATTTCTGAAGCGGGCACTGGATGTTACTAACATGGAGGAGGCGTGGGGGTACTGTTATTTCAAACATGCACAACCTGCGGGATATGCAAGGGAGGAGGAGGAGAGGGAGAAGACGGAGGAGCAGCAAAGGAAGGAGGGCGAGAAGATGGAGAAACGACTTGCGTACATTAATGAACATGCATCGGAGTGGAACATGCGTCGATACCGATGGAATTGATTGGTGACTCCTCCACAGGGGTGAATTGGATTAACGGTCTCTGGGCAACATTCAATATTATCTACAAGCACATTCTTGGCGACATTCAAAACAGGCTGGAGCATATCTCTGTGTTGTATGGTATGAGGCCTCCGAGCTGGGGCCACAATATGTTCAAGTGGATCTATCGAGAAGGAAACGAAATAGCTGACAGGCTGACATGGTTGGCCAAAACCATACCTTACTTATTGAACATGCGAGTAAAACAAAACTAGACGGCCTCCGTGGATTCTTCGACGGAGGTCGCTCTGTGGAGGGATGTGCTGCAGGATGGTGTATAGATTTGTGTGTACACGGGACGTGGCAGTTGGTGGCGGAGGAAGCTTTCTCGCTTGATGCCTCTGCTTCTGTCATGTTTTGTGAGATGATTGCAGCACAACGGCTCTGTATGGCCGTGGAGCACATTTTGGGTAGCATCTTTCATCCAAGCAGCTGACTCATTTCATCTTGCTTGGAGCTCTCCAACACCTTTACAATTTCACATGTTGTACTGCGTCCTTTTCCTTGTTCCTGCATCCTATTCCGTTGCCTATGCCTCAGTGGCTCGGCAGTGTGATGATAAAATATGCCCTCTCTAGCTACCCTGTGCTCCGTTTGGGAGTCTTAGGGCTTAGCTGTCACAGCTGTCCGCGCCCTGACTCAAACTCAAAAAACCAGGTTGACGGTTTACCGCCGGTTCCCAGTAAACTATTCGTTCTCTGCTGTTTCTTTGGACACAATGTATGGTCAGGAAGCTCTGCGAGTCCCCGGAGGAAAGAAAGGTTGACGGTTTGCCGCCGGCGCCCAGTGAAGGACGAAATGAGCCCAACATCTTCGTGGAATAAATGATTTTGCTATGAAGGAAGATGAGCGCGGCCTCCTTAGGAGGCCAAAATGGGGTCAAAACCGTAGTAAAATCAATGATTTTGCCTCCCAGGGACCAAACTCCCTCCCCCTCTCGGGGCCAGAATCCTCGTGAGGGTCGTCGTTCTTTTGGCCTCCGAGGAGTCGAAAAAAGCAGACCCCACCCCGGACTCCCTGTCCAGGTCCAGGGGAGGGGGTAGAGGGAGGGGTAAACCACTCCCCGAAGGGGAAGAAGGGGGATTGAGAACAGAGAGAGCTCTCCAAACCACTCAGGCTCAAAGGGCTGGTGGGGTTCTCAGGTTTCTAGGTGCAGTATGACGATCAAAACACTTGGCGGAATCGTCCTTCGATAAAATGATAAAACGTCATTCTTCGAGTTTTGGGGGTCTTACTCCAGACTCTCCCTTCATGTGTGCCGAGAAGCGCCGTTCGAGAAAAGAACTGTACGAGAACCCGGTGGTAACCTGGTTGACGGTTCACCGCCGGTTCCTAGTTCCAAAGATTTGAAAGATATTTGACAACTAATTTTAAGAAAGCAGATTTTTCGCACCTGTAGTGGGTTATGCCGCGTCTGCCAGTGAAATTCTCAGGCCCATATGTGCAGTATTACTATCAAAACACTTGGGGGTTGGATTAAAAGAGGAAAACGTAATTTTCAGTTTTTTTTTTTTTTATCCCCAGGAGCTTTCTTCATGTGTTTCGAGGATCGCCGTGCAAGAAAAGAGCTCTACGAGGTTCCCGGCGGTTGCCAGGTTGACGGTTTACCGGCGGTTCTCATTGGCCGATCTCACTTTCTCGCACCTGCAGTGGGTTATGACGCGTCTGCCAGTCAGATTCTCAGGTCCGTAGCTCCATTATTACTATCAAAACACTTGGAGGAACCGCGTTGTATAAAAAGAGAAAACGTGTTTTTTCGAGTTTTTCGTTTCTCGCTAGAGAAGCTTTCTTCATGTGTCCCGAGGAGTGCCGTGCAAGAAAAAAGCTCCACGAGGTTCCCGGCAGTAACCTGGTTGACGGTTTACCGGCTCCCATTTGACAATTCATTTGAGAAACATATTTTTCGCACCTGTAGACGACTATCAGGGCCTCTGCCTCAATATGAGCTCTGTAGCCTCATTTTTGCTATCAAAACACTTGGGGGAACCAATTTACTGTCGGAATGGAAAAAAATGAATGTTCAATTTTTTGAGTTTGAGCACTCTCACGTGTGGAAGGAGCTCTACGAGGTTCCCGGCGGTGACCTTGTTGAGGTTCACCGCCGGTGCCAGTTCCGGCGCGGGGTGGAGCTAGTTGGTCGAGCCGACCAGAAAGGACAAAGTGACAACTTTGGGGTGGTGTTGCGAAAATTTGAAAGATATTTGACTATTTATTTTGAGGATGCAGATATTCCGCACCTCTAGTGGGTTATGCTGCGTCTGCCAGTGAAATTCTCAGGTCCGTAGCTGCAGTATTTATATTGAAACATTTGGCGGCCGTCTTTGGATAAAAATAAAAAACGTGTTTTTTTTTAATTTTTTTGGGTCTTGCTCCAGACTCTTCCAGCAGGTGTACCGAGGAGCGCCGTGCAATAAAAGAGCTCTTCGAGGCCCCGGCGGAAACCTGGTTGACGGTTTACCGCCGGCTCCCATTTGACAATTCATTGTGAGAATCAAGATTTTTCGCACCTGTAGACGACGGTTCCCAGATGAGCTAGAGGGATTCCGGCGCGGGGTGGAGCTAGTTGGTCGACCCGACGAGGAGAGACAATGTGATAACTTTGGGTCGGTTTTTCTACGATTTGAAAGATATTTGACAATTCATTTGGAGAAACCAGATTGTTTGCACCTGTAGTGGATTATGCCGCGTCTGCCAGTCAAGCATTACTATTATTAAAACAGTTGGCGGAACGGACTTTGGATAAAAACCGAAACATATTTTCGATTTTTTTGGCTCTCGCTTGAGAAGCTTCCTTTTATGTGTTCCGTCGAGCGCTGTGCAAGAAAAGAGCTCGAGGTGCCCGGCGGTAACGTGGTTGACGTTCCACCGCTGGTTCCAGTATATATGTCCTGGACTTCGGAACAAACGTTCTGCTCGCGTCAAGGACCTTCGAGCAAAGCGCCCTCCTCCTCCTCCTCCTCCTCCTGTTCCTCCGCCCCCTACCTTTTCCTGCTCCTGCTCCTCCTCATCCTCCTGCTCCCCCTCCCCCTTCGCACCCCCATGCCCTTCCTCGCGATCCCCCGCCTCCTCCTCCTCCTGTTCCTCCTTCTCATCCTCCTTTCTGTCATTTCCCTCCCTGTTGAGCCCAGAAACAGGCGAACCGCCTGAGACATCCCCACAATAGTAGAGCTTCCCTTAGCGTTGCTGGAAGCTTAAGAGTAATTCCGGGGCGCTGGAGAGTTAGTTGGCAAGAAAAATCTCGACTGACCTTTTGCTGATTTTTGGTCGGTTCAAAATTTTGTTCTCAAAATTGAAAAATTCGTTTGCGCTCTAGTATTTTTTCTGACCATATTCGATCTTATTTCCGCTCGCCGTCTCAATCTCAGCTCGATCGGATACATATTACTGCCAAAAAGCGTTGCGGCGGGATCGGCCGTTTCGGGTCATCTTGACACGCGGTGACGGTTTTCTGAACATAACTCGAGCTATAGGAGAGCTACGTAGGGGGGCTACAGGGCTGGTAATTACAGAAACCGAGTCTGAGGCAACAGGCCCGTCCACCTGTCGCATGCAGAGGTCTGAACTCGGTCTGCTAGCTAGATCCGCAAAACTATTCGTATTGCTCGAGTGATCTCCAAGGAACTGTCAGTTATTGTACCTAACTCCAGCTCTAGGGAATATACAGAGCTGATACGCACAGAAACCGATGCAGAATAATCAGGCGCGTTCGTTCGTTGCATCCAGAGGTCTGAACTTGGTCTGCTACTCGGGCTAGGGCCGTGATCGTATCGTTTGAGTCATCTTGAGGGCCGCTGTCGGTTTTCGCACGTAACCCAGGCTGTAGGAGAGCTACAGAGCTGATATGCACAGAAACTGATTTAGAATCATCAGGCCCGTTCGTCTGTTCTATCCAGAGGTCTGAACTGGGTCTGCTACTCGGGCTAGGTCCGAAAACGATTTGTATACTTCGAGTCATTTTGACAGATGTTGCCATTCTATGTATTCACATTGGGCTGTAGGGGGGCTACAGAGCTGGTACGTGCAGAAACCGATCTTGAAGCATCAGGAGCGTTTGCGGTCTGCTATCCGAGGTAGGTGCACAAAACTATGCGTATTCGAGCGATATTTTTTCCCAAATGATCGTGAATTTCTTCACTGGTCTCGAGCGGCCAAAAAATTAGAAGGACATCATGAGGCGCGAAGCATCTAGACGCTTGGTTTGGGTCCGTTGTGAGCGCAGAATTCGTGTTCTCAGCTTTCTTCCTGGCGGTATTTTCTACAAGCACAGCAAGTCTGCTATCAGCGCTCGGGCTGAAAAACCATTCGTTCTCAATATATGTTCAGGAAGCTCTACGAGTCCCCCGGCTCAAGGAAGCACTGCCAGCTCAAGCTCCGCGTACGTTCATTTTCTCCTGCCTGGGGGACCTCCGCGAAGGTGAACGTTGAGCTAGCGTGGTGTTTTGCTCTGCCTACGCAACTGCCCATCTCCCTGTACATCTTGCCTCTCTTTGTTGGCCTCTCATATTCATTCCTTGTTGCGGTGTGGTTGTGGCAATTTGTATTGTCCCTTCGCCTCGCGTGGAGATCCGCCGTGTGCGTGTGACTTATTCCTGAATTTGATTCTTGTTTCTCGTTGCACGAATCATGCCACATGTTCGCAGTTGTCACAGGCGAGCTGCACGAAGATCTCGGGCCGTTTATTTGGGCGTCTGCAAGCCGCCATGTATTCTCGTTTGCTTGGACTCGTTGTTGCCAAAAACCGATACTTATACGATTCTTCTGACAGAATTGGCTGCCCCGCCTGGATTGGAGGGAGACGGCAGAGGGGGGGTCCAGGAAGTGGGAGTGCAGACTTTGTCTTCTTTTTGCCGGACTGTGTGTGTCGATGTGCAAACGGAGCCCCCCCCGACTCTTTGTCATACCCATTCCTATGAGAGTGCAGTTGGGAGTTCAACAGCAGTTGGGAGTTCAACATTTGGAAGTTCCGCAGTTGGTTTGACTTTGTGCCAGACCCATTCTTATGACAGTGCAGTTGGGAGTTCAGCAGTTGGGAGTTCCGCTGCCGCCAGCGTGCAGGACGCCTGTGTACAAACTCAGCTCTCTTTAATGGACGCCGGTGTGCAAACAGAGAATCTTGTGTCTGGTATGCACAACGGTGCGGAAGTGGACGCTTTCACGGATTCCCCAAACGTTTCTTCAATGGATGCTGGCGTGCAAACAGGACGCCTGTGTGCAAACTCAGTTCACTTCAATGGATGCTGGCGTGCAAACTCAGTGGGTCTACGCCTTCATGAGCTCTACGCAAAGTCAGACGCCTGCGTGCAAGGAAGCTCTACGCCTTCGTGAGTCAGGTGGGAAAGATGTGCAGGCAGTGGTCTCATTTTCTTCTGACACGTATGCAGCTCTTTCATATTCTTCTTCTTCCGATGTGAAGGCAGTGGTCTCATCTTCTTCCGATGTGAAGGCCAAGGGACTTCCACGTGCTCTCAGGCCACCATTGCCGATGTTAAGGCATGGATTGACGCTGCTGGCAGTATCAACGAGTCGAATGCGATCCAGTATTTAAAGAATGGAGTGGATTTGTTTGCAGAACTTCTGACAGCAGGTGGGATCCCTGCAAAGGCCAGGGCAAATTATGCTGTGCGGAAGCGCGGGACGTTCGAGAATGTGCAAGCGACGTTGGAGGACCTTCTGGAATTCTTCGAGAGGCACAGATATCTTACAGGGCAGATGAACCGTGCCGAGGCTGCCAAGTTTCTACAGGATTCCAAGTGCGACGAATTCCGGATCCAATTCTATGGACGTCCGAGGAACGATACAACGTCGTCATGTGGAAGTACTGCCTGCAAAAGCAAAGGCAAAGGCAAAGGTAAAGGCGCCGACATAGGAGGTCAGGAGTTTGACGAAGTGTGTAGGTTCGGTCGGACGTTGACGGACTTTGAACGAAGGTGTAAATCTCAGGTTTGGCCTCTGCGGTAGATATTCGTATTTTTCGAGTGATTCTTTTCAATCCGAACTTATTGTATTGGACTGTTGATTGTGATTGCCTCGCGTGGTCTTTTTGATTGTTGATTGTGATTGCCTCGTGTGGTCATTCAGTGCATCCTTATTCAGTGCATAGTCTTTTTGTTTGTGCTCTAATAATTCAGTGTGTGCATGTTCAGTTCTTGGCCAGGTCTCCTGGCTCTCATGTCGTATTATTATTTTCGCCTCATCAGTTTCGTAACGGCTCGAGGGTTGAACACCTCGGAGTCCTCTATGTGATGTGCTCCCGCAGGTTGTGCCGAACGTCTTTAAGAGACTTCGCTTCGCCTGAGACTTTGTAGGACCTGGCCCCAGTGGCCAAAATGGTCCCAGCAAAGACGCAAAAAAGAAAGGTTGACAGTTACCGCTGGCGCCCAGTATGGCCGCGCACGTGCCCGTGCAACCACCCTGGCGGCTCCCCGTAGGGGTGCTGCAACCAGCGCCCCGCTTGAGTCATCGTCACAATCTGCTCTCCAAGCGAAGGATGTTGAGCCCAGAAACAGGCAAACCGCTTGAGACATCCCCACAAAATGGCCGCGAACGAGCCCGTGCAACCACCCCTGGCGGCTCCCCTTAGGGGTACTGAAACCAGCGCTCCGCCTGAGACATCCTCACAATCTGCTGTCCAAGCGAAGGATGTTGAGCCCGGAAACAGGCAAACCGCCTGAGACATCCCCACAAAAATGGCTCTCAAATCCCCTCGGTGGTTTCGTTGGGCTGCCTGGCACTTCCTTACAATTCACTCACAGACGAGGCTCCTGCTTGATATTCCTCCATATTCAAGCTTCAGGAGCCCAAAAGTGACGACAGTTACAGGTCTGAGGATGAGCCGCTCAGATTCAATTATGAACTGCGGGCCCCATAGGGAGGGGGCTCCCGCCTGAGACTTCCTCACAATTCACTCACAGACGAGGCTCCCGCTTGATACTTCCTCCAAATTCAGACCTGAGGAGCCCAAAAGTGATGACAGTTACAGGAATCCGATGAGCCGCTCGGATTAGTAACATGATCTGCGGGCCCCATAAGGAGGGGGCTCCCGCCTGAGACTTGCTCGCAATTCACTGACAAACGAGGCTCCCGCCTTATACTTCCTCCAAATTCAAACCTGGAGCCCAAAAGTGACGACAGTTACACGAATCCGATGACCCGCTCGGATTAGTAACATGATCTGCGGGCCCCATAGGGAGGGGGCTCCCGCCTGAGACTTCCTCACAATTCACTCACAGACGAGGCTCCCTCTTGGTGGATGATGGTGATGGGATGATGACGACGGTGTTTGATGATGATATATGATTGATGATGATGATGATGGTGGTGGTGGTGGTGATGATGACGACGTGATGATGATGATGGTGGTGATGATGAGTGCTGATGGTGAGTGATCGTGCGATTCTGATGGTAAATGATGGAGATGATGATGGGGGCGAAGTGGTGAGGCAGCGAGTAGTGATATGATGATGATGATGATGATCGTTCGATGCCGATGATGGTGAGTGATCGTGCGATGGTGATGGTGATGCTGATGGTGATGATGATGATGAGTGGGGAGTGATGGTGATGATGATGATGAGTGAGGAGGAAGCAAAGAAGAGCAGAGGAGAGGGAGGAGGACGACAGATCCTGCGCGGAGGGTGTGCAGAGAAAACAAGAAACCCACTTACGATGTGGGGAAAAACAAGTTCTCAAAACGAATGTTGAAATCTCCCACAATGTTCGAACAACCTACCCCAGGTTGACACATTGTCCGCCCGGGCCGGGTCTGCCAACTACCTGTGCCCCGCGCCGGAATTCCTCTAGCTCATCGATGCCGAAGAGCTCTACGAGGTATGAGAAGCTGGACGGTGGTGGTGCCTGCCAGCAGCCCATCTTCGCCGGTCCAGAATCGTTGCAGCGAGTTGTAAAAGTTCGCAGCGTGTCCAGGAGCGCCTCCGGCACGCGTGGAAGCGTCGCTGGCAGCACTTCAGAATTCACTTCCGGAGAGCTCTACAGAGTTTTTCCAGGAAAGCTTTCCGGAGTACCGCGTAGAGCTCTTCGTACTGGCGCCGGCGGTGAACCGTCAACCTGGTCACCGCCGGGAACCTCGTAGAGCTCCTTGCACTCGTGCCTCGTAGAGCTCTTCGGCAAGATGAGCTTAGAGGAATTCGGGCGCAGGGTGGAGCTAGTTGGCCGACCCGACCTTAAGAGACAATGTGATAACTTGGGGTCGGTTTTTCAATCTTTGTGCAAAATTTGAAAGTTCGTTTTGAGAACCGGTATGTTTCCCACCTGTAGTGGGTTATGCCGCGTCTGCCAGTTAAATTTCCAGGTCCATAGCGGCAATACTACTATCAAAAGACTAGAGGGAACCGGCTGCCGTTTCGAGCATCTTGACGCATTGACGGTTTTCTGTACTTTTCTCGAGATTTAGGAGAGCTACAGAGCTGCTACTTACAGAAACCCATTGAAAATCATCAGGCGCGTTTGTCTGTTCCATCGAGAGGTCTGAACTCGGTCTGCTACTCGAGCTATATCCGCGAAACTATTCGTATTATACAAGTGATCTTGAGAGGTGCTGTCGGTTTCCCTTAACTGAAGATTTAGAAGAGCTACAGAGCTGATGCGCACATAAACTGACCCAGTATCACCCGGCGCGTTCTTTTCTCGCATCGAGAGGTCTGAACTCGATCTGGCACTCGAGCTAGGTCCTCGAAGCGAAGCAAACTTTAAAAACATTTTGTTCGAGTTTTTTCTTCATGCTTGAGGAAGCTTTTTCGTATGCTCCGAGCAGCGCCGCGCAAGAACAGAGCTCTACGAGGCTCCCGGTGGTTACCTGGTTGACGGTTTACCGCCGGATCCCAGTAAGAAAGCTCAGGATCGGAGCGGAGAGCTTCTGGGGGCTTGTCTAGAAAAGCGTCAAATTGAGATTTTCCGGAGTCAACATGAAGTCGGTTCCGGGAAGTCAACTAATACTAAAACTGGCCCTAGAGAGCTGAGCTGCTCAGGAAACAAAGTTTATATGCGAATGCTCGGCGTAAAAATCTGCTTTCTCAAAATGAATTGTCACATGTCTTTCAAATCTGAGCAAAACCGACCCAAAGTCACCACTTTGTCCTTTCTGGTCGGGTCGACCAACTAGCTTCACCCCGCGCCGGAATTTCTCTAGCTCATCGACAACGAAGAGCTCTACGAGGTACCTGGGGGAGCTTCGACATCGATAAGCTAGAGGAATTCCGGCGCGGGGTGCAGCTAGTCTCATAGAGCTCTTCGGCATCGATGAGCTAGAGGAATTCCGGCGCGGGGTGGAGCTAGTGCCTGGTAGAGCTGTTTGTCATCGATGGGCTAGAGGAATTCGGGCGCGAGATGGAGCTAGCTGGTCGACCCGGCCAGAAAAGACAATGTGGTAACTTTGGGTCGGTTTTGCTAAGATTTGAAAGATATTTGACAATTCATTCTGAAAAACCAGATTTTTCGCACCTGTCAAAGACTATGAGGGCCTCTGCGTCTTAACACCTCGTAGAGCTCTTCGACAATATGAGCGTGGAGAAATTTGGGCGCAGGGTGGAGCTAGTTGGCCGACCCGACCTTAAGAGACAACGTGATAACTTGGGGTCGGTTTTTCAATCTTTGTGCAAAATTTGAAAGGTCGTATTGAGAACCGGTATTTTTCCCACCTGTAGTGGGTTATGCCGCGTCTGCCAGTTAAATTCTCAGGTCCGTAGCTGCAATATTACTATCAAAAGACTTGAGGGAACCGTCTGCCGTTTCGAGCATCTTGACGCATTGACGGTTTTCTGTATTCCTCTCGAGATTTAGGAGAGCTACAGAGCTGCTACTTACAGAAACCGATTGAAAATAATCAGGCGCGTTTGTCTGTTCCATCGAGAGGTCTGAACTCGGTCTGCTACTCGAGCTATATCCGCGAAACTATTCGTATTATACAAGTGATCTTGAGAGGTGCTGTCGGTTTCCCTTAACTGAAGATTTAGAAGAGCTACAGAGCTGATGCGCACATAAACTGACCCAGTATCACCCGGCGCGCTCTTTTCTCGCATCGAGAGGCCTGAACTCGATCTGGCACTCGAGCTAGGTCCTCGAAACGAAGCAAACTTAAAAAAACATATTGTTCGAGTTTTTTTCTTCATGCTTGAGAAAGTTTTTTTTCGTATGCTCCGAGCAGCGCCGTGCAAGAACAGAGCTCTACGAGGCTCCCGGTGGTTGCCTGGTTGACGGTTTACCGCCGGATCCCAGTATGAGTTCCGTAGGCGCACTTTCACTATGAGAACACTTGGCGGAACCAACTTCATGTCGACATGAAAGATGCAAAATTGAAGATTTCACGAAAAATCTTCTGCGAAGTTCTTTGCTCCGATTCTGAGCTCCTGCGCGCGGAAGGAGCCCTGCGAGGTTCGCCAGCGTCGGGAGGAGCCAACCCAGACCTCGTCGCAACCGATCTCGGAGCCTCCTCGTAAACGAGCACGCCAGAGCTTTGCGCATAAGTGGGCAGCCGCATCTATGCAGAGCGCGCTGTGTATGTTGCATGCGTCTGGAGAGTGCACCACGCATCGTGATGCCATGGTTCGTGCTGCTGGTGTCAGCGGTCGTGTTCTTTCTCGTCGGCGTCCGCATCGGGTTATGCAGAGTCTCCGGCCCTGGTTCACGGTATTTGAGGTCACTCAGGGGCCCCACCACTGGGATCAGAGTATGTGTTGGACGGAGTTAGGTTGGAAAACCTTCTTAGTGGACACGCTGCAGCAGCTTAGTCTACCTAAGCTATTTGAGTTCTGCTTGATAAAAGATGCTATTTCAGGCACCCACTGGAAGGAGGAGGAGGATAACAAAACGGAGGCTCAACAACAACGTGAACATGATCGTGCTTCTAAAAGGATTGCCACTCTGTATCAGGATGAGACTAATTGGAGGATCAACCCTGGATGTCTGGCCTTAGAAATGAGGGGAGATAGCCAATGTGTAATACGTTGGCTGACGGGCAAAAACAGGTGCTTGAATGAAATATACAGCCAAACAATTGCTGCCATGCAAAATACTCTGCATTCCGTGTGTAGGCAGTTCCAGATCTACAGTCCTGAAGCGGGCCGTGATATTTGGAAATGGGTCTATCGGGAGGGGGACGCAGAGGCGGACCACGAGACACATGTGGCCAGAGAGGGGCATACTACATCTGATGTGCGGTGGGATCTCGATACACTGTCTTCTACTCGCTCGGGTCAATATAGTGTACACGCGATGAGAGGCTCTTTTGATGGTGGCAGATGTGAGTTAGGCACATCGTGCGGTTGGGTGATTGACATTTTCATCTCTGCTAATTTACCCCCTGCTTTCCTTCCCCCTGGCCTTCCTCCCAAGCGTTGTCAGCTCGGAGTTGCCAAGCGTGCTTTCATGCTCCCCTCCCACTGTACTGTCACGCAGACGGAGCTTGCTGCATCTGAGAGTCTATTGTCGGGAGTTGTTGATTTGTGCGCACACATACGTTGATTGCACATTCCTTATACAGCTTCGCTGCATAATCTTGCCGCTTTAATCTTCCAGCTTCGCTGCCTCTGTACAGCTTTGCTGTTAGTATTCTCTGTGTCCTGGCCTGCTCCCATGGGAGCTCGAATCGGCCAACGCAGACATCTCAGACCAGGTTGACGGTTCACCGCAGGCGCCAGTTGGCATATCCGGGCAAGGCGGACAATGTGCCTCGTAGAGCTTTCGGCAAGATGGGCTATGAGAATTCGGGCGCAGGGTGCAGCTAGTTGGCAGACCCGACCTAAAGAGACAATGTGATGACTCGGGGTCGGTTTTTCTTAAGATTTGAAAGATAATTGACAATTCATTTTTATAGAACAGATTTTTCTCACCTGTAGTGGGTTATGCGCGTCTGTCAGTGCAATTCTCAGGTCCGTAACTGCAATATTACTATCGAAAGACTTGCAGAACCAACTTTGAGGAACAAAACGGAAAAACGTTTTTTTTTTTTTTGAGTTTCTTGGCTCATTCTGGAGAAAGCTTCTCTTATGTGTTCCGATCAGCGCCGCGCGAGAAGAGAGCTCTACGAGGCTTCTGGCGGTTACCTGGTTGACGGTTTACCGCCGGATCCCAGTGATGACCTGGGGTCGTTTTTTTTTTTTTTTTTTTTTTTTTTTTTTTTTTTTGTTTTTTTTTTGTTTTTCCCCCCCCCCCCCCCCCCCCCCCCCCCCCCCCCCCCCCCCCCCCCCCGAAGATTGTGGGAGATTTTGAAATCCGTTTTGGAATCCATTATTTTTGTAACGTAGAGTGGGTTGTGCCGCGTTCGCCTGTCAAATCCTCGGCCCCTCAACTGCAATATTACGGTCGAAAAAACGTGGAGGAACCGTCGGCCGTGAAAATGCCTTCCCGAAAATAATAATCATCGCGCATTTAAAAATATCGGTAAGCAAGCTACACAACTCCAGTGTTCTCTGCACGTGTCATAGGTTATAGCGCGTCGGCTGGTTGAATTTTGTTTTTTTTATGTAATATAACTTAACTCGACAGAATAATGTCGTATTACAAAAATTGTTATATTTTCTTCAAGCTAATATTTACTTGAGATTCATTCTCGGCGCCCGAGCACTATTTCGTGATTCTAAAGCTCTACGAGGTTTCCCGGCGGAAACCTGGTTGACTGTTTACCGCCGGCTCCCAGTTCCTGGAAAGCTCTCTGAGAGCCATCGGGTTTTAGATTAGAAGCCGGACAGTGGTGGTGCCGGGCAGCCGCTCCAGAATCCCCGCAGCGACCTGCTCGTTGGCCGACCTGGTCCCGGCGGACGAGGTGATGATCTGGGGGCCGTTTTTTGGAGATTCCGAGAGATTTTGAAGTTCGTGTGGGGAACCAGTATTTTTCGCAGCTGTAGTGGGTTATGCGGCGTCTGCCTGTTAAACTCTCAGAACCGTAGGTGCAGTATTGCTATCGAAACACTTGGGGGGGGAGATTTTGGATAAACCGAAATATGTGTTCTTTTCGAGCCTTTCAGCTCATGCTTTAGAAAGCTGCCTTCATGTGTTCAGAGCATCGCTGCGCGAGGAAAGAGCTCTACGAGGCCCCCGGCGGTAACCTGTCTGACGGTTTACCGCCCGCTCCCAGTTAACGATGAGGTGAGGAATTCCGGCTCGGGGTGGAGCTAGTTTGTCGACCCGACCAGAGAAAGAAGATGCGATAACTTTTGGTCGGTTTTTCCCCGGGAGCTCTCTGAGAGCCACAGGGTTTTAGATTAGAAGCTGGACGGTGGTGGTGCCTGCCAGCAGACCATCTTTGCCGGTCCACGATCCCCGGAGCGATTGTAAAATGGGCGCCGGCGGTGAACCGTCAACCTTGGTTACCGCCGGAAGACTCGTGGAGTTTCCTTGCTGATCTGCAGCTCGAGTTCGATCATGAAAACCATGCCATCTCCAAAGAAATTTCAGCCCCGAGCGCTGATAGCATACTGATTTCAGGCGTCTAGAGCCTCTGATGATTCCCGTCGGATTGCTGTGCTCAACAGCTCTGTAGCTCATCTGCAGCGCGAATTAAGTGAAAAAACCAATACCATCTATAAGAAATTAGCAAAGTACGAATAGTTAGTGTTTCAGCCCGAGCGCTCATAGAGGTCTGATTTCAGGCGTCTAGATACTTTCAACTATCGCGCCTGATGTTTCCTTTCAATTGCTGTGCCTAAGGGCTCTGGAGCTCATCTGCAGCTCGAGTTAAGTCAAGAAAACCAATTCCTTCTGCGCTAATGGCAGACCGAGTCTAGGTGTCTAGTAGCGCGCCCGATGATTTTCTTCCGATTGCTTTGCTGAACAGCTCTGTAGCTGATCCGCAGCTCGAGTTCAGTCAAGAAATCATTACCATATCGAAAAACGTAGCAGAGTACGGATATCGTTTCAGCTCCAGTCTTGATAGCAGACTGATTCCAGGCGTCTAGATACTTAGAACTATCGCGCCTGATCATTGCCTTCCGATTGTTGAGCCGAACAGCTCCGTAGCTCATCTGCAGCTCGAGTTAAGTCAAGAAAACCATCATTATCTCCAAAAAAAAACGGAAAGTACGAATAGCTGTTCGGCTCCAGTGCTGATAACAGACAGAGTTCGGGCGTGTATATACTTTAGATTAGCGCGCCTGATCGATGCCTTTCGATTGCTGTGCGGAAGAGCCCTTCAGCTCATCTGAGGCTCGAGTTAAGTCAAGAAACTCATCATCATCTTAAAGAAAAATATCAGAGTACGAATAGTTTCGCGGACCTAGCTCGAGAAGCAGACCGAGTTCAGATCTCTAGATGCGTCAGACGAACGCGTCCGATTATTCTGGATCGATTAGGTGTGCGTACCATCTCTGTTGCTATCCTACAGCTCGAGTTAAGTACAGAGAACCGACAGCACCTCTCAAGATGACCCGAACAGCCGATCCCGCCTGGATGCTTTTTTGGCAGTAGTAGGCACCCGATCGAGCTGAGATTGAGACGGCGAGCGGGAATATGATCGAATATCAGGGAAAAAAATTGAGCTCTCACGAATGGTTGAATTTCGAGAAAAATGTGCAACCGAGCAAAAATCAGCAAAATGTCCGTCGAGATTTTTCTTTGCCAACTAGCCCTCCAGCGCGCCGGAATTGCTCTTAAGCTTCCAGCAACTAGCTAGAGGAAGCTCTACGAGTTAACTTCGCAGCGTGTCCAGGAGCGCTTCCGGCACGCTTCCACGCGTGCCTGCGCGCGTGGAAGCGTCGCTGGCAGCGCTTCAGAAGCGCTTCAGGCGAGCACCCCGGGGCTCTTTAGGAAAGCTTTCCAGAGTATTCAGAGCTTCGCAGGGCAGCTGTCCAACGTCTGCAGAGCTTCGTCATGTGAGGTTTCCAGGGTCTCGTGCTGCGTTTGTGTGAGTGCCTCGAGCTGCAGATGAGCTACAGAGCTGTTCGGCACGGAAGAAAATAATCAGGCGCGCCAGTTCAAAGTATCTAGAGGCCTGAAATACCTCGTAGAGCTCTTCGGCATCGATGAGCTAGAGGAATTCCGGCGCGGGGTGCAGCTAGTTGGGCCAACCCGGCCCGGGCGGACAATGTGGTGACGTTGGGTCGGTTTTGCTAAGATTTGGACGATATTCGACAACTCATTTGAGAAACCAGTTTTTTCGCACCTGTTCAGACTATGAGGGCATCTGCGTCTCAATATGAGCTCCATGGGCGCACTTTTAACTATGAAAACACTTGGCGGAACTAACTTGACGTCGACATGAAACATGCAAAATTGAAGATTTCAGAAAAATATTCTGCGAAGTTCTCTGCTTCGGTTCTGAGCACTTTTACGAGCCCAAGGAGCTTTGCGAGGTTCGCGGCGGTGACCAGGTTGACGGTTCACCGCAGGCTCCAGTCAGTCTACCATCAGCGCTGTAGCCGAAAAGCTGTTCGTGCTCTGTTAATTTTAGAGATGGTAATGAAGTGTTCAGACGCCTGAATTCGGTCTGGTATGTCTATTATTTATTTCCAGAGGTGCTTTCCCCTCGCTCCTCCTTCTCCTCCACATCCTCCTCCATGAGACCGCGCCCTCGCGCGCGGAATGCGAGATTACCGCGCCCGCATTGCGCGAGGAAGGTCTACGAGCTCCCGGCGGTAACCAAGGTTGACGGTTTACCGCCGGCTCCCAGTTGAAATATATTTGAAAATTCATTTCAAGAAACCAAATTTTTCGCACCTGTGAAATACTATGAGGGCCTCTGCGTCTGAATATGAGCTCCGTAGGCGCACTTTCACTATCAAAAGACTTGGAGGAACCAGCTTCATGTCGACATGAAAAATTAAAATCGAAGATTCCACGAACATGTTATGCGAAGTTCTCTGCTTCGATTCTGAGCGCTCTTACGCGCACCTGTAAAAAGACTATGAGGGCCTCTGCCTCTCAATATGAGCTCCATAGGCGCATTTTTATTATGAAAACACTTGGCGGAACTAACTTTATGTCGACATGAAACATGCAAAATTGAAGATTTTAGAAACATCTTCTGCGAAGTTCTCTGCCTCGGTTCTGAGCACTTTTACGAGTGCAAGGAGCTTTGCGAGGTTCGCGGCGGTGACCAGGTTGACGGTTCACCGCCGGCGCCAGTAAGAGCTCGATAGGCGCACTTCTACTATCCAGACACTTGGAGGGACCAACTTCATGTCGACATCAAAAATGCAGAATTGAAGATTTCACGAAAATCTTCGGCGAAGTTCTCTGCTTCGATTCTGAGCACTCTTACGCGCCAGGAGCTCTACGAGGTCCCCGGCGGTGACCAGGTCGGCGACCGCCGGCGCCAGTATACCTCGTAGAACGCTTCGTTATAGATGCGCTACAGGAATTCCGGCGAAAACGGACAATGTGAGAACTTGGGCTCGTTTTTGCTAATATTTGAAATAGATTTAATTTTTTATTTTGAGATGTTAGATGTTTACGTCCAGCATTAGTGTCTAAACTTTATCCTGAGAAAGAATCGGCTTTCTAGAGATCGTTTTACTATCGAAACATTTGGAGCAACCGACATCCGGTTGACACCGAAAAATGGAAATTTGACGTTTTTCCAGAAATGCTCCAAGAAGCTGTCCGCTTCGATTCCGAGCACTCTCGACCAGCCCCAGATCACCACATTGTCCTTTCTAGCCAGGTGGTCAACTAGCTCCATCTCGCGCCCGAATTCCTCTTAGCTCATCCTCGAAGAGCTCTACATGATATGATTGACTGCAGGAAACGAAAATCTGGATTCTCAAAACGAACTATTAAAGCTCTTGGAATCATGTCACCAGATTGTCCGTTCTGGCCAGATCGTCCAACTAGCTCCACTGGCGCCCGAATTTCTCTTAGCTTATCTCGTTGAAACGCTCTGCGAGGTACTGGCGCCGGCGGTGAACCGTCAATCTGGTCTTTTTTTGCGTCTTTGCTGGGACCATCTTGGCCACTGAGGCCAGGTCCAACGAAGTCTCAGGCGAAGCGAAGCGTCAAAATTGTCAAGCAAGCAGTCCGCTCTTATAGAGAAACAGAAACATGCATGACCAAAGACGTTCGCACAACCTGTGGGAGAACATCGCAGATGCGCTCCGCCGCTGAAGGCTCGTACAACCCTACAACAGTGAGAACACTGAAGAGGCGAAACTAAAAACTACGACAAGAGAGCCAGGAGACCTGGCCAAGAACGGAACATGCACACACTGAATTATTAGAGCTCAAACAATGCACAGAATGACCACACGAGGCAGTCACAATCAACAATCAAAAGACCACGCGAGGCAATCACAATCAACAATCCAATACAATACAGCGTACAATACACAGAGAGGTAATGTATGCAGACAATCATGTTCAAAGCTGCCCTATCGTTTGCCTTTGCCTCTGCCTTTGCGGCTACCTCTAGAGCTCCCACCGTTATCGGGAGAAACTCGAATGCTTTGGGAAGATTCGGGAACCAACTTTTGATGTCCAGTCTTGGCTATCACATCCGAAGCGACACGGACAGACGACGACCCGGACGGAGAGGCGATCCGTCCACGTGGCGACGTAATTCTGAGCTCTTGGGGCTCCCACATTTGCTGTAGTCTCCGGGTGTCTGCTGCGAGTCTCCGCGGGTCTGCGCGACTGGCACTCTCGAAGAGTCCGTCTGGAACAAAACTGAAACAATCGACAATGTACCCTGGAGCTCTAAACCTGGCCTCCTCGGCACTGTCAATTTTCCCCGTCACGAAACGGTGAGATTTGAGACAATCCAAAAGTTCTCCCAGAAACGACTGAACATGATCCGTGAGGTTGAACAAAGTATGGAACCAAAATGATACATGATGTTTTGGGATGGTCATTGGCTCTGTCATGAGGTCTACGAATAATTCAAGCCCCTGGATTAAATACTGCAGCGCAATCTGGCCAGTGAACCCCTTCTGGGCAGTGCTCCTGTCAATCCATTTTTTTGACGGCGTCCTGGAAAATGAGCTGAGTTTGCACACAGGCGTCCTTCAAAGTGAACTGAGTATGCACGCCAGCATCCAATGAAGTGAACTGAGTTTGCACACAGGCGTCCTCGCAAGTGAACTGATGAGTTTGCACGCCGGCACCCATTGAAGACACTCGAATGCTTTGAGAATGCACTTGGACCTGAGCATCAATTGAACACACTCGAATGCTCTGAAAGGGACAGTGCACTTCGTCAACCTGGACACCAGCATCAATTGAAAATACTCGAATGCTTTGAGAAGGATATTCGACCTCGTCAACCTGGACCCCAGCATCAATAGCATAAGAAAAACCGCGAAGTGCAACGGAATCAACTTTCGGGCAGCTATCAGAGGGATGGAGTAATGCTGTCAACAACTTATTAGCCTGAGCATCCAACTCTGCATGCAAGACCGTGTCACGGGCGACTAGGCCTTCGAGCGCCAACGGAAGAGGACAATTCGGTCGAACCCATCCAAGTTGGCAAGCCCGAGCCCGACGCAAACACCTGGATGCGAGACTCCGCACATGAAGCATCTGGCACAAACAAGACCACAAATGATAGGTATATGGCAGAAAACTGAGGGAATATGTGTGAGGACACCTGAGAGATCACAACAATGAAATACTGCAAATTGAACAATATGCAATCCACTCAAGGCAGATCCGAAAGCACAGAGACTTACGAGCACCACTCTAGGCAGTGAGGAACAAGTCAGCGTCAATCTGGTCACCGCCGGGAACCTCGTAGAGCTCCTTGCACGCGTGCCCTCTTAAAATCTTCACTTTTGCTGCATTTTTTGATGTCAATATGAGGTCGGGTCCCTGGCTTCGCTCGGGAGAATTTGTCGACGGAATGAGTTAAGAATTTAGGAGGATGCAAAACTTCGCTCTGCGCAACTGGCGCCGGCGGTATACCGTCAACTTGGTCACCGCCGGAAACTTCGTGGAGCTCCTTGCGCGCGTGAGAGTGCTCAAAATCTAAGCAGAGAACTTCGCCGAAGATTTTCGTGAACTCTTCAACTTTGCATTTTTGATGTCGACATGGAGTTCGTTGCTCCAAGTGTTTTGACAGTCAAAGTGCACCTGCGGAGCTCATGTTAAGACGCGGACGCCCTCATAGTCTTTCACAGGTGCAAGAACTCTGGTTTCTCAAAATCAGTGGTATATATATATATAATATATATATATATTAGAAAACACAATAAAACCGTCCCAAGTTACCACATTGTCCGCCCGGGCCGGGTAGGCCCACTAGCTGCGCCTCGCGCCAGAATTCCTTTAGCTCATCGATGTCGAAGAGCTCTACGAGCTATTAGCAGCCCAAACGAATTGTGAGGATTGCAAAATCAGCCGAGCCAGGCCGCGGCAGGTGTGATCGCGTCCCTTTTCGAAATTTCGCTGACTAGCTCCACCCTGCTGGATTCCTTTAGCTCTGTTACCATCGGAGCTCTACGAGGTACTGACGCCCGCGCGCACACGCGCGCACCCGCTGGTCGACCCTCCCGGTGGGGAGACGACGCTTGGAAAGCTCCGCCGAAGTGCCTCGCGCACCTGGAGGGCACGGATATGCTGGGACTAGCGCGGGCGGTGACCCGTCAACCTGGTCACCGCCGGGAGCGTTCTAGAGCTCCTTGCACGCGTAAGAGTGCCAGAATCGAAGCAGAGATTTTCGCAGAAGACTTCTTAAAATCTTCAATTTTGCATTTTTGGATGTCAATATGAGGTCGGGCCCCTGGCTTCGCTCGGGGGACTTTGGCGACGAAATAAGAATTTGGGAGGTAACTTGGTAGCCTCCAGAAACCGGATAGCAAAGAGGCGCTGGCGCCAGCGGTGAACCGTCAACCTGGTTGCCGCCGGGGACCTCGTAGAGCTCCTTGCACCCTTTTTTTGAATATCCTGAGTGATTTGACAGTTCGTTTTGAAAATCCATATCATTGTTTTCTGCTGTCGATTATGTCGCGTTCGCCGCGCCCGCATTGCGCAGGGAAGCTCTACAAGTTCCCGGCGGTGCTCAAGGTTGACGGTTTGCCGCCGGCTCCCAGTTGACCGAGCCGGCCAGAACGGACAATGTGCCACCTGGGGTCGGTTTTTCGAAGATCGTCAGAGATTTGAAAATCATTCGTAGAGCTGTCAAGCTGGCAAGCACACCTTATCTATAATCATCAGGCACGTTCGTCTGAAGTATCTAGGTTCCCAAATTCGATTTGCTACCAGAGCTGGGTCCGCAAAACTATCTGTACTCTGCTAATATTTTTGGAGATGTTCATAAGATTCTTGATGTAACTCGAGGTGCAGATGGGCTACAGCTGTTTGGCACAGCGATCGGAAGAGAATCATCAGGCACGCGTTCTAATGTATCCAGATGCCCAAACTCGGCTTGCTCCCAGAGCTGGTTCTAAAAAACTGTTCGTGTTCTGGTATTAAAGATAGTGACGATAATCTGGACTTATTTCGAGCTGCAGATGAGCTACGAAGCTTTTCGGCACGCGAATCGAAATATAATCATCATGTGGGCTTTTTCAACGTATCTAGATGCTGAACTCGGCTGGCTCCCAGAGCTGGGTTTAAAACACTACTCGTACTCGGCTTATTTTTCTAGAGATCATGACGGTTCGTTGACTTATCCCGAGCTGCAGATGATCTATAGAGCTTTTCGGCACTAAAATCGGACGAGAATCATCAGGCGCGCTGCTCTAAAGTATCTAGATGCCCACACTCGGTTTCCTGCCAGAGCTGGGTCCGAACAACTTTTCGTACTCTGCTAATTTTTTCGAGATGATGATGGTTTTCTTGACGTATCCCGAGCTGCAGATGAGCTTTTCTAAAGTATCTCGATGCCCGAACTCTGTTTGCTTCCAGAGCTGGGCTGAAAAACTATTTGTACTCTGCTAGTGCTGTCAGAAATCATGGTCCTCTCCCTTTGATAACTCGAGCTGCAGATGAGCTAGAGAGTTGTTTGGCAAGGCAACCAGAAGGAAATCATACGCGAAAGTCTCAAGTATCTAGATGCCCGTACTGGGTCTGCTTCCAGAGTTGGAACCAAAACGAAGTACCCTCGCGCGCGCAGAATGCGAGATTGCCGCGCCCGCATTGCACGAGGAAGCTCTACGAGTTCCCGGCGGTAACCAAGGTTGGTCGAGCTGCATTGTGCAGTCAGGCAGCCTGCCCCTGGCCTGGCCCGCCGCGCGGGGGCGCGTGGCGATTGGGCCGCTCGGCATCTTCGGCGACTTCGGCGAGTCCGAGGTAAGCAGGCCGCCTGCCATTTGTTTGTATTTGTTTGTGTGCATTGTTGCGGCATTTTGCTGCATCGAGCTGGACGGGGCGAGCCAGAGTCAATCGATCGATCTGGACCGCTGGGGATCCTGCTTCGGACACTGGGAGTGGGAATATCTTGCCAGACAGGTTGGTAGATCTTGTCACGACGATAAAGATTCTCTAGTTGACATACCATCTGGACCACCTGATCTCTCTCCCGCTGTACCTCATAATCCTGTTGCCCCATATAACTTTCATCAGTTACGTGCGCATCTCAAACGTACTCGAGAAGATCGATCGTTCTGTGAGAAGTGGAATATCCCTTGTAACATCTCAGACGACAAGATGGCTGCCTCATCAGCTGCTGCGGTCCCCGAGATTTTCGCCATGGATGCCACTGATATGCCCGTTCCAGGAGCCAATGAGGAGGAGGTCCCAGAGGGAAAACGTGTCAAAGTTCAGACGGTTGAAGGCCTCGAGGAGGCCATGACTAAGGGTATGGACAAGATCACGACGCTTGTTGCATCTCTGGGAGGTAAGATGACTGAGGGCTTCCAGTCAACTCATCGGAGCACCGCGGATCTCGGCACCCAACTCAATGCTCGTGTTGATTCGGTAGAGAAAAATGTACAGCAGGCGATGACGGACATATATGCTATTACTAAGAAGGTGGAGGATCAGAGGCTCCAGATTATCCAGCTCCAGCAGGCTCCTGCAGGTGGGGCCCCCAGAGCAGGCACCTCTACGACGGCGTCCTCGGCGGAAGCTCGGCAGTCCATGCAGAATTTCACTCCGTCGTTCGTCGAGCTCAAGGGATGGGTGACTGACTGGCGGGATGCAGAGAAGCGCCAGGAGGAGATGTTATCACAGCAGGCGTTGAATTCACTATTGAATGAGTTCCTGGCTGGAGAATGGTTCAGTGGCGCCAAGGAGCTTCTGGACCTGAACCAATCCAAGAGGTTCAACACAGGTCGAGAGGCACGGGGTTATTCGCGTGCTCGGCTCTATTTCCAGAATGGGGTTACCAGTGACCAGCTGTGGGATCTCCGTCGTCGACTCGTCGCCGCGATTGCCGACAACAAACTCCAGCACGCTCCCAGGGTCCTCAAGGTCCACGTGGAGCCCCCCCCCCCCTGGAAGAAGCCCCATCTGGATGCCGCTGGGATCTTCCAGGCAAAGTTCAAGAGCTTCAAGAAGCACCATTCAAATCTCAGGGCTGAGACGGGACCACCGATTACGTTCATGTGGGGCTCCAGTGACCACTTACCACCTCCAGGGAAGATTGTGGCCAAGTTCTCTCTGCAGAATGGCTGGGAGATTACTCGTGCAATGAATCAGCTTGAGCCAGGGATCAACATTGATGAGTTGCGAGCGAGGATTTCCAGTACGAACTAGAGGTGCCACGACACCATTGCGTCATGGAGTGTGCGTCGGGCAGGTGCAGAGAACGGCCATGACATAATTAATTCACTACGTCGCTTAGATGTGGGACTCGCGGGGTTGTGCGAGTGCCAGTTCCTTTCAGTTCGTGATCTCAGCATGCGAGGTTACACAATTTTTCGGAGTACTTGTCGGAAGGCTGCGGTGATCATGTCTAAGTCTTGGAGAGACTCGCTCAGGGCCACATATCGTGGCAAAGGTTTTGTGATTTGTAGTTATTCTAGTGTTACTGTTATTGTTGCATATATGCCGCATGAGAGTATTCGTACCCTTACGGAAGAACAGCATGAACATGATGTGTATGAGCAGATATTGTTTGATATATCCCAAGTGCTTCGCACACATAGGTCTAAGTTCCCGAAGCAGCCACAGGACCTGGTCTTCTTGACAGATGCTAACGTCGAACTCGAGCCAGATTCGGAGGTCAACGGCTTTAGAGTTACCGGATCTGGGCTTCTGGAGGCGTCTCGGATTGCTGGGGATTCTACGGAGATCGATACTGGGATGGAGGAAGGATCGGATGACGGCAACCCGTATATGACTCAAACAAAACGTGGTGCACGTAAAACAAGACCTCATAGGGTTGTCTCGGGCTTCGAAACTCGACGGGCGTCTAGGCTGCAATCTATGAGGAGGGCCCTACTGGACTTCTGCGGGCTCTGGGGCATAAGGATGGAGAACACATTTGGGCAGAGGAGGGTTACTTTCAAATCAAGTACGGGGGTGGAGAAGGTGCTCGACTATGTTGGTGTCAGCCGTCGTTTACACAGGCAGGAGATCACTGTAGGCTGGATGCTGCCTGCGGAAGTGGGCCGCGCCTGGACGGAGCACCCGTGCAGCAGATGCGAGCGTGCGCTGTCTGACCACGCTTGCATAGTTGTTCGCTTGTCTTGTGCACCGTCTGCGAAGAGACGGACCCAGCCTGCTCGCAAATTCATCTACTTGCAACCGGTGTCGCAGCTTGAGTTTGCGAAGAACATGGACGATCGGGGCAGTCGTTACCGTGCATTGTGCCAGGAAAATGCTGACCCAGAGGATCGACAGGAGATGTTGGACATGCTGGGACCTGACCTCATAAAGGCCGCCGAGGAGACCCCCCAGAAAGATACCAATCCCAGGAATAATGTGCCACATAAATCCGAGATCCACTGGGCCTCCCAGGAAAGTAAACGCGAAGCACTTCGTCGTGGGGATAGAGAGGAGGCCAAACGGTGCTCAAATATTGTGAGGAGAGAAAGGAGGAGGCTGGAGGCAAGAGTACAGAGGTGGAGGACGGAGATGAACACGAGGAGGAGGAGGAGGGCCAAGACGGAGACGTTGATCCTTGCCAACGGGATGGAGTCCCAGAACCGCGAGGAGTGGGGGGGCGAGATATTGGGGCACATGAAGTCTAAGGTGGAGGACCCCGAGGCCAGGGAGGTGACCCTTCGTGAGCTACAGTCGCTGCGTGGTCTATGTTCGGGAAGCGCATCCTCAGAGGTGTTCTCGATGTCGCTCCTGCTGCGGGCGAGGGCGAAGCTGTCCACGGGAAAGGCCCCAGGTCCCGACAACGTGACTGTCACGATGTTGAAACAGCTCTCGTGGGCATCTGTTCGACGTGTTCTGGTGAGCTTCCAAGGTGTGTATTCCCGCAGGTTATGTTGCCCCGACAGTTGGCGTCAACTAGCTGCCACGCTCATGTCTAAAGAAATGGACATACAACATTTGACAGATACACGTGTACTATGTCTACAGTCGTGTCTTATGAAATGGTACATGACATGTATTGTGATGATGATTGGGAAGAGGATTGAGGAGCACCGACACTATGTATGCCTGTACGGATTCAGATCGGGACGAAAAACATCGGAAATCACCAGCGTTGCCAAAAGGCTCAGCCAGCACTCCGCTGTCTGGGGCAAGGGAGACAGTTTGTGGCTTGCCAACCTCGATATTTTACAAGCATTCGATAATGTCACTCCGTGCCTCGCCATGCGCTGTCTTCGTGCTCTTGACATACCAGCTGATCTCATTGTGGCGTTGATTGAACCCATGATTGATAATCAGTGCGTGGCCAGCTTCGAGGGCATCGAGGCATCTTCAGCGGTCTATTGGGACAAATGTATTCGAACGGGAGGAGTGGAGGGGCCGATGATTTTTCTAGCAGTATCTATTGTACTCTGGAGAGAGGTGGTTGACAGGTGGAGGCAGGATACGCAGTACGGTATCAAATTGGAAAATGATGAGCGCATGTTCAACGGTGAGCGTATGACCTACAGTTTCTGGGCATATAATCTTCTGTTGTACGCGAAGACCCGCACTGACCTCGAGTTGATGGTGCGTGACATGAGTATCCCGCTGATGAATGCAGGAATGACCTGGAAGCCGAAATCCTTGATGTATATTTACTTTGGTGCGCCGCCTGGCATCCCGCCGTCCCCCGAGCAGGATGTCCGTGTGCTGGTGCCGTCTTGTGACGCTGCTCTTGGGGCCCGAGAAGTGGTCCTGCCGCGTGTTCAGTCGTTTGAGATCCTGGGGGCCACTCTGGAGGAGACCTGGAAGGGCCACTCGGATCCAGAGGCCATGCTCCAGAAAGCCCAGAAGATATTCTTTGGGGAAATCGCTCATTATCGCTGCTCTGGTATTGATTTGGCTGAGAGATTTACTCGTTATCAAACTAAAGTGATTGCTGCATTATTATTCAACTGTGAGGGCAGAACGCCCGACTATTCCACCATTGCTGCTGTTCGCTTTTTTGAAGGTAGATGCCTGGCGTTAATGTCAGGTCTACGCAAGCGGAGAACTGAAGGATGGTCTGAGTTTCAACGTAGGCGATACAAAGTTGGACGGCAGAGTTTTGTTGAGCTTGGATTCCGAAGTGCGGTGCAGATATGGATATTTCGTTGTTGGGATTGGGCCAAGGATGTCTCAGTTGCTGCAAGTATTCGTATGAGGAGATACACAACACACACAGTGGAGGAGGAGGGGGGGACGGTACCACATCGGCGTCAGAGGAAAACTCGGGCGATGGCGGTGGCGGCGGCCTCTCATGCATCTCATGTATCTCAGATCTCTCAGATGTCGAGTGGCGGTCGTCGGCGGACAACGGATGATCAGCCTGCCATACCTGAGGAGTCGGACATGTCACGTGAATGGATGATATCTAGGCTGGCCATGCTACATGGGAGGGGGAAGTGGACGGAACATCGGGACACATGTATTCTAGCGTTGTCCGCAAAAGATAGGAAGCATCTCACACGCATGAGCATGGGTGCATCTGCCCGTGGACATACTGTGTGGGACTGGTGTTTGTGCGATCTCTTTGGTTGTGAGTGGTACCTCTCGTTCGACAGCTCCGCTGGGTCCCGAGAGAAATATTGCAAACATTTGCTGACTGTGATTGGCATGCAACACTTGTTCGACTTGTTTGTTTTACCTAGGCCACCTGGTGTGAGGCACGTGAAGGCGGAGGAGGAGGAGGAGAGAGAGATGAATGAGAGGATTAGCAAACGTATTGCCGCTAATTATGAGAATGAAACGGATTGGAGGTGTGAGAATATTGAGCGTCTTGGGATGGAGATCTTGGGAGATAGTAAGACGGTTGTTAACTGGATGTGTGGTGAGTGGCAGATTCGCAACAAGCAGTATGTACGATTGGTGGGAACACTACAAAATACGGTATCGATGCTGTCTGGATGGGGACTGACCTCACCTGCATCGGGACAGAATCTGTATAAGCATTTCTTTCGTGAGGGTAATGAACGTGCGGATAGATTGTCGTGGGAGGCCAGAGGTGGCCAAACTATTACTCGCTGGTTTGCATATGATAAGTTCCTCAGTACTCGTAAGACTGCTCTCCGTGGTGCATTCGATGGGGGTGTCAGTAATGAAGGATGTGGAGGTGGGTGGTGGCTTCAGATTGGCGTTGTAGGTAGGGGTTCCAGCGTGCAGGTTGATTTTCCCATCTCCTCCTCCTCCTCCTCCTCCTCCTCTTCCTCCTGCACCAGCTCGCACAGCTTCCATTGGCACGATGTGGCCGAGGAGGCGATGAGCTTGCCTCCAGGTAGCACGGTAACCTGCTGTGAACTAGCTGCCTGCGCTGCCCTGACGAGAGCTGCTGCTAAGGTGGCGTGCGCTCTGCTGCGACCTACCTAAGATGGTGGGGGCTCAGTTGCACTGCTCCGCCGATTCGGATTCGGATTCTAGTGGCGGACCGCAGACCGCAAAAAAACCAAGGTTGATCGACGCTATTCTGATCGACGCTATTCGGGGAAGCTTCGATGGTGGAAGATCCTATCTGGGCGTAGGCTGTGGCTGGCAGATTGATTTCCCTTTGTGCTCCTCTTCTGTTGCTGACTATCCTGTCACTCTCCCGAGTGGCGCGTGGGGGCCCAACGTGGCTTCGTCCTCTTTCCTCCTTCCCCCCTCGAGCACTATCACTGCAGCTGAGTTAGAGTCTGCCCGACAACTCCTTTTGGGAGTGGAGGAATGCCTGCGTTTGGCAGGATACTAGGCCTCCTTGTGTGGCTATCGCCTGGGCGGTGACCCGACCCTGCTGTGGCGGCACGCAATGCGCAAAAACCAAGGTTGACGGTTCACCGCCGGCTCCCAGTTCGTTTTGAGAATGAAGATTTTCATTCCCTGCGATCGATCACGGCGCGTTCGATGGTGCAATTTTCACGGCTCTGGCTGCGATATTTCGATCAAAACATTTGCAGGAACCGACGGTGTATAAAACGCAAAAAGTATATTTTACGAGGTTTCTAGCTGAAATTTAGAAACGCCATTCTCTCGTTATGTGGGTGCTCATTTGTGTGTTCAAAGCTCTACGAGCGTCTCGGCGGTGACCTGGTTGGCGGTGCGCCGCCGGCTCCCAGTTCATAGAACGAAAATTCCGGGAAGTGTTTTGATCGAAATACTGCCTCGGGCTTTGAGAATTGCATCATCGAACATGCCATAGTCGATTGCAGGGAACAAAATATCTCGCAGAGCTCGTCGGCATCGATGAGCTGGGGAATTCCGGCGCCGGCTGGAGCTAGTGACTCGTGGAGCTTCCCAAGAGTTAGCGGCGAAGCTAGAAGAGTAATTCTGGCGCGCTGGGGGGCTAGTTGGCAAACGAATCTCGACGTAAGAGACGCGTAGAGCTTCCCTAAGAGCAGTAGCGGTGACGCGAGGAGAGTCATTCCAGCGCGCTCGGGGGCTAGTTCGGGACAAAATCTCGACGAAAGGTTTGCATAATTCTGCCCGGTTTAATTTCGATTTCTCGGAGTTTGAACATTCGTTAGAGCTCCAGTATTTTGCTTCATATTCGACCCAATTCCTGCTCGCCATCCTAATCTCAGGTCGATCGGGTACCTATTACTGCCAAAAAGGATCCTGGCGGGATCGACTCTTCGGGTCATCTTGACAGATGCTGTCGCTTTTTTCTCAACTTAACTCGCGCCGTAGAAGAGCTACAGAGCTGGCTGGCAGAGCTAAAGCATCTAGAATCATCATGCGCTTTACTGTCAATATCTAGATGCCTGAACTCGGTCTGCTACCAGACCTGGGTCCGCAAAACTATTCGTACTCTGCTAATTTTTGTTGGTGATGATGAGGGGCTTCTCAACTTAATTCGAACTACAGATGAGCTGCAGAGCTGTTCGGCACATCAGTCGAAAGAGAATCGTGAGAAGCGCTAGTCTCAAGTATCTAGATGCCTGAACTCGGTCTGCTACCAGAGCTGGGTCTGCGATTATATTCGCACTTTGCTATTCTTGTCAATGATGAGGAGTTTCTTGACTGAACGCGAGCTAAAGATGAGCTACAGAGCTGGTCGGCGCATCAATCGGAAGAGAATCATCAGACGCACTAGTCTAAAGTACTCAGATGCCTGAACTCGGTCTGCTGCCAGAGGTGGGTCCGACAAACTATTGGTACTCTGCGATTCTTGTAGAGATGGTGATGGTTTTCTTGACTGAACTGGGGCTGCAGATGAGCTGCAGAGCTGTTCGTCACAGCAGTCGAACAGTGTAAAATATCTAGACGCCTGAACTCGGTCTGCTACCAGAGCTGGATCCGAACAACTATTCGTACTCTGTCTCATTTTTAGAGAAATGATGGTAACTTTCTTGAGATGCCTCGAGCTGCAGATGAGCTACAGAGCTGTTCGGCACCTGAATCGGAAGGAAATCATCAGAAGCGCTAGTCTCAGGTATCCAGATGCCCGAACTCGTCGCGCTTCCAGAGGTGGAACCAGAAAACTATTCGTACTGTATTATTTCCACAGAGATGTCGATGCCTTTCTTGATCCTACCCCTCCTTCTCTTTCTCCTGCTCTTCCTCCTCCTCCTCCTCCTCCTCCTCCTCCTCCTCCTCCCCTTCCTTCTCTCGCCTTCCTCCATCTCCTTTCTCCTCGCTCCTTCTTCTCCTCCAGTCGCCCTCCGTGGCACCGCGCCTTCCCGAGCGCGGAATGCGAGATTGCCGCGCCCCCATTGCGCGGGGGGGCTCTACGAGTTCCCGGCGGTAGCCAAGGTTGATGATGATCATGATGGTGCGCGATATCGTATGGGGAAGGCTGTTCGTGCTTTCTGGAATGATCGTGCTTTTTACACCTCCAGGAGAATTGCTTGGAAGAGTAAATTTAAGCGATATGAATCGAGAGTGAGATCTACGTTTCTTTTCGGCCTGGAAGGAGCCACGGTAGACAGTTCTACGATTGCATTTATACATGAGGAGGAGGGGAAGATGTTGAGCAGGATGACGTGGAGAGCTAAGAGGGAGGAGGAGGGGTGGGCTGTATTCATGTCACGCATGTACAGAAGAGGGAGGCAAGGTTTATGTGAAGCTGGCAGACCTCCACTGGCACAAGTCTTGTTGCACCGGCAGTGGAGATGGGCGAAGGATATTGCATTGTCTTGTTTTGGCAGAGACGGTGGTGACATGGAGGAGGTATCTGTGGTGGGCGGCTCGCAGCTGGTGCCGTCTCCTATGTATGCTCCTGGTGCTTCTGCTGATAATGCGACGCCCTCCGAGCCCATGAACCGACGGAAAAGAAAGACGATGTGCATGAATGAGGCCAAACGTCCGAGGACCCAACTTTCACAGAACACGGCGAGGCTCAGAGACAGGTTCGAGGACCCAACCCGTTATTACAATCAGCCCACGGTGGTGGACACTGGCATTGCTGTCAATGGCTACCTGTAGGCGCGACTGTCCATGTTGCACGGTGGAGGGGAGTGGGGATCCAGGCGGGATGATCTTGTATTTTCTCTAGGAGGTCAGGCTGGACGTGCTGGGACTCGTGCGAGGACTGGCCGAGTTCCTATCGGCATGCGCCCGTGGAGAACACCATTCGAGCTCGTGGGAGGGACATATTGGTACCATGTTCTGGAATGGGCGGAGGCGGCCTGGGTCAAGTTTGCTCGTGAAGTTTTTGCGCTACTCCAGCTTCCTGGTGTTTCTGATTTTCTGGTTCTTAAAGATCCTATTCCTTGGAAGCCTATGGAGGAGAGGGAGGAGGATTTACTTTCGGAGGAGCTCAGCAGGAAGAAGGAGGAGGTGGTGTCCAAACGGTATGCTAAGATATTGGAGGATTACACAGAGTGGGAGTTCCAGGCAGGAAGGCTTGCCGTTGATTTGAAGGGAGACTCTCAATGTGTTGTGCGGTGGATTCAAGGCTTGTATTTTTCTGCTAATGTGCATTATGACAAGATTGTGGGCGGTATTCAGAATACTTTAGACACTCTAGCTAAGAGATGCGGTGTGCAGGCTGCCTCTCTTGGGAGACATTTCTTCAAGTGGGTGTACAGGGAGGACAATGCTGCTGCGGATGAGTTAACACACAGAGCTCGGCAGGGAATTTGTAGAACACGTTTTAGGCATGATTTCCTATCCCATGTTAAAGCTAACGCTATTCTGATCGACGCTATTCGGGGAAGCTTCGATGGTGGAATATCCTATCTGGGCGTAGGCTGTGGCTGGCAGATTGATTTTCATGTGCGCTCCTCTTCTGTTGCTGGCTATCCCGCCCCTCTCCCGAGTGGTATGTGGGAGCCCAACGTGGCTTCATCCTCTTTCCTCCTCCCCCCCTCGAGCACTATCACTGCAGCTGAGTTAGAGTCTGCCCGACAACCCCTTTTGGGAGTGGAGGAATGCATGCGTTTGGCAGGATACTAGGCCTCCTTGTGTGGCTATCGCCTGGGTGGTGGCCCGACCCTGCTGTGGCGGCACGCAATGCGCAAAAAACCAAGGTTGACGGTTTACCGCTGGCTCCCAGTTTTGCATGCATTTGCTCGGTTTACATTCGATCTCCCAAAATTTGAATACTCGTTAGAGCTCTAGTATTTTTTCTTCATCTTCGATCTCATTCCCGCTCGCCATCTTAATATCACGTCGATCGGGTACCTACTACTGCCAAAAAGCATCCAGGCGGGATCGGCTGTTCGGGTCATCCTGGCAGATAATGTCGGTTTTCTGAACTTAACTCGAGCTGTAGGAGGGACGCAGAGCTGGCATGCACACCTAAATCATCTAGAATCATCAGGCGCGTTAGTCTCAAGTATCTAGATGTCTGAACTCGGTCTCGTCGCGCTTCCATAGTTGGAGCCAGAAAACTATTCCTGCTGTATTTTTTCAGAGATGACGATGCCTTTCTGGATCTTTCCCCTCCTTCTCCCCCTGCTGCAGCTCCTCCTACTCCTCCTTCTCTTCCTCACCTTTCTCCATCTCCTTTCTTCTCACTCCTTCTTCTCCCCCAGTCCTTCTCGATGAAGCCGCACCCTCGCGCGCGCGGAATGCGAGGCCGTGCCCGCATTGCGGGGGGGAGCTCTACGAGTTCCCGGCGGTAACCAAGGTTGACGGTTTACCGCCGGCTCCCAGTTGGCCCACCCGGCCCAGCGGACCATGTGTGAAGTTTGGGTCGTTTGGACAAAGATTGCGAGAAATTTGACCATTCGTTTTGGGGAAATCGGTTCTTATTCCCTTCGAACCTCAAGTCTCGGTGCTGTAGCTGTAGTTTAGCTCTCGAAAAGTAGGGGGAACGACCGGTCGGAATGCAGTTATCGAGATGATAGTAATAATAGTTTCGTGAAGTCAGCAAAAGAAGGGAGCGAACCATATAGTTTGAACATTATTTGCACCTCCAGTGGGTGATGCCGCGTCTGCCAGTGAAGTCCTCAGGTCCGTAGCTGCGGTATTGCTATTGAAACATTAGCAGATTTGACGTCGTATGAAACTCGACAAAAAATATTCTTCGAGTTTTGAAGCTGAAATTCGAGACCGCTCTCTTCTCGTCATCTTTGCGCTGATTTGCGTGTTGAGAGCTCTACGAGGGCCCCGGCGGTAACCTGGTTGGGAAACTATGATGTTTGGTGGTGGTAAACCTGGCAGGTTGGGAAACCTGGCAATACTAAGTGGTGGGAGACTATGATGTTTGGGAAAGAAGATTGGTCGATTTTCGTTGAGAAGTTACTCAAAATATTGCACCTGCCCGCCATTCTTGACTATCTGGCCAAACCTAGAGTTTCGGTTGCCCGTACGGAGGAGGAGGAGACGAAAGTTAACAATGATAGGATTGCGCGTCGCATTGCTCATAACTTTGAAAATGAGACCATCTTTGACTATGAGGCGGATAAGATTCCATTTGAAATACTGGGTGACAGCTTGTGTGTTGTCCAATGGATAAGAGGGCACTGGAGGTGCACGAACATGGGCTATAATAACACCTTGGAGGCGGCACAAAACACTCTTGATGCTATAACGGACACCTGCTTGAGAACTGCGTGTGCGGGGGCTGACCCAATCAAACATCTTTATAGGGGGGGTAACAGTTATGCTGATGAGCTCACGTGGGCTTGCAGAGCTTGCCCACACACATCGAAGAGAAACGAGTATCTTGCCCCTTTATATACTTCGAAAGTTTTAGGATTGAGGGGTTACTTCGACGGAGGCACCTTGGATATTGGGGCTGGGGGAGGCTGGTGGCTGCAGGCTTTTGTAGAACACAAAAATGCTATACAGTGTCACGTGATTGCCGAGGAGGCGTTTGGCCTCGATAGGGAGTCAACCGTGACGGTCTGTGAGTTAACGGCCGCCTCGAAGCTAATTCACGCAATTTCGCAGATTGCGTCTGTTATAGATAGCGTCTCACACGCTCGGTAGAGCCACTTGCGCCTGGTGGCCGCGGGGAGCACCGCTGCTTGCATGTGCTGGAGGACCCCACCGCAAAGCCCGCAAAAAAACCTGGTTGACGGTGTACCGCCTGCTCCCAGTCTGGCTTCTCAAGACGAACTTTCAAATCTGTCACGATCTTCGAAAAACCGACCCCACGTCACCCATTATCCGTTCTGGCCGGGTCGACCAACTAGGTCCACCCGCGCCCGAATTTCTCTTAGCTCATCTCGTCGAAGCTCTACGAGGTACTCGAGAAAGGAGGGCCCGCAACCGCGCCCTGGAAGACCGTGTTAATCATCTGAGCTGCAGATGAGATACAGAGCTGTGAGGCACAATAATCGGAAGAAAAACGCCAGGCGCGCTCTTCTGAAGTATCTAGATGCCCAAACTCGGTGTGCTACCACAGCTGGGTCCGAAAAAAACTTCGTACTCTGCTAGTCTTGAGTGCTCCTCATGAGGATATGGATGGAACTCGAGCCATAGATGAGCTTCAGTGCTGTTTGGCACATCCATCGAAAGGAAATCATAGGCGCACTAGTCTCGAGTATCTAAATGCCCGAAGTCGGTCTGATTTCTGAAGTGGTGCCAAACAAGTATTCGTATTATACTAAATCGTTTCTCTGCTTCCTCTCCACCCTTCCCTTCTGCTTGTCTTGCTGCTCTCCCTCCTTTCCATGGTTCTCCTCTGCCTGCTCATTTTTCTCCTCTCTGCCTTCTCCATCTTCACCTCCGGACTTCTTCTTCACTTCCGCCCTCCTGCATGAAGCTGCACTCTCGCGCGCGCGGAATGCAATATTGTCGCGTCAACATTCCATGGGCAAGCTCTACGAGTTCCCGGCCGTAACCAAGGTTGACGGTTTACCGCCGGCTCCCAGTTCGATTTCTCGAAATTCAACCGGTCGTTAGAGTTCTAGGGTGGAGCTAGTTGGCCAGACCCGCCAGAACGGACAATGTGTCAACCTGGGTTCGGTTGTTCGAAGATTGTGAGAGATTTGACAATTCGTTTAGAGAATTCAGATTTTCATTCCCTGCAGTCGTCATGGCGCGTTCGATGGTGCAATTTCCAGGGTTCTAGGTGCAGTATTTCGATCAAACAGCAACCGACGTCGTATAACATGTGAAAAAAGTGTAACCAGTTCGTTGCTGGAATTTGGAAACCCTATTTTCTCTTTATCTGGATGCTCAAATGACTTCCCAGAGCTCTACGAGGGTCCCGGCGGTAACCTGATTGACGGTTTATCGCCGGCTCCCAGTTCGATTTATCGAAATTCAATAGGTGGTTAGAGCTCTAGTATTGTTTATTTTCATGTTTAATCTTATTCCCGCTTGCCATTCCAAGTCCAGGTCTATCGGGTACATCTTACTGCCAGAAAGCATCCCTGCGGGATTGGCTCTTTAGTGTTATGTCTGCAGGTGCTGTCGGTTTTCTGATCTTAACTCGAGCAATAACAGAGCTACAGAGCTGGCAGGCACATAATCCATGTAGAATTTCCAGGCGCGTTCGTCTCAAGTATCTAGATGTCTGAACTCGGTCTGCTATGAGAGCTGGGTCCGCGATCCTGTTTGTATTCTGCCATTTTTTCGAGATGATGATGAGTTTCTTGAGGTAACTTGAGCTGCAGATAAGCTACAGAGTTGTTCGGCACAGCAATCAGCTTGGAATCATCACAAGTGCTAGTCTAGAGTCTGAACTCGGTCTGCTACCAGACCTGGGCCCCAAAACAAAACAATTCCTACTCTGCTATTTTTTCAGAGAGATGATGGTTCTTTTCATGAGATAGCTGGAGCTGCAGATAAGTTGCAGAGCTGTTCGGCACCGCAATTGGGAGGCATTCATCAGAGGCGCTAGTCTTAAGTATCTAGATGCCCGACTCGGTCCGCTTCCAGAGTTGGAACCCAAAACATATTCGTTCCATATTTTTCTTTCAGAGATGGCAGTGCCTTTCTTGATCCTCTCTCCCTCTTCTTCTCCTGCTTCTTCTTTTTCTTCTCTTCCTGAGCCTCCTCCATCTCCTTTCTCCTCGCTGCTTATTCTCCTCCAGTCCTCCTCCATGAAACCGCGCCCTCGCGCGCGCCGAATGCGAGATTGCCGCGCCCGCATTGCGCGAGAAAGCTCTCTACGAGTTCCTGGCGGTAACCAAGGTAGACGGACGGTTTACCGCCGGCTCCCAGTACATTGTTCGTTTTTTCAAGCTGACTTTGGAGGGCGCCTTCCCCTTGTCACCTGGCAATCATTTGGCGTGTTCAGAGCTCTACGAGGGTCCCGGCGGTGAGCTGGTTGACGGTGTACCGCCGGCTCCCAGTGGGAAGACCGAAGGCCTGGAGTTTCGTGTCGGAGGCTCCGACCGTCTCAACAGTGCAATCCTATGCGACAGACGCTTCAATCACGTCGAAAGAAACTGCGATATGCCATCCCTGACCCCATGGCTTGGGTTATATGCGAATTGGAAAGAGCAAACAGTAGAGAGCGGAAGACACGAGGGAGACGAACAGATATAATAATACGCTCCGCACGCTTGAAGTGGTGTAGTTAATATTTTTTCGGTGATTGTTCGATTATGCATCGTCTGTTTTTGTGGAAAGGACAAATGTGCCAGCAATAAGGCCAAACGCGGAAGCTCCAGGAATAATGGGCAAGAAGAGCGAGAGAAGGAAGAGAGGTAGCGTAGAAGCTCGGACAAGTCGTTGACATCCTTCACATCCGGAGCTCGATCGGCGCTTTCTGGCAACAGATTGTACAAACGGGCGCCGCCTAACGTCGAACGAATCGCATAATCAGCAGCCCGAGAGGGGCAAGGATTGACTAAGTGACAGGGAAGGGGAGGGGGAGGAGGGGCCGAACCAGTTTGAAAGAGCTTATTCAAGCATGCCAGGCCTCTGCCGAGAACAGTCCTGTGGATCAGACCTGGATTGGAATATCTCTGCGAGTGCGCAGAGGAGCTACTCGAAAGTGGTGCAAGGCATCTAGATCACTTATACCCACGCTGCGAAGAAACATGCTTTGAACTCTATCCAAAGGTGCCACGGAAGAGCTGAAGGCGCGAGGGAAAGCGCAACTTCTGTATCGATGGAAAATAAAGTATGTGCTTTATATATTGAACTAGCTCGGTGTCTGCGTGAAAACGCCGCGCGCGAACTAAATGCTGCAGCCTCCAACCGCACATGTGCATGCAGCTCTGCACTGCATCATCTGACACTATTAATTAGCAGTTTTGCAATTATCTCCGGCAGGCCGACTCTCGGAGACAATGTGCAAACTTTCTTTAGAAAGTTCGAGAACGACTGCGCTTCTGGTCGTCCAGTCCGGGTCTCACCTTTTTCGCGGCGCGTCGTGGGCTTTCCACGAGGTGCGCCGGTGTCGAAACTGGTGGCCAGCAGCATAGTCGGCTCAGTCCTCCTCCTCTTGTCTCTTCTTCTCGTCTTCTCTTTCTCCTTCTTTTCCTCTCCTCTTCTCCCTCTCTCTCGTCTTGTTTCTTCCTCGTTCCCGTCCTGTCTTTTTCCATGCTTTTCTTATCGCCTTGTGTTCGTTCCCGATCATTTGCTTCTTGTCTTCGTTTTCTTTCCTTTTTTGTTCGTCTCTTTCTTGGTTCGCTGCCTGCTGCTGCCGTCTCTTGTCGTTCTTCTTCCTCCTGCCCCTCTTCTTTCCGCTCCCTCTGGCCGCCTGCGTGGAGCGCAGGGCGCGCGCGCTGTGCTTTCGCCTTGCACGTGGGCTTGTGCCCTTCTCTCCCCTTCTCCCCTCTCCTCCCTTTCTTTCTTTCTTTGTGTTGCCTCTCGTTGCTGCTTGCTTTCTCTGCTCTTGTTCTCTTCCCTTCTTTCTTGTCTCTCTCTCTCTCTCACTCTTCTCTTCCCTTTTGTCTTCCCTTTGCTCTCTGTCCTTCTCTCTCTCTCTCTCACTCTGTTCTTTTTCGTCTTTCCCTTGTATTGTCTTCTTCTCCCTTCGTGTCCTCCTGCTGCGCCCCTGCCGGCCTGTCGAACAGGCTTCGGTGAATCTCATGGAAACAGTTTTTCTCCACCCTGGATTTTTGTGTTTTTTATGTAACTTGGTGAAGATAACTGCGCTGCAGAGGTCCGATAGAAAAAAGGCGAGCCGCTGACGCACTGCTCGGAAGAAGGAGAGGGAGGAGAAGGGGGAGAGGGATGGGGAAGATAATGGTCATGTTGATGTTGAGGAGGAGGAGGGCGAGGTAGCTCCCCCTCTCCTCTGGTGCAAAGATGACAATCGCAACAATGATTACGCGAGCTATGGAATTCAATCCTGTAGAACCCGATTAAACGCATTGCAGTTCATCCTGGGGCAATTTCCAAACGCGCCCCTTTTCAAGCGTTCTTTGAAACAAAATTACGAACATAAGAATTGCAGTTTCGCCTGACATTCTCCCCGAATCAAGCCTCGGCGCACAACGCAGAGACTTACCCTGGCGACGTATCCAGCCCCTGCGCAATGCAGGTCAGAAGTAACTTGGGGGATCTGACGAGAAGGCGACGACGTGACGTGCATCTTCTTCTGCGAGCGGCATTCGGAAGGTTCGCAGGCCCCAATCAAGGGAAAAACGATAAGTAGCTAAATGAACCCCTGAGACATTCAGAAAGACGCAAAGTCCAACATGATAATGTAACCCGAACGAGGCGGCGCAGGCGCGGTGGGGGCCTTCGGAGGAGATGCAGCGATCCAGCGGCCCCCCAGAAAGTTCGAGGACGGCGCGGTGAACCCGAGAACGGGGCGGCAGGAGCCCCGCCCTCTGATGCCCGACCAGGCCCTCGGCTCGCGAACGCCTACATCGACCCCGCCTTCAGAACGTCGCCACTGGGGCCTTCGGTGGAGCTATTCATATCGTCGGTCGTCGTCGTCGTCGTCGTCGTCGTCGTCGTCGTCGTCGTCGTCGTCGTCGTCGTCGTCATCGTCGTCGTCGTCGTCGTCGTCGTCGTCGTCCTCGTCCTCGTCCTCCTCCTCCTCCTTCTCCTCGCAATCGCGGGCGGCTCGGGTGGATCCCGTCGAACCGGCCGCGGGGTGTGCCGAAATGGATGTGCGTGACGCAT
This sequence comes from Prorocentrum cordatum, assembly GCA_963575745.1. NCBI lineage: Eukaryota > Dinophyceae > Prorocentrales > Prorocentraceae > Prorocentrum > Prorocentrum cordatum. Next base: position 126,762 of record CAUYUJ010006803.1, read on the forward strand.
TCGGGCTGCGCCGCTGGGGCCTTCGGTGGAGCTCCCCATGGGGCCGCGATGCGTGTGAGTGGTGTGCCGCAATGGGTGTGCCTGACGCATGCGGTCTGCGCCGCTGGGGCGGTCGATTGGTCTCCCTACGGGGCAACGAAACGTAGGGGGGGTGTGTCGCAATGGGTGTGCGTGGCGCATGCCGGACGCGCCGCTGGGACCTTCGGCGGAGCTCCCTATGGGGCCACAAAGCGTGTGAGGGGTGCCGCAATGCGTGTGCGTGACGCACGCGCGCTGCGCCGCTGGGACATTCGGTGGGGCCCCCTAACGGGGCCGCGAAACGTCTGAGGGGTGTGCCGACATGGGTGTGCGCGACACAGGCGGGCTGCGCCGCTGGGACCTTCGGCGGAGCTCCCTGTGGGGCCACGAAGCGTGTGAGGGGTGTGCCGAAGTGGGCGTGCGTGACGCATGCGGGCTGCGTCGCTGGGGCCTTCGGTGGAGCTCCCCAGGAGGCCACGATCGTGGGGGTTGCACCGACGATGATGATGATGAGGATGATGATGATGGTGCTGACGGTAATGATGATGGCGGCGAAGCCGACGATGATGACGACCGTGCTGGTGATCATGATGACGATGATGATTGCGATCTCGGTGATGATGATGATGGTGATGAGGGTGATGATAGTGATGAGAAGAGGAGGGAGGGGGAGGGTAAGAGGAGTGACGCGGGGCGCTGTTTCTTCAAAACGAGAGCCCAACGCCGCAGGATGGTCAGGAACAACTCGATGCCGTTCGAGAGCTTCTTGGAGTCCTCTTGGGACGTCTCTTTGGTCTCTTGGCAGTTCCGGGGGCCTCTTGGGTCGTCTTGGGTGCTCTGGGGGGAATCGTGTGACCTCTAGGGGGACTCTTGGAGCCTTTCGGGGGCATACTGGGGATCTCTTGGGGGCCTTCTGCGGCCTCCTGGGTGCCTCTTGGAGCTGTCCTGGGGCACCCTTGGGAGCCTCGGGGGCCATTTTGTGACCATCTTGGACGAGATCGATGAAAAGGGTGGGCCGTAGTAAATTCTTCACGCTTCGCGTATAAAAGGCCATTACAAGATTGACCGTGCCCCATCCGAGGTACAATTCTGGAGGCAAGCCAATGCCATCAACGACATCTACCACCTGAACCCAACCCCCCAACAACTCCTCGGGATTCCTTTCAACAACATCGCCTTCCTGCTGGCCTTCCGCAACGCGTCCAAAGACGACAAGGCCGCCGCCAATGACGCCGCGAGGACAGGCAGAGTCGGCCACTACCTGAGGGCCAGAGCGTCTGCCGCGCTTGATGCCCCCCGTCCCCGACGCCGACATCCAGGCCCTACGCGCGCCCGACAAGCCCTCTTTTCCTGCCCCCCCTCCCCTGGAGTTTACTCCCTTCACCGACGACGAGGTGACCTCGGCCGCGGGCCATTTCTCCCAAAGGGCCAAAGCGAGACCCTCGACAGACACACTGGAACTGGGAGCAACCAGTCACGGTCTCAACCCAGACGCCAGACGCGCCCTGCTGGCGACCGTGGCGCACCGCGGCACCGTCGTCCACGGCCCGCCTGGCACAGGCAAGACCAAGCTGTCCACGGCCACGCTGGACATCTGGGAGGGGGGGGGCGCACTCAGGAGTGGGCAAGCAGTCCCACTGGCAGCCGGATCGAACACCGCTGCAGACCAACCTGCGCTCGCCATGGCGGCGGCGCACCGTCTGAACCAAGTGGGCTCTCATACCTGCTTCCCTGATCGTTTCGTCTGGCTCGCCTGGAAAGACAAGGTCAACGAAGAGCTGATTTGCCTCACCCCGGAAGGACATTTCTAGAGCGCCACGGGCCGATTTCAGCTCTCTGAGGGTTCCGCGCATGATTTCACGCAGTTCCGCACTGCCCTCATCAACAAGGCAAAAGTGATCGTCTCCACCCACGGAGCGGCTGAGACACTTGGTGGACGCCCCAACCAGCTCGCGCTCTTGGTCATCGATGAGGCGGGCCAGACCATTGAACTCCACGCCGCCATGTCCCTGGTCAATCTGGTGCGCAGTGGTGGCCATCTGGTGTTGGTAGGGGATCCCAACTTCCCCTCGCGGTCATTTCCAAGCTAGCCGCCGACTGGGCCTCTGCGCCGGCATCTTCGACCGCCTACTGCGCGCCCTAAGGGGGCAGGACTCAGCTGTCTATCAGCTCGCGGTGTGCTACAGGATGCACCCCCAGATCCTCGCTTGGCCGAACTGGGCTTTCCACAACAACTGCATGACCAGCGGGCTTCTTGCAGCCCTCTCAGACCGGCCCCTGGTCGAAGGTTTTCCCTGTCTCGTCATCAGGCCCTGGGGCAGTGAACGGCTAAGTGAACTGGCCAGACTCTCCAAGTCCGGAACAGACGACCTCGAAACGGCCCTCGCCCCGCTGCACCGGGCTTCCGCCGACCCGAACGACGCGCGTCGATTTCTACTTGTCGACAACCCCTCCCTGACCTGCCCAGGACAATGGGATTTCAGTGCGCCTGGTCGTCGGGTGCCACCTGCAGACAGCGATCCTGGAGGACGGGTGGCCTCAGGGCCCAGACAACATCACAGGCTTCATCCGACAATCCCGCGGTGGGAAAGTCAACGGCAAGGGCGGCGAGCGCAGGGGAGGCGAAGCCAACAGGATCGACCGCACGTGTTCCCCGGCGCCGAGCATTGGGTCGAGCGAGTTTGACGACCGGCCTGTCGACACCTTCGGCTGGGAGCGGGTCTTCGAGCAACGCGACTGTGACTGGACCGGAATCAGTTTGAATTTCCTCGGGATTCGGCGCGTCGCCCACCAGCGCCTCAGAAAGGGCGCACTTAAGCTTGCTACGATTGACTCAAGCCATGGTGGCGAGGCTGACATAGTGATCCTCCTCATCACCAGGTCCAACGGGAGCCGCGACTGTGGCTTCATCGACGATGCCAACAGAGTCAACGTTGCGATCACCAGGGCCGCCCGTTTCGTCATAGTGATCGGGGGCGGGCGATTGTTCGCAAGCGCCAACTCGTCAAGGCTTCAGGTGCTGTCCGAATGCGGGAGGCTCACCAACCTTTGGGTCACGTTCAAGAAGACACCCCAGGCAATCGCCTCCTGGAACTGGACAACGCCTTCGACCCGATCCACGACCTCGCGACCTGTGTCGCCACCTCTGTTTCCTGGTCCAGCAACGCCGACGGAGACGACGCGACGATGGAGATGGACTCGGCCATAGAGCGCGCCCGCGAGTCCCTGGCCATAGCTTTGCGGACAGAGTCGAGGCGCCACTCGAGCCGGATTTCAGCTGGGAAGCCCTGGGGCGTTCCATTCTGGACGCCGCGAACAACCTCCTCTCGGCGCCTGCGTTCGCCGTGGTCCTCTACCTGGTGTCCGGACTCCACCTCCGCGGGTTCTCCTTGGCGGGCGCCCCCAGTGACCCAGGCAGACTCGACCTGAAAGCCTGGTCCCACCTCGGCTTCCTCTACGACATGGCCATCTGTCTGGACGCCAGCAACATTGTCTACAACATGTTCTGGGCCTCCCTGGTGTGGGTATTGGGCTTGGGCACCGCCTGGGAGGACATCGCACGTGCGATCTCAACCGGCTCCCTTCCGCCGCACCCGGCGTCGAAGGGGCGCCGAGGGTCCGGGCGCCAGTGCGCGCCGAAGGGACTTCTCAGGCAAGTCCCCCAGGCGTGGAGCGCGTCCACCAGCAAGTGTTGTCGCCACAGGTCGCGCCCTGGCATGGGCGCTCCTGCGCTTCTCCTACGCTCCTGACACAGAGATCCCGAGTTGCGCGACCGACTGAAGGACTCTGACGACCGTCCCCTGGACACACGGAAGGCCCGCGCCCTACTGTCATCGTGGTGCTCATGATCAGAGAGCCCAGGACCTTTCTCTGGCCCTTCGCAAACGCCGAGGGCGCGGGGGACGTCATCGAGGCCGTGCTCGGCCTCTGTGTGCCCTGGCAAGACGCTCGCCTAGAGTTCCGACAGAAGTTCGCAGCATCATGGAGTCTCAAGCTGGACGATTATACCGACCTGCATGGGGAGATCAAGGACGCACTCTCACAAGTCTCCAAGCTGGTGAGGAACGCTCACCACCAACCACGACGCAGCCAGAAAGGCGGGGTGTCCCCAGACCTGGAAGGACATGGGGATGGCCGACTTCAAGCTCAAGGCCCCGATGCTTGTCCTGGAGGCAATCGCCCCCCTGCGAACCTCGACCCTCTCGCAGACTACAAGTGTTCAATTTGCGCCCTCCACGCTGCCTTGGCCGGGTCCGACTCGGGCCTGGGCGAGAACAGGGCTGGCGCTGCCCTCGGGTGCGCTGGGGGGGGGCACAGCCCTCTCAAAAACCGACTTGTCGTCCCCCGCACCTCCCGCCCCCGCGCCGGGCACGAAGCTAGTCCCACCCGCCATCGCCGACGACAGGCCACAGTGCGACCAGAAGAACGCTTCCCTCACCTGCGACCGCTGTCAGACTTACAAGCTGAAGCACATCGGCGGAACCTGGGAGGGCGACTCGGTCAGGGACCTTCTGGCTAGCAACAGGCCGCAGGCCTACCTTGCGGGGCGAACCTCAGGTGGTTATGCGAGAACTGCTGGGTGGCTTACCTTAACATCCAGTGCGTCCCAAGCCCTACAGGCGCGACCATCGCAGCCGAAGTCTCCGACTACACAGCGTGGCGGAACGGACGTGACAAGGGCCCAGTCGCCCACGCCCTCCCTCCGCTCCCCTGCCCTGGGCCCCTGGGATACTGGCGCGACCCCGCCGCGGGAGAGACCCGGCGTCTGAGCGACCTCCTCATGGCCACATCCGGACCTCGCGTCCCCCGGTCCGCGAACACCGCGATCCCGGCCATAAGGATTTCGCACAGAAGGTTCGGCAACGACGCCTCTAGAACTGGTTCCTACTCCGCCAAGTGCGACGCGCGCCCCCCCTCGGGCCCCCTGCTGGTCGGGAAGGTGGACGCGCCAGCTCTTTGCCGCTTCCCCTGGGAGGCTGAGCCCGAGGCCTCGGGCCGCGGGAAAACAGGCCTCCCCAGCTGGGACCAGTGGCCGCTCTCGTGGGTCCAGCGCAAGTGGAATGCCACATGGTGCTGCTGGAGGTGCCTAGTGTATAGCTGGAACGTCGCCCCTGCAACCCTGGACCACATCATGGACGGCGACTCCGGTGACGTCTTTCCGCGGCAGCCGACAGCCCGCCCACGTCAGACAGCGCAGGCGGACTTCAACGAAACTGCCCCAGACCTGGCAGCCCTCCTCACACCGGCGTTCGCGGACGCGAACGCCTACGACCCCTACGCCCGCAGCCTCCCCCTGAGGGCCCACAGCAGGGTGAAGGAGGAAGCGAAGACAGTGAGCCACGGAGCAGCCCGAGCCGACGCACGGTCGCCGAGATCCTGGCCCTTCTGCCAGACTTACGTCCTCCCGAGGCCCCCAAAGTTCGCAGCAGCGTTGCAGCTCTATCCCTCGAAGAAGGAAGCGTGCCCAAGCATGGGCGGCGCAACGAGCAAAAGGAGGTCCACCACGCCCTGGTCGCCTACTTGCGGGACTACCACCCAACGCTGGACGACAAGTGGGGAAATTTTGCCAAGGACTACGACGCCGATATTCCAGCCCCAAGCGACCCGGAGACCTCTTGGCCGGCTCGCGAGCGTGTCCCTTTCCTGCGTAAGGTGTACGGCCCCGAGGTCCCTAACAATGGACTCCCCGACGGCGCCACCTGGGAGGGCAAGAGGTGGGCGGCGGCCAGGGCAGTTGGGCACCTGCTACACAGCTCCAAGCACCAAATTGCATGGACGACCCATCACCAGGGCTTGGCGTCCACCAGGGGGCCGAACCCCTTCCGCCACAACCTCGCCGTCCTCGCCGTCCTCGCCAGCTTCATCGCCAGCCTGGACTCCGGCACGCTCGCAGCCACTTCCATCACCGCCCTGGCGGGGCAGGACCTGTCGGCCACATACGTTGACGAAGCTAACGCTCCGCCTCTGGGAGAATCCACGATAGCCTGGCTGCAGCCAGAGCCCGGGCGCGCAGCTGGATCGGCGCGTGGCGCCCCCCCGGCGATCGGTGCCTCCGCGTGCGGCGCAGCCAGCAGTGATGTCGGGCTCTCCGCGCCCCGGACAGACTCTAACCCCCTTGTGACGAGCCCCGACGCGCAAGGCTCCTCTCCCCACGGAGAGGAGACTTGCTCCCCGACGAGCCCAGCGGCCACCGTCAAGGCGGAGGTCGATGGGATAGACTACGACGAGGAGAAGGGCGATGACCCCCCCCTGACTCCCACACCTCCCCCTGGCGGATCACCGGACGGCTCGGTCGGACCTGAGGGGTCCCCGCCCCCTCCGTCGACCGGGGCAGCAGACGATGCATTCAGAGGCAGCCCTCCCGACGACCCGCTAGGGGCGTTCGGATCAGACGCCCGACGCCTCAGCGAGGGCCCGCCCGCGCGACGCCAGCCGAGGGGTAACGTCAGCGCTAGCCCACCACCCATGGTGACACACGGCCCCCCGCAGTGGCAACCCTCACCTGCTTGCAAGCCGGAGAACAGCAGCTCCCCAGCAGCAGCGTCAGACAGTCGCGCCCCGTCACTTCCAGCCAGGCAGCTCCAGTCAGCCCGCCCCGGCCCCCGGGCCCAACCCCAAGCAGCCAGCTCGAGACCGCCGCTCGCCGACCCCCGCGAATGGGGCTCCAAGCGGGTTTTTGACGACCTTGTCGATCCCATCGGAGGTTGGGCAATGTCGATCTCGACAAGACTGCGGGAACACCCTCAGCCAAGATCTGTCGTCTCCAAAAAACCCTGGGAGGAGTGTTCAGCAGCATCTGGCATGCATGCGCGCGAATGCACCCAGCAGGGGCCAACGGCCCGAAGAGCGACCCCGCGCTGAACCCTGAAGGCATGTGCCGTGCTTTCCTTGACGCCTGGAAGCGCTGTGGGTATGATGCCTACGCGATGGGCCGCAAGCACGGGCTCCAGGTCAGATGGGAGCGGGGGCGCGACAAGTGGTCAGTATACCCGGGCACCAGCGCCCCACAGTACAAGGGATGCGCCACAAGCTCCCGCCAACCCTGGGTCTGGGACTCATGGACATGGTCGCGGGCCTGGGACGGCGACGATTGGCAGGCCGCGGGCCGACGCGGCGGTGACGATAGCAGTGGCGGGAGAGGGGGCAGGCGCTCCCGTGCATGGCGATGATGCCCCAATTCCTGCACACCGTTGGGTCCCGCCGCGCCGCACCGTAATCACGGACGCTTTACTGGCACTGTGTTGGCTCCACCGCCGGCCACGCGGCCGAACCTGCCCCAGCGCGCCTGTCCAGACGCCGACCTGACGCCCCAGGGGGCAGCCGAGCGCAGCTATCCTCTCCATGTGGTGCAGACCTCAGGCCAGCCGGGCTCACCGTGGCTGTGCCTTCGATTCTCCAGTTAAAGTAAGGCCCGTTAGGCCAGGAATCCAGGAAGGAACGCGGTTCGATAGTATCGCTCTTCCCACTCAAAAGAGGGCCCGTTAGGCCAAAGGTTTCGCTCCTTGGTTTTTAGACTGCATGCAGTGGTCGCTCGCTATCCCTGGTTTGGATCTCCGACATCGGGTATGTACGGGGGCTTGGGCGGGGTCCTCCGACGGCGGCCCCCGCTTGTATCGCCCTAGTCGCGACTCCCATAGCATTTGCTGTGGCCGACGTCCGACTTGCAGACAGTGCTCCTTCCCTGGTGCCACTCCCTGCCCAGGCCCCGTTGCCCCTGGCCCCGGGACTAGGACAGCGGGCGGCTGACATACTGGCTCGTGGGTCACGACGGGGCCGTGATCCACGTGTCACCCCCCCCTTTTGTTTCACCCTAGATGCGTCTGCTGCAGTCCTTGCTGTGGCCGTCGCTTGACTTGCAGGCAGTGCTCCTTCCCTGGTGCCTCTCCCTGCGCAGCCCCCGCTGCGCCCCGCCCTTGGGAACTCGGGTAGTGACCTGCTGACATTGCCGACTCGTGGGCTACCGGTGGGGCTGTGGCCCACCTGTCCCTCAAAACCGGCCTCTGGCCTGCTTTGCTTGTTTTCGCTCCTGGCGCGTTGACTCATCGCGCACGGGCGGCCCGCCGGGTCGGGGTGTGCCCCCCCCCATCGGCTTGGCCTCCGCTCTCCCCGTCGGTCGGTGGTGTTATCCCCCACCTTACTGGCCTTGCGCTTTTCCGCCCAAGTCGCGGTTTTCTCCCCCCATCCACGGGGATCGCGGCCGTTTGTGGCTTTGACTTCCGTGCTCCTGCCACGCTGCGGTTGCAGCCCTGGTCCAGTCCCGGGTCATCCCCGTGGTGCCGATGCTCGTGTGTCGCCGCGGCCGGTGTGCTGACTACGGGCTCATGGCCCTCTTCAGGGCTGGTGTGCGCGTATTCTGGTGCCACTTCATGCACTTGTTCGTGGTGGCCCGCGCCATTTTGGCCGCGCGGCAGCTTGGCTGCTTCCCGCACCTGTGCGTTCTGCTGCTGTGGGACTTTGTGCGGCTTCGGCCACCCCGGGTCCTCGCAGCCTGTCAGCGCTCGCGCCCGTGCCGGCATCAATTCGACCACGACCGTCGGTCCTCTTGGCTGCGGCCACCCGGGTACTCTCGCAGTTGTTCGGGGTCTCGCGATCTTGCTTTAATTACTCGGCTTCTGTCCCTGGTCGTCGTTCTGCCCGACGACCTGACGCTTCCGACGCCGTGCGTACCTGCGCGCTGGCAGTGCGACTCAGTTTCAGCCTGCCCCCTCCACTCGCCGGTCCGCCGCTGAGGTGCTGGGTGAGGCTCCGCTTCGCCGCTTTAGGTGTGGGCGCGTCCCGCTGCTTTAGGTGAATTTGTCGCTGCGTGCCCCGCTTTGACTGGGCTCGCCGCTGGCGCGCTCGCCCGCGGCCGCTGCCAACAAAAACGTATATTGAGCTTAATTCAGCCCGCTGCTAGATAGTTGCGCGTGTTCGGACGGCGCGCTGTTGGACCGCGACGCTCGCGAAACAAAAATATCCCCACCAGGGGCCGGCGTGCCCTACCTGTTCTTCGGTGTCGGTTTCGCCCTCTAAGCCGCAGAGTAGTTCGCTCCTGCGCGCTAAGTGCCTAATCTAGTCCGCTGATCGTTAGCTGCGATTCGACCTGACGCCGAGCGATTTGTCGCTGCGGTCGCGGAGAAAAAATCCCCGCCAGCCCCTTCAGAAACCCTGCCCATGAGAGCTGACGGGAAAAGGGGCGAAGAGACACGTCTAGGGAAACGAAGCGAGCAACCAGGGTGAACCGAGAGATCTCTGGAAGCAAGGGGGTGGCCTTGGCAGGCCTCTTCGGGCCATCCCTGGGGGCCGCGTGGGGGCGAGGGGAAGATTGACAAGCTAGGTGCGCTCGCGTCATATCTGACATCCTCCCCCTCCCTCCCATCCCTTACCATGGTGCAGATGCCCTCTCTACTCGCACATTCGCATGTCAAGCAGGGCGATGATCCCGAAAGGGTACGCGATGCATTGTAGAGCACGGCGTGGCATGGCGTAGAAGAGCACCGCGAAGCGTAGTATCAACCTGGCATTGCATTGCATGCTGTGGCATGGCACGGGAAATGACGCCAGCGCTGCAGCGGGAGCACGAGTCGAAACGAGCGGAAGCGCGGAAATGAGGCCAACGCTGCAGCGGGAGCACATTCGGAACAAGCGGAAGCACGGAAATGAGGCCAGCGCTGCAGCGAGAGCACGATTCGGAACGAGCGGGGCCCGAAAATGATGCCGGCGCCTCGGCGAGAGCAGCATTTTGGGAAAAATTGCAGGCGAAAGCCTAACTCCCGGGAAGGCTTCCCGGGCGCCAGAAGCAGAAATTCAGCATTTTCAGAAGAAAAAACTATATGGGAATAGCCTTTTTTTGGCGCCGCCTCGGAACTCGATTTTCCGGCGCCGGCCGGAACTGGCTCCGGCCCCGGCCCGGGCGCCGGCCCGGGCGCCGGCTCGGGCGTCCGGCCCGGGCGCCGGCTCGGGCGCCGGCCTGGGCGTCGGAATCGGCCCGGGAGGCCCCGGGCGCTGGAAGAAGAAATTCAGCATTTTCAAAAGAAAAATGCGAATTAGAAATGGTTTTTCTCGGCGCCGCCTCGGAACTCGATTTTCCGGCGCCGGCTCCAGACCCCGCCCGGGCGCCGGCCCGGGCGCCGGCTCGGGCGTGCAGCCCGGTCGCCGGCGGAAATGATGCCAGCGCTGCAGCGGGAGCACGATTCGGAACGAGCGGGGCCCGAAAATAAAGCCGGCGCCTCAGCGAGAGCAGCATCTTGGAACGAAATTCAGGCGATAACCCAACTCCGGGGCTGCTGCTGGTGCTCTCTGGGAGTTTTTGGGGCCCTCTTGGCACCCTCTTGGTAACCCTGGAAGGCTTCTTGAGATCATCTTGGAGTCCATCGATTGCAGGATGGGGGGTCACCAGTTCAGCTCCCCCCCCGCAGGAGCCGGCACTCCGCTTCTTTGGACTCTCTTGGAGCGTTCTTGGGCGTTCTTGGGGCCGTTAGGAGCAACTTGGGAGCCATCTTTAGCCAGCCTGGGCTATCTTAGCCATGTTGGAGGTCATCTTGGGCTCTCTGAGGCCGCTCGGGGGGCTCTTGTGGGCCTCTCGGGTGCCTCTTGAGGCGCTCTTGGGACCCTCTTGGAGCCCTCTTGGGGCTCTCTTGGGGCTCTCCTGGGAGCCCTGGAGCGCCTCTCGGGGCCATCTTCGAGGCTATCGATCAAAGGAGGGAAGCTCCCGATCGAGGCCCCCTCCTCGGGGGCCACGATCCTCGTGAGGGGTGTCAACAATTGGGCCTCCCAGGGGCCGAAAGAGGGTCCTCCGACCACCCGCGACCAACCAAAAAAATAGTCGAGGGGATGGGGGAGGGGTCAAGACTCCCTCCCAGCCCGCAAGCCGTCTCGCTCACTCCCACCCGCTCTCCCAACATACGTAGCACCCGAGTCTGGCCCGAGCCTCAGCATATTCAGCAGTCGTCTTTGGATGGGCAGTTTCTGGGGGCCAATCCGCCGCCGCCGCCGCCGCCGCCGCCGCCGCCGCCGACGACGCCGCCGCCGCCGCCGCTGCCCGCCGCCGCCGCCGCCGCGCCGCCGCCGCCGCCGCCGCCGCCGCCGCCGCCGCCGCCACCGCCGCCGCCGCCGCAGCCGCCGCCGCAGCCGCCGCGGCCGCCACCGCCGCCGCCAAATGTATTCTGTATGGTTTTTTGACAGGGATGGTGGGGGGAGGTCGCATCGGGTTGGTTGCGCATGCTCCGAATTTGGAGGCAAAATGTGTTTTGTAAGGTTTTTTACAAAAGATGGTGGGGGGGGGGTGCCTGCATGGTTGTGGGTTGGGTACACGTCGCTTGGGGGAGGGGGTGTTTATTTCATTTGGGGACAGTGATAAACCCCTTCCCGAAGGGGAAGAAGGTTCTTTGAAAGAGGAATTACATAATCCCGTTAGACCACCTACGCCCAGATGGCTGGTGGGATTGGCGTCCCCCCCAGGAGGCCAACATGTGGCCAACAGTTGTTCAACGGGAGGGGTAAGCCCCTCCCCGAAGGGGAGGAACGGTGTTGGACGAGGAAGCTCAGTGAACCACTCGCGCCCTCCAGGGCTCGTGGGAATCTTTGTTTATTGTTTGCGGCATCTGGCCAGCAGGTTGGATGATCCTCCGTCTTGGTTGCTTGTTTGCATCGAGTCGTCGATGTCGGTTGTTTTGTTCGAGGGTTATACAGGGACGGCCGCCCAGGGAACTCAGCCAAGCCTTGTCGCCCTTTCTTAAAGGTCCCCCGCCTCCTCCCCCTCCTTTGCCTGAGCTCTGAGGCGACGAAGTGATGGCCAACGACTGTGCGATTGGAGGCGACTGCACACTTTCGAGGCTGTGGTCCAGAAGGGGTCGTACAGACATCAGCCGTTTTCGCCCGCATCCCCGCCAGGAGGGGGGGCAAGCTGTTTGACGGCCCTCCCCGCGCCGGACCCGCGCCCGATTCGCACCCCGCCGCCGCGGCTGCGGGAGGGGATGCAGAGCGAGAGGGAACGCAGCGGACGTACGGTCAAATCGGGCACGTCCCTCTACAGGAGGACTATTCAAACATGGTCAACAAAATAGTCTGGGGCCGATCCGTGGATCATTTTTGGCCATTTCTGAACCTCTTTCTGATTCTCTTTTTCCGAGATCCATCTGCAAGAGGACGTGCCCGACCTCAGCGTACTGGGGGGGAGGATGGTCGGGTCGGACGAACCAGGACATGGACAGGGGGCAGGTCACGACGCCTGCTGCATGCGGCCGGTCTCTGCCCCGTTGCCGGGCGCTGTCCTCGGAGGCGCCCCTTGGAAGACCCCCTGCGCGAGCTGAGTCGCCGAACCCCCCCCCTCATGAGCCCCCTATCGTCCGACCCGAGATTCAGGCGATCGCATCAGTATCGTTTGACCGATCCCCATCCCCATCCCCATCCCCTTCGAGACCCCCACCAAATTACCACCCCGGTTGGGGGTACACCCCTCGAAACCCGAAGGGAACGACCTATATCCCCATCTTGGGGGGTAAATCGGCCAGTGGGGCCCAGGCCACGCCGCTGGGGATGGGGATCGGTCAAACGATGCTCATCGCAAGCATGGATCAAGAAGGCGTGGATTTCAGTGGGGGCCCATGCCGGGAAGCACCCTGCTTGCCTCCAGGGTGTCTTGGGTTTCTTGAGTTTCGATGGTCTTGCGATGGAGAGCGCGACGTTCCCGCACCAAGAACAGTAGACGTCCTGGGGTTCCAGGGTTGGGTTTCTTGTGGAGGGTTTCTTGTGGTCGGGCCCCTACCGTAACCCCCTCCCTCATGACCCCCCCATCGTCCGACCTGAGATTCAGGAGATCGCAAACATGGATCAAAGGTGGCGTGGATTAGCGACGGGTCCCGTTTCCAGGGGGGATCGCAGATGTCCGCCGCCGAGCGAGGCGGCACCGGCCGCATTTTGGAGAGGGCACCTCCGCCAATCCATGGATTTGGCGACCGCGCGCCAAATCCATGGGTCGCTAATCCATGTTTTCGCGCCCCAGAGAGATGAGAAAGATGAGGTCGGCCTCGACCTCCCACTTCCTGCTACGGAATACGGAAAAGCATCAGGCAGCAATCCCCCCTTCCCCTTCCTCATCAGGCTTGAAGTGTAAAGTGAAGCCGCGCGGGAGACAGAGTCTAAAGGTCCGACTCTAGCCTTGAAGTCCCGGGGAAGTGGGTTGGGCTCCACGCAACGTGTTGTGCACTGATGTTGCTTAATTGTTTCCGACGGTCGTATTTTGGGCTACGGAAAAATATAGCTCGTTGGGTGACTTGCGCAAGCACACGAGCTCTTGGTATGAAAAGAAGTGTCATTCATGGTAAGCGCGGTTGCGTACTGCAGAGTTCCAATACAGTGCTAATCATGAGGGGCGCTTGACGAGGACGGGAGGGAGTTCAGGAAACACACCACAGAGGGCATTTCGGCATCTGGCTCGGGCATTATTGCAGAGGCGGAGGGCATCTACCATGTGGGTATCCGAGAGCCGCACTTCTAGTACGCTCCTCCGACATTCTGTGACCAGAACATTCATGTCGTCGTTCCCATGGGGGGATCTCGAGCTCGCCTTCCCCGACCTCTGACCAGGCTGTTCGTAAAGGTCCCGCTCCCCCTTGTTCCAGTGCGGATTTCGAGCTCGCCTTCCCCGACCTTTGACCAGGTAGAGGAGGAGGAGGAGGAGGAGGAGGAGGAGGAGGAGGAGGAGGAGGAGGAGGAGGAGGGAGGAGGAGGAGTCTCCCCTCCTTTTTTGGGTCCTCCTACCCCCCCCCCCTTCTTGCATGACCGGGCAGGGCAGCTGGGCAAGCCTCTTCGGAAAGGTACCCCTCTCCCCCTTCTCACCTCCTCTTTTTTGGTCCTCCTCCTGCTCCTCTCCTCCTCCTCTTTCTCCATCCTCCTTCTCCTGCCTTCTCCCCCCCCTCCTCTCCTCCTCCTCCTCCTCCCCCTCTCCTCCTCCTCCTCCTCCGCCTCCTCCTCCTCCTCCTCCTCCTCATCCTCCTCCTCATCATCATCCTCCTCCCTCTCCTCCTGCGCCTCCCCCCCCGTTTCTTGCACCCAAGGGGGGATGGCGAACGGGGGGGGGGGTCGGCGTGTCGAGGACAGCGCAATAATCTCACGGGTTGCGCCTGGCGCGCGTGGATTGCCGACGGGTCCTCCGCCTCGCAGTGCAGAGATCGCAGCGAACACCGTGACCAAAATGCACGGCAACATCGACGCGCCCCCCTTTGTCTGCCCCTCCCCCCCCGCGCCCGCGTGCCAGATGGACGTGTCTGTAATCCGTGTTGGCGAGCGACTGGGCGTGGGAACCGTCCAGTCATCCCCGACCCACGAACAACCCCCATACGTGCACAGCGAGGATGCGCCCACTAGGATCAAGTCCTTCGGGTCCGTGGAGCAGTTGGTGTGTCCGGAATGGACACAAACTGCCCGGGCAGATGCCGTGGAGAAGGATGAATGATTGGACATCCAACGCTGTGGAAAGCGACGACGCGGTGAGGCAAGTCGTGGCTGCACCCTTCGATCCCGTCAACGCACGATCTTTCGAGCCTGACGGTTTCGCAAGGGCCGCAGGGTCTCCTTGTCCTCCTCCTCCTCCTCCGTCGTCCCCCTCTTTTTCTTCCTTGTCCTCATCCCTCCTCCTCCGCATCCTCCCCATCCTCTGTTTCCCCCTCTTGTTCTTCTTTCTTCTCCCCCCTCCTCCTCCTCTTCCTCCTCCTCCTCCTCCTCCTCTCTTTTCTCTTCTCTTCTCTTCTATTTTTTGTCTCGTCTCTTCTCTTCTCTTCTCTTCTCTTCTCTTCTCTTCTCTTCTCTTCTCCTCTCCTCTCTTCTCTTCTCTTCTCTTCTCTTCTCTTCTCTTCTCTTCTCTTCTCTTCTCTTCTCTTCTCTTCTCTTCTCTTCTCTTCTCTTCTCTTCTCTCTCTCTCTCTCTCTCTCTTCTCTCTCTCTCTTCTCTTCTCTTCTCTTCTCTTCTCTTCTCTTCTCTTCTCTTCTCTTCTCTTCTCTTCTCTTCTCTTCTCTTCTCTTCTCTTCTCTTCTCTTCTCTTCTCTTCTCTTCTCTTCTCTTCTCTTCTCTTCTCTTCTCTTCTCTTCTCTTCTCTTCTCTTCTCTTCTCTTCTTCTTCTTCTCTTCTCTCTCTCTCTCTCTCTCTCTTCTCTCTTCTCTTCTCTTCTCTTCTCTTCTCTTCTCTTCTCTTCTCTTCTCTTCTCTTCTCTTCTCTTTCTTCTTCTCTTCTCTTCTCTTCTCTTCTCTTCTCTTCTCTTCTCTTCTCTTCTCTTCTCTTCTCTTCTCTTCTCTCGCTTCTCTATCTCTTCTCTTCTCTTCTCTTCTCTTCTCTTCTCTTGTCTTCTGTTCTCTTCTCGTCTCTTCTATTATATTCTCTTCTCCGCTCATCTCTTGTCTTCTCTTCTCTTTGTTTATCTTTTCTTCCCTTCTCTTCTCTTCTCTTGTCTTCTGTTCTCGTCTCTTCTCTTCTCTTCTCTTCTCTTCTCTTCTCTTCTCTTCTCCTTTCTTCTCTTCTCTTCTCTTCTCTTCGCTCTGCTCTTCTCTTCGCTTCTCCTCTCCTCTCTTCTCTTCTCTTCTCTTCTCTTCTCTTCTCATTCCCTCTTCTCTTCTCTTCTCCTCTCTTCTCTTCTCCTCTTTCTCTTCTCTTCTCTTCTCTTCTCTTCTCTTCTCTTCTCTTCTCTTCTCTTCTCTTCTCTTCTCTTCTCTTCTCTCTTTCTCTTCTCTTCTCTCTCTCTTCTCTTCTCTTCTCTTCTCTTTCTTCTCTTCTCTTCTCTTCTCTTCTCTTCTCTTCTCCTTCTCTTCTCCTTCTCTTCTCCTTCTCCTTCTCTTCTCTTCTCTTCTCTTCTCCTTCTCTTCTCTTCTCTTCTCTTCTCTTCTTCTTCTCTTCTCTTCTCTTCTCTTCTCTTTCTCTTCTCTTCTCTTCTCTTCTCTCTCTTCTCTTCTCATTCTCTTCTCTTCTCTTCTCTTCTCTTCTCTTCTCTTCTCTTCTCTTCTCTTCTCTTCTCTTCTCGTCTCGTCTCGTCTCTTCTCTTCTCTTCCCTTCCCTTCCCTTCCCATCCCTTCTCTTCCCTTCCCTTACCTTCTCCTCTCTTCTCTCCTCTCCTCTCCTCTTCTCTTCTCTTCTCTTCTCGTCTCGTCTCGTCTCGGCTCGTCTCGTCTCTTCTCTTCTCTTCTCTTCTCTTCTCTTCTCTTCTCTTCTCTTCTCTTCTCTTGTCTTGTCTTCTCTTCTAATGTCTTCTCTTCTCTTGTCTTCTCTTCGCTTCTCTTATATTCCTTTCGCTGCCCTTCCCTTTTGCCTCTTCTCTTCTCTTCTCTTCTCGTCTCTTCTCTTCTCTTCTCTTCTCTTCCTCTTCTCTTCTCGCTCTTCTCTTCTCTCCTCTCCTCTCTTCGCTTCTCTTCTCTTCTCCGCTCTTCTCTTCTCGTCTCGTCTCTTCTCTTCTCTTCTCTTCTCTTCTCTTCTCTTCTCTTCTCTTCTCTTCTCTTCTCTTCTCTTCTCTTCTCTTCTCTTCTCTTCTCTTGTCTTCTCTCCCCCTTCTCTCACTCCTCGTCTTCTTCCCCTCTCCTCTTCCTCCTCTCCTCCTCTCCCTGCTTCTCCTCCTCCCTCATCCCTCCTCTTCCCCTCTCTCCTCCCTCCTCCCCCCAGAAGGTGTATCCGGGACTGGTTTTTTTCGGGGAGCGCTGGCTCCTGCGCCCCAGCACTGAGTTTTGGCCAGGTCCCATGCCGGCTGGTCCCGTCCCGTGCTCGGTCCCCCTTGTCTGAGGAGTGAGGGCGAGGGAGGAGGAGGGAGAGGGGGGGAAGGAGGAGAGGGGGAGAGGAGGAGAAGAGGAGGAGGAGGAGGAGAAGGAGGGGGCGGAGGAGGAGCAGCAGGACGAGGAGGAGGACCAGAGTAAACCTATGATGCGTCACGTGGACGTCGCCGATGCATCGCCGGTGCATCGCCGATGCATCGCCCATGTATCGCCGATGTGGCGCGATCTTTTCACCCCATCTACTCCGACCCCATCTAGGAGGCCTCTAGCCGTCCTTCGACGGTCCCCTGGTGCCCCGCCTGGCCCCCCAGGGCTCCGAAACAGAGGTCCCAGAAAGATGGACACGCATCACACAAGGTAAGCTCTCGGACGCCCGGGCGGACATCCTGGATCGGCGCTGGACCCCCTAGCGGCGCCTGTGGTGCGGCCACCTCCGATCCTGCCTTGCTATATGCATGATATGCGTCATATTACTCAGGCAAGCATTTCTTTTATGCATATACAGCGTAGTAGTACACGGTTCGATGTGTGGTACCCTTATGTGTGCACACGTATTGTATTATATGCCTATATAAGTATTCCTATTATAGAGATTATGGTGCAAATCCTACATGACCTTGCATAATCCTCAGGCCCCTCTCAGACAGGCCTCTCGAGTGCTCCGTCGGCTTTCCGAGCCTTCTCGATTCCCTTGTCGGGCCTAGACAACGAGCCCAAAGCAATCATGAGGACACCCAAACTGTTCCACGAGAACCTGAGGCGGCTCCCGAAATTGCCGAGGCAGTCCAAGAACACCCGAGGAAAACTTTCAGGAGGCCCGCGATACACAACAGCCAATGGTTATCCGCAGGTTTTGCATGCTTTCGGTGTACCCGCTTCTTCGGTCTTTCGGGCGTCCGAGACCGCCCAGAGGCCGCCAACACCGATCCAAGACGGCTCGAAGAGAGCTCAGAGACTTTCCAACAGGGCCCCCAGACCGTTCCAGGAGTGCCCGCATATTGAGTTGGCCCAAAGACGCCACCCATGTCACTCCCAGAGCGCCCGAACGGTTTTACGAGAGCCCAAAGCGCAGACTCCCAGGACACCCCCAGCACGTCCGTAAAAGAGTACCCTCAGGAGGCACCCCAAGCACACGACTTACTCGGTTTCTTTATGCTTTGCATGACTTCGGTATGTCCGAATCAGACCCCCGAGACGACCAAAACGGTACCCCCCAAGAGGCACCCCAGACACACGAATCGTTTACTTTCCACTGACGTTCGCACAGCTGTGGGCACCCGCCTCTGCAGGCCCTCCAGGCGTTCGAGACCGCCCCACAGGCACCCGAGAGATCGCCACGCACTGCGCCCCGAAGATATTCGAATGGGCCCTGGGGCTCCCCAAGACATCCCCCAAGCAAGCCCCAGGACAGCCCAAAACGGCACGCAGAAGATCTCCAAACAGGCACCCAAGATCGCCCGAAGATATTCGAAGTGGCCCTGGGGAGCCCCAAAACAGCCCCCAAGCAAGCCCCAGGACAGCCCCAAAACGGCACGCAGGAGATCTCCAAACCACTCCAGATCGTGACCCAGTCGCTGAAGGACACCGCAATTGGCAGTAAGATGACCCCTATGAGCCACTGGACGACATCAACGAGATTCCCATGGCGGTTACCTCGGGAAGCCCATGTCGACCGCGACCAGACCTCAACACACCAGGACAGCTACTCAGAGCGCGAAGAATCCTATGAGTGCAAGCCACGTTTGCAAGGCCTCGACGACGGGTGAAAGCATATCCCCACGACAGTGCCCGCTCACGCCGACACGCCGCATGCGTTTTTCCCGCGGAATGATTCTTAGTGCTGTGATCCTCACCCTGGACGCATGTCGCAATAGTTCGTGTTGGCACTCCATCAGTTCCTCATGCCCTCCGTCATGGCGATGCTGTCAGGCATCGTGCAGGGACCAAAGACCAAGACGAAGTGTGCGCGTGTGTGTGTGTATATATATATATATATATATATGCACGCAAGCATTCGCGTGTGTGTGTGTGTGTGTGTGTGTGTGTGTGTGTGTGTGTGTGTGTGTGTGCGCGTTTTCTCGCTGATTTCCTTATTTCCAAGTCTGGGGAGGACAGGGCGGGGACGGGCGTCCCCGCACAGGGTGGGGGCGGGCGGGCGTCTGGCGCCGCCCGAGCGCTTCCCGCGCGGTGCGCGCGCCGCGGCGGGCGCGCGGCGGCGCTCTGGCCGCGCGGGCCGCGCGGGTCTGCCGAGAGGCCCGGGCCAGCCTCAGGGCGAGACATTCAACGATGCAGAGGGGAACGAATGGGTCTGCCGAGAGGCCTGGGCCAACCTCAGGGCGGGCGCGCCCCCCTGGGGCACCTTGCGATCGGGCTCGCCCCGACTCGACCCGCGGGCTGGGCCCGCCGTGCCGACTCGCCTCGGCCCCCGCCTTGCCGCCGTCGGCCCCGGCCACTCGGCGCTGGGCGCGGCGAGATCCGCCTTCGCCACGCTGCCAGACGATTCTTTGGCGGTCCGCTCCGAGGTCGGGGTTCTCCTTCGCGTAAGTCGGGCGTGTCGTTCTACAGGAGGAAAACTCAAGAACAGTCAGACAACAGTCTGGGGACGACTACCATTTTTGAGAATCCTTTGCGTATGTTTGCCCATTCTTTATTCCTCCTTCAAGATCCCCCCCTTACGGGGGACAGGCCCGACCTACTCCTGCGCCCACCCCCCCCCGAGGGCTCCGCTCCCGGTGCCCGCTGGCTGGCGCGGGCGGAGGAGCGGGCCGCAGGAGCCGCGCGTGCGCGCGGGCCCCGACGGCACGCCCTCGGTCCTCGGGGTGGGGGAGGGCGTGCGTGCCAGGAAGAGGCGGTGCTGCGGGGCCTGCTGGCATCCCCGCCGAGGGTGAGGGGGCCCCACCACGCAGAGCATCGGCTTTGAAGACGGAGGAGGAGGAGGGGAGGAGGAGGAGGAGGAGGAGGAGGAGGAGGAGGAGGAGGAGGAGGAGGGGAGGAGGAGGAGGAGGAGGAGGAGGAGGAGGAGGAGGAGGAGGAGGAGGAGGAGGACAAAGAAGATGAGGGGGCCGCAGGCGCCTGACAATATTTCCAGAGACGTCCTGGGCGATGATCGTGACGCGTTTCCCTTGTTTTCCAGTTCTTCCTGCTGCCGCGCGCGTGGTCCAGAGACGAGGGTCGCATGGATAAAGGGAAGGGGAAGGGTGCGAAATATCCTGCGTGCAGCCGGCCTCGCTGGCCTCGGCCTGGACGCCTGGCGCTCTTCCTCGGCACAGCTGGCCCCGGAGAGGCCAGCCGAGTGAGCTGATTCGCTGACCCTGACCTTGGCCATCCCCTTCGCCCTCCGTCCGGCCCGCGAGGGCCGCTAGATTCTGCGACCACCTGCGAGCCCTAATTACCCTTGCGGGTCCAATCGACGCCGGGTTGTGGGTCAATGCTGAGCGCGAGGGTGAGCAGCACCCTATGCGCTGGGATATCACTCGGCCTCATGATTTGAATGTGGAAGTCGACGGAAGTTCTGGCCTTGCTTTTGGGGGGGCCCCCGATGGCCCTGTTGTGGGCGGATCGCCGGTGGGAAGGCTTGATCCGTGCGCCGAGCTCCCGCCCCTCACCCTGGAGCAGTTGGACAGTGTGATTCAGAGTTACCCCGCCAACGCATGGTTGAGGTGGGATAAGTCTCACCCCAGGCAGTTGTCCTACTTGCCAGGCTCTTACCGCCTGGCCTTCCTGGACATCCTCCACTCTTGGGAGGCAGCGCCTGGGGGTCAGGACCTCTGGACCCTCTAGGTGTTTTCCCCATATCCTAAGATGGGGTTCTTGTTATTACTTGGACGCCTCCTACTCCTCCTTCTCCTCCCTCCTCCTCTTTTCTCCTCCCCTCCTGTCGAACTTACTCATACTCACACTTGCTCATACTCAGACTTACTCATACACAGACTTACTCATACTCAGACTTACTCAACACACATCAGATTTGGAGGATGTCTCAAGCGGGGCGCTGGTTTCAGCACCCCTAAGGGGAGCCGCCAGGGGTGGTTGCACGGGCTCGTTCGCGGCCATTTTGGGGGATGTCTCAGGCGGTTTGCTTGTTTCTGGGCAACATCCTTCGCTTTCGGAGCAGATTTGGAGGATGTCTGCTCTCAGCACCCCAGCCGCCAGGGGTGGTTGCACGGGCTCGTTCGCGGCCATTTTGTGGGGATGTCTCAGGCGGTTTGCTTGGGCTCAACATCCTTCGCTTGGAGAGCAGATTGTGAGGATGTCTCAGGCGGGGCGCTGGTTTCAGCACCCCTAAGGGGAGCCGCCAGGGGTGGTTGCACGGGCTCGTTCGCAGCCATTTTGTGGGGATGTCTCAGGCGGTTTGCTTGTTTCTGGGCCCAACATCCTTCGCTTTCGGAGCAGATTTGGAGGATGTCTCGAGCGGGTCACCCCCCAGGTGGGCCAGGATGTCTCGATCGGTTTGCTTGTTTTGGTCGCTTGGGCGCAGAGGATGCCACAGGAGGCTCCCATCAGATTTGGAGGATGTCTCAAGCGGGGCGCTGGTTTCAGCACCCCTGAGGGGAGCCGCCAGGGGTGGTTGCACGGGCTCGTTCGCGGCCATTTTGTGGGGATGTCTCAGGCGGTTTGCTTGTTTCTGGGCTCAACATCCTTCGCTTGGAGAGCAGATTGTGAGGATGTCTCAGGCGGGGCGCTGGTTTCAGCACCCCTAAGGGGAGCCGCCAGGGGTGTTTGCACGGGCTCGTTCGCGGCCATTTTGTGGGGATGTCTCAGGCGGTTTGCTTGTTTCTGTGCCAACATCCTTCGCTTTCGGAGCAGATTTGGAGGATGTCTCGAGCGAGGCGCTCATTTTCACCCCCCAGGTGGGCCAGATTTTGAGGATGTCTCGATCGGTTTGCTTGTTTTGGTGGCCAGGCTCGTGGGCGCAGATTCTTCTCAGGATGCCACAGGAGGCTCCAACAGGCTCCAGGAGGCCCCAGGAGACCACATGAGGTCCCAGGAGGCATCAGGAGGCCACAGAAAGATTCAAGAGGCCACAGGATGTCCCAAGAGGCTCCAGGAGGCCCCAGGAAGCTCCAGAAGGCCTCAGGAAACCACAGGAGGCCCCAGGAGGCAACAGGAAGCGCCAGGAGGCCTCGGAAGGCAACAGGAGGCCCCGAGAGGCCCCAGGAGCAGGAGGCCTCAGAAGGCAACAGGAGTGGCTCCAATCCCATGTGTTTTACGTATGCTCCTATCGATTGGGCCTCACCTGGAGCACGATTCTTTGATGTTCTACGTATGTTTCTATAGATGGTCCTTCTCCTGTGTACACAATCCTAAATGTTTTACTCATGTTCCTATATATTGGGCCTCTCCTGGGGCACGAGTCCTTGGTGTTTTACGCGTGTTCCTATAGATTGCCCTTCTCCTGTGGCTCTAATCCGCAATGTTTTATGTACGTCTGTTGCTATAGATTGCGCCTCTCCTGGGGCACGAAACCTTCCTAGGAGGTCCCAGGAGGTCCCAAGAGGCTCCTGGAGACCCCAGGAAGCCCCAGTAGGTTTCAGGCGGCCCCAGGAGGCCCCAGGCTCATGCACAGAGACGCGCTCGTACTACTGAGGCTCATTCACACTCCAATTCATTCGCAGTTAGATTGATGTCCAGGTCGTCACAACTGAAGCCCGTTAATATTCGAAAGCTCTTGCGCCTAGACATTCACGGCGGACAGGTCCATGCGAGTAGATGCACACATGGGGAGCTCCACGCAGTGAATAATTTCTTGAGTAAGCCGAGCCCCCCAGGAGGTGTGAGACCCATCGTCCTGTTCTCCCTTTGGACTCGGGTGTGGTCGAGGTGTCGTCAGGTCGTTGCGCGTCGTTGTGAGAAGACTCTGGCGAACGCCGCCTTCTGGGGGGATGCTGGACACGCCTGCGGCAGGCCTGGCCTGGTTCATAATGTGCTCCAGCGCTTCGCGCGCCTGAAGGAGTTCTCGGCTGCCAGTGGGCTGCTCGACCTCTCCAAGTTTTACGAATCTACTTCGCGCGCTGAGTTGAAGGACGAAGCCATCCTCACGGGCTTCCCTTTGGCTCTTCTTCGTTGCCTCTGCTCGGCGTACAGGCTCCCTCGACGCACGGTCTGGCAGGGAGCGGTTGCGCCGCCCGTGGAGGCGAACGGGACGGTCGCAGCTGGGTGTAGCTGCGCGCTCGCCTCGGCAAAGCTGTTAGTACACACGCTGCTAACGAAGCTGCAGAGGCAGTTTCCAACAGCGCGATTTCAAGATCTTGTGGATGATTTCCTGCTCCAGGCGCCCGGTACTTCCGAGCAGGTCCTTTCCCAGTTCCCCGAGGCCATGATGGCCCTGGTCCGCGGGCTCCAGGAACAACGGCTCAAGGTCAATTGGGACAAGACGGGGTATTAAACCTCCTCCGTCGAGCTGTCCGTTCAGCTGAACGAGCGGTGGTCTGTAAGCGAGCAGGACCGCCTAGCAGGCACGAGGTGCTTGGGCACCGATGCCAATGACGGGTCGGTTCGGAGGGTGGGGGAGCAGGACAAGCGGATCGCCGAGGCCAAGAGAGTCTCGGCGCGAGTGCAGCAGCTTCGAGCTGCTGGAGCGGCCGTTAGCACCATTCAGCGTGGGTCTCCGACGGCGACGGCGGTGTGGGGGAGTGCGGTGACGGGGCTCTCTGATCATAAAATGCAGGGGCTGAGAGTGTCGGCCTTTCGCGCCGAGGGCCGCCTCCCCGCTGGCGCATCAGTAGGTCTCAGGCTTAGAGCGTCGCCTCGGGGCTCCTTCAGGGATCCTTGGATTGTGCGCGCTGTTGAAGTTGCAAAGCAATGGGCTCTTTCGGCCCTGTCGGATTTGTCTGGGCGCGGCCCCATGCAGGAATGCTGGTTTGCTGGTAAGGAGCTCCTCGGCAAAGCCAAGCCCTGGGCGCACTGTGTTGACCCTGGTCAGGTTGTGCTGCTTTGCATGTCTCGCATTGGCATTGTGATGCCCTCGGCTTTCTCGATCCGCTTTCAAGGGATCGAGTACTCGATGCTGGAATTCACGCCTGGCTTCATTGCCGACAGAGTGAAGGAGGCGGCGTTGTTATCATCGGACGCTCTCGCGTTGGCCAGGCTGAAGTGTTGGGGGGGGGGGGGGGCTCTGCGTTGGGGGCCCCTCAACCACCTGCTGTCCAAAGGCGCCTCGGAGACTTGGACGCCTCATCACAAGGCTGCGCTGCGCAGTCTAGTGGGCGGCCCACGCTGGCCACTGGCTAGGCTTTCCAGCCACGGCAAAGCTCAGCACGGGCGATGCTTGATCTGTGGTGGACCCGGCACGCTGTGTCATCGTTTTTACGAGCGCCCCCTGCATCAGGGGCGCGCAGGCTGACGAACGCCCGCCACGTGTGCGGCAAGCGGCAGCAACAGTGAGTGCGATGGCGCCAGAGGTTGTCGATATGTTTGCTCGTTGCCGGTTTCCGACACCCTCTCGGTGCTTCCCGATTTCAGAGGCCAGCCAGGAGGGCCAGCCCATTTGGATAGGGGTCCCCGAGGGCTGGAAGTTCTTTGGTGAAGTGTTTGTTCATGGGAGTGCGATTTACTATCGCTATTCGGGGCTCTCCAGGGCTGGCTGGTCCATCATGCAGATAGATGATAGTGGGCGCCTGATCGGAGGTGCCTATGGCGTTGTGCCCCGCTCCTACGCGCCCAACCAAGTGGCGCGCGATGGTGGAGATCGAGCGTTTCAGGTTCTGGCTGAGGTTTCGGAGTGGGATCCTGCGAATCCGCTCGCGGTCTACTCTGACTGCGCGGGGTCGATCGCGCGTGCCGTGAATCCAGGCGTGGCGCTCGACCCCGTGAATTCGAGAGGCCATTTTTGGGTCCGCTGGTGGGAAGGGATCGGTCACCAAGCCTCGGATGTAAAGGTCAAGGCTCATTGCGCGAGGTCGTCGGCCTCCAGCTTTGAAGAATATTGGCTGATACTCGGCAATCAGCTAGCTGACCGCTGGGCGAAAAAAGGTGCTTTCAGGTGGTCGCCCCCCCCCGCAGCAGGTAGCCTTTGCACAGGGGGCCGAGGCCATGGCCCACGATTTTTCGAGGTGGCGTGCGAGGGCCCAACAGTTGATGGTCGATGGCGGCTTTGTGGACTCTGAGTGCGTTGTTGGGACCTCGGATCTGACCTTCGAGTTGAGCCCTGCAGAATGGGGGCAGCTGGCGAGAGTGGCCGAAGAGGAAGGTGTGCAGCCTTTTGAGGGGCTGCCTGGGGTGGCCCCTGTGGGGGGGCCCTCCCCCCCGCCCCCCTTCCGCCGCCGCCGCCGCCCCCTCGCCCCTGCCCTCCTGCTGCAGCGCCTGCTCAGGAGAGTGAGGGGCCCGACCTTCAGGAATGCTCTGGGGGGCCCTGGGTGCTCAATCGGCGCTCGGTTGTGAAAGCCTCGGTGATTCCCCTCGATGCTGGGGCAGAGCCCCAGCCTGATGTTTTGTCCTGCAAAGTCTGCGGGGCCTCGGTGCGCAGGAATGCTCGGTCTGGGGAGGGGCTGGGCGGGGTGTGCCGTGGTCGGGAGGCGCCAGGCCTGCGGACTCAGCGCTCCCTCCTCCGTCGTGGTCTGACGCCGGGGCGCCTGAAGGCGCGGATCGAGGGCGTCCGCGGCCCGTCAGGTCTGGGCGTTGAGGCCGGGGCCTGCCGCTTCCCCTCGAGGCCAGGTCTGGGCGTTGAGGCGCGGGGCGGCAGGAGGGTGGAGGCGGGTGCGATCAGTCGAATAGCAGTGCGGTGACCTATGAGGTCAGGTCTGGCACGGTTGTGCCCGAGCTAGCCGACAGAGAGGTCGCGTTGCTACACGGTTTTGATTCCCCCTCTTCGGTTTTAGAGTTCGCTCGGGCTCTGAAGGGGGGGGGGGGGATTTTTTTAGGAGCCTGCCGACTGGTGGGCCTGATGCTCTGCGGAGGGGGGGCCCCGCCCCATGTAGTCAGCATTTCAGCGCGCTTTGTTTTTCTCTTTTTTTTCTATCCTCCTCCTGCGCCTCACTCCTCCGGCCTCCGCCTACGCCTTCCTTTTCCTCCCCTCTCCGCCTCCTCTTCTCCTTCCTCCTTCCTCCTCCTCCTACTCCTCCTCCCTGGGCAGTTTGGGTCGGAAATCTCTTTTGCTACTTTCTCTTTCATTTTCTATTCTCTTTCTCTTTCTCTTTCTCTTCTCTTCTCTTTCTCATTTCTCTTTACTCATTTTCTCTTTCTCTTTTCTTTCTCTTTCTTGTCTCTTTTTCCTTCTTTCTCTTTCTCTTTCTCTTCTCTTCTCTGTTCTACTTTCTCTTTCTCTTTGATTTACATCTTTCTCTTTCTCTTTCCCTTTTCTCTTTCCTCTTTCTCTTTCTCTTTCTCTTGTTTCTCTTCCCTTTTCTCTTTTCTTTTCTCTTTACTCTTCTCCTTTTCTTTTCATTTTTTTCCCTCTCCCTCTGTCTTTCCTCGTTATCTCCTCTAAGGGAGGGTCAGGAGGGGGGGGGGGGGGCAGGGGGGGCGGGGGGACGGCGGAAGGGGAAGAGGGAATGGGGGGGCGACGGGGGCAGGAGGGAATGGGAGGGAGGGGGGAGAAAAGGGTCCGGCCGACAATAATCATTTACTCAGTGCTTTTTTTCCCGAAGGGAGAGAGACGCGGAGCCGCCAGAAGGCTTCACGGACGGGGGAGCCCTTGGGCAGCCTGTGCCAGGGCTGGAACGCGACTTGGTTTGGCTTCAGCAGAAAATCATTGGAGCCTGTATACTTCCGAATTCCGTCTCTAGAGTGCACTTCGCGTCGATCCGCGTTTGGTCATCGATGAGAGAGATCCGATGTAGCGTCGAGTTGCGGACTGTTTGTGGCGGGAACCATTTATCGTCGGTGTCCTCGTCCTAGTCTGGTGACTCGGCGATTCGACTAATTGGCGACGCTGGTAGGAAATTGGTGCGTGCGTATTTTACGTGTCGCTCGGGCATATTGCAATCGTCCTGGTCGCGCAGGGCCAGTGGCGCCTGGTCTGTTGTGGCCTTAGGTTCTCAAGGTGACGGCTTCGTGGCCTGTCTGACGGCACTACTAGAGCGCCGATGGGTCTTCGTGGCAGTGTTGCCACGCTGTTTCTTGCAAGGTCGAGGGGTACTCGGTGGGCCAGCCGCTTTCTGGTAGTTTGGCGGTGGCGTCGGTAGGGCCCGCAGGCAAGGCCAGAAAGAGAAAGAGAGAGAAAGAGGGAGAGGCAGAAAAAGAGAGAGAGAGAGAGAGAGAGAGAGAGAAAGAGAGGGAGAGAGAGGGAGAGAGAGAGAGAGAGAGAAGGGTCAAGGATAAAGGCGCGTGTAAGTGTGTCGGGTGATGCTCCCGCGGCCGCGGCGAGGACATGCTGTTCGCGCAGCAGGCGCCTCCGGCGCATCCGCCTCGCCCGCCGCGGGTTCTCCCCCCCGTTCCTCTCTTCCCCTCCCCCCCCCGCCTCCCCCCAACCCCCCCCTCCCCCCCCCCTCACCCTCCCCTACCCTACTCCTCGGCCTCCTCTCTCCCCTCCTCTTCCTCTCCCCCCCCCTTCTCCTCTTCTCCCCCCCCTCCTCCTCCTCCCCCCCTCTCGGCCTCGTCGGTCTTCTTCCTCCTTCTCCTGCCTCTGGCCCGAGCCGGAGGAGAATTCCCAGGGGAGCGGTCGCTGCGGAGGGCGCACATCACCCGCACGCCCTGGCCACCAGGCCTTTGGAGATCGACGCCATGGGGGAGTCATGGACGCCTCGCCTCATGATGTTCCAACCTATGTTCAGCTTTGATAGCCAGAGATAGTTTCGCTCAGAAAAAAACGATACAAAACTCTAGAGGGTTTTTACGTGTCCTGTCCAGGGAGACGCTCGCCCGACACTGTCTCGACACGGTTTCGACACTCTTGCGACCTTTCTTCCAGGTGCTCGAAATGTTATTTCTGGGATGTGGTTCTTAATTACGATGGAAGCAACATAAGCCTCGCCCTCAGTTCACCTATTCCCCCTGGTGTTGAGGGGAGGGGCATGTGGCGCCAGGCAGGCGGTCCTCCAAGAAGAGGGGGAGGGCTTCCAAGAAGGCAGGTAGGGCGCCCTCCTTGCTTCCAAGAAGCCCTCTCGGAAGCCTCTGGGCCCTTCTGAGAAATATCCGTACTTTGCAAGAAGGCTCCACCTTGTTGTAAGAGCCGCCCCACTCGCGCCACTTCTTTGTTCGCGCAGAGTGTAGCTATCGTGCTGCCAGAAGGTGCGCCGGAGAAGGAACGAAGGGGCTGTTTTGGCAACGGTGAGCTTCAGCCAAGAATTGGTGCCCAAACCTAGATCTAAGTGAGCGACCCGCACACCAGATCACCTCCTGAGATGTTTTTCAGCCTCTTGGCTGCCCCCTGGCCCCTCGAGAAACCGCCCGCATGGGGACGACGGCCGCTATTTTCCGCTATTTGCCGCGGCATAAGGGTCACTCCCTGTGCCGCCTTGACGGCCGCGCCCCGCTCCCCCGTCTCGGGAGACATCAACTGGCCACGTCACGACCCTGGCTGGGCCCAGGATCCGTGTCTGGGTCCTCCTGGCGTGGCCAGGGATCTGCAACCCCTTGCGAACTCTACCCCTGTGGGCCCACTCGACGCTGAGGCGTCGGACACCTCTGCTGGGGTTCACTGCAGACGTCCCTCATGCCCTGCAGGGGCAGGGGTGGCGCAGACAGCGATCCTTCGCCTCCGATGCGCTTCTTTGTGGCCGATTCGTATCCCTCCGTACTCGGCTGCAGACTTCTGTGCCCAGCACACTCACGACTGACCAGGCTGGTGTACGTGCGCGGGCCTTGATCTGCATGGCCCCCCCCTCCTCCCCCTCGTCCTCCTTCTCCCCCTCCTCCTCCTCCTGTCGCTGTCGCATGGCATCGACGTCGATCACGACGTTGCCGCCCCCCTCCTCCCCCTCCTCCTCCTCCTCCTCCTCCTCCTCCTTCCTCCTCCTCCTCCTCCTCCCACTGCTTGGAGGGGAGGAAAGACACTGACGAGTGGATCGGCAACCTGCCTGTGGTGCCCTCTCACGCCGCCTCCTCCCTTGGAGGCGCCGACCCCCGAGCGGCGCCCGCCCGCCCGCGCGCAGGGGTGGCCCGACCACCTGCGGCTGGGCCACGGGCAGGCCCCCCGCGCCCCCCCGCGGCGCCTGGAGCCGATGGGGTCTTAGGATCGCGCCGCATCGCCGATGCGTCCCTAAGATCCTGGCGTCCCAATTTCTGCGAGCCGGGCAGTTTCGTCTGATTTCGGGCCCCAGGACCCTCACAGGTCGATCCGGTTGGCCACGGCGGATCTCGGGGGTCGGCGACGCGGCGCGATTTGAAGCCGCCTCTTCTCCATCGTGCCGTCGCCGACGCATCGACGATGCGGTACGATTTTCTGGCACCATCTGCTCTGGCTCCTTTCCCCGACGTCCGACGTGTATTGTTTTTTCCAAGCAGGGGGTCGCCAGAAGTCACGACCTGTTCCCCAGGGCTGGCTTACCGTCCCGAGTCGTCTCTTGACGTTCCTTGGGCCCAGCGAGGGCCCCTTGGAGGCCGAAGGCGAGGACGAGGGCAGCACAACCCACCCCCACCCCCAGCCAGGACCCCCACCACTCCCGACCTGATGATCCGAGGGGTCCTGGCAGGGGGTGAGGGGGGGTTTGTGGCACCCCAGCCTGCCCGAATCACCCCCACCCCGAGCCATGACCCCCTGGATCACCAGGTCGGAAGTGGGGATCCTGGCTGGGGGTGGGGGTGGGCTGTGTTACCATCAGAGGACAGGGCTCCGCCCAGATCTTTCCGAAGCGTTGGAGGTCTGGGTCTGAGAGGTCTCCGCCACATGGAAGAGAGGTGCTCAGTCTCCTGCGCCTCCCCTGCAGCGCCGGGCGGCTCGGGGAGAGCCAGAGACGAGGCGAGCTGGCCTCTTCCGCCACGCGCCACCCCTCTGGTGCGCGCCGCCAATATCTACTCTCCCCCTTCGTCCCTCGTCGTCGTCGTCGTCGTCGTCGTCGTCGTCGTCGTCGTCGTCGATCTCGTCGTCGTCGTCGTCCTCCTCCTCTTCCTTCCTCCTTCTCCTCCTCCTCCTCCTCCTCTTATCCTCTTCTTCTTCAAGGGGCGAAGACGTGTGTAACATGTTTTTGTCCAGCCGCCCTGAGATAGGCGTCCCTGACGGTGGAAGGGCGGAACAGTTTATTGGAGAGGCCTTACGGCCAGTGCCGCCGACCCTGGAATATTACACTCATGATTCGGGAGGTGTTCTGGGGTGTTCGGGTTGTAAGGCTCCGAAGAGGTTTCCGAGCGTGCTACTAGAGGGTTCCGTGGTGCCAAAAGCCTTCGAAAAGGAATCCAACGAGCAGGAGGAGGGATACGAGGAGGACGCCAAGGAAGAGGAGGAGGAGGAGGAGGAGGAGGAGGAGGAGGAGGAGGAGGAGGAGAAGGAGATATTTTTGGGGTCTTTGGGATTTCCCCATGCCTCTGAGGGCTTGTGGCTGCATCATGAGGCCACGTCGGACCTTTTTGGAGCAATCGTGCGGCCGTCTTCGGTGTTCTCGCATCGTCCTCGCCTGCTCTGAGGGCATTGTGTAGTCCGGGTTGCAAGACACCGCCATCCTGGCCATTTTGGAAGCCACTTGGCACTCTTGTGGCTTCTTGGGCTGGATGGGCGTCAATGTGGAGACTCTCTGGGCTCTGTGAGGCCTTCGGGAGCAGGAAGAGGCAAGAATGCCAGTATCATTGAACGGCATGGTGGAGATCACTGACTAGCGGCATTATGCGAGCTCCTCTGGCCTCTTGGGAGCCGCTTGGAAGCGTCTTAGGGCTTCCTGGGGGCTTCTTGCGGGCTTCTTGTAGCTTTGCGGGGGCCTGACGGAAGATTCTTCTGCCCCCCCGTGAACGTCCTGGGGCGGTCAAGTCGAAATGTCGGTTCGTGTTCGCGTTCTGAGTGTTTTTGGAGGCGTTTTTTGGGCCCCCTCGGGCCGACTCGAGGAGGCCGTTTGGGTGCTTTTTTGGGTTTCACATTCACATATCTACATGTCTATGTATATACATATAACGGCGCACAGGGTCCGGGGGCCCGGGGCCGGGACCCCGACCACAAATGTGGGCCCCGGGGGGCCCGGAGGCTCGTCGGACCGCCGGACGCCGTCCAAGATCGTTCGCAGGCGGCTTCGGAACGCGCTCCGATGGCTCCAGATGCCTTCCAAGACGCCTGTCATGACACCAAGAAGGTCCCAGAAGCCTCCAAGACGCTCCGAGAGGCAGCCCAAGAGAGGCCCAAGAAGCAAAAATCGTGCCATTCCTATGGGAAAACGTATATTTTTCGCATGTTCGCCTCTTGGGCTTTCACCGCGTCCAAGACGGCCCAAGAGGCGCCCAAGACCGCCCCAAGACGGCCCAAGAAGCTTCCAAGAGGGCCCCAGGACAGCCCAAGAGGGCCCCAAGACGGCCCAAGAGGCGCCCAAGATGGCCCAAGAGGGCCCCAAGACGGGCCCAAGAGGGGGCCCAGAGGGGGACCACGAACCGCAAGCTCGAGCCTTCCGCCCCAAGAGGCCGCCAGGAGGCCCCAAGGAGGCCCCTCAAGAGGCCCCAGGAGACCCCCAAGAGGCCCAAAGGAGGCCCCGAGAAGCCCCAAATCGGCCCCCAAAATGCTTCGAACCTGCTTCCAGGAGGCCCCCGACAGGTTCAGAGGCTCCCGAGAAGCTACGTCAAACTCCCAGCGAGCGGCCGGACGAGGCCCCCCACAAAATCACAAGAGGGTTCCAGTATTTGTATCCTTCAGCGCTCTCTGGCCTTCTTCTCCCTGCCCCCTTCCCTGCGACTTCCGTTGACTCAAGCTCGCCTCCTAGCTAGAACCTAAGCGCGCGCGAAGCGCGCGCGTGGTTCTAGTGCATATGTATGCATATAGCTATTACTAATAAGAGTAATCGTACTATTACTAACTTTCTTTATGTATCGGAGGTTGGGGGGTGAGATCGCAGTGAAACGGAGACCCCCAACTGGGAAATCGTTTCGTTTAGTTCGTGTCGTGCGTGCGGGCGAGGCGAAGCTGCGTGGGCGCGCGAGAGGAATGAACCCGCCGTTGCTAGGGCGAAGGTACGACAAATGATTCTCCCCCGCCCTCCCGCTCGTCCGGCGGTGGCTCGCGGTGTCCCGCGGTGTCCCGTGGTGTCCCGTGGTGTCCCGTGGTGTCCGCCGTTGCTAGGGCGAAGTCAATACAAATGATTCTCCCCCGCCCGCCCGCCCGTCCGTCCGGCGGTGGCTCGCGGTGTCCCGCGGTGTCCCGTGGTGTCCCGTGGTGTCCCGTGGTGTCCCGTGGTGTCCGCCGTTGCTAGGGCGAAGTCAAGACAAATGATTCTCCCCCGCCCTCCCGTTCGGCGGTGGCTCGCGGTGTCCCGCGGTGTCCCGTATTGTCCCGTGTTGTCCCGTGGTGTCCCGTGGTGTCCCGTTGAGTGAGATCGATAGTGAGATCGATAGTGAGATCGATAGTGAGATCGATAGTGAGATCGACAGTGAGATCGATAGTGATATCGATAGAGAGATCGATGTGGTGCCCCGAGGTGTCCCGTGGTGTCGTCCCAAAAAGTGAGACCGATAGTGAGATCGGTAGTGAGATCAACAGGTGTCCCGTGGTGTCCCGTTGAGTGAGATCGGTAGTGAGATCGATAGTGAGATCGATAGTGAGATCGATGTGGTGCCCCGAGGTGTCCCGTGGTGTCCTAAAAAGTGAGATCGATAGTGAGATCGATAGTGAGATCGACAGGTGTCCCGTGGTGTCCCGTGGTATCCCGTGGTGTCCCGTTGAGTGAGATTGATAGTGAGATCGATAGTGAGATCGATAGTGAGATCGATGTGGTGTCCCGCGGTGTCCCGTGGTGTCCCGCGGTGTCCCGTGGTGTCCCGTGGTGGCCCGTGGTGTACCGTGGTGTCCCGTTGTGTGAGTGTGAGATCGATAGTAAGGATCGATTGAGTCAGATGTTGGATCCCCCCCTCTCCCCCCCCACAACCTCCTTATCACCCAACGGTGGTCGTATGGTGTGTATATATACCTATACGACCACCCTTCGGGTGATAAGGAGGTGAGGGGGGGGGGAGGGATCAACGCTCGCACTCGATCGATCTCACTATTGAACTCACTATCGAACTCATTATCGATCTCAATCGATCGATCTCACAATCGATCTGACTATCGATCTCACGATCGTACTCACTATCGATTTCTTTATCAATCTCACATTCGGTCTCACAATCGATCTCACTACAGATACCCCAATTGATCTCACAATCGATCTCACATTCGGTCTCACTATCGATCTCACCATCGAACGCAGTATCGATCCCATTATTGATCTCACATTCGGTCTCACCGTCGATCTCACTATCGATCTCACTATCGATCTCACAATCGATCTCGCATTCGGTCTCACTATCGACCTCACTATCGAACTCACTATCGATCTCAGTATCGATCTCACATTCGGTCTCACTATCGAACTCACTATCGATCTCATTGTCGATCTCAATCGATCGATCTCACTATCGATCTCACATCCGGTCTCACTATCGATCTCACTATCGATCTCAATCGATCTAACATTCGGTTTCACTATCGATCTCACTATCGATAACACAATCGATCTCACAGTCAAACTTACATTCGGTCTCACTATCGATCTCGCAATCGATCTCACAATCGGTCTCACTATCGATATCACATTCGGTCCCACTGTCGATCTTACTATCGATCTCACTATCGATCTCACTATCGATCTCACTATCGATCTCACTATCGATCGCACGATTGATCTCACAATGGATCTCACATTCGGTTTCACTATCGATATCATTATCGATACCACTATCGATCTCACTATCGATCTCACCATCGATCGCACTATCGATCTCACTATCGATCTCACTATCGATCTCCCTATCGATCTCACTATCGATCTCACGATTGATCTCACTATCGATCTCACGACGGGACACCGACGGGACACCGACAGGACACCGACGGGACACTGACGGGACACCGGCGTCACAGCGGCGCGGCACCGTTTGCCGGAAGGGAGTCTTTTGGTCCGGCCGCGCCTCAGCCAAACGGGACACCAGCGGGACACCGGCGGGACACCGGCGCGGCACCGTTTGCCGGAAGGGAGATTGTCCTCTCGCCCGCCCGCGCAGCTTCGCCTCATCCGCACGCACGGAACGCACGAACACGAAACCGAAGTCGATTTCTCGGTAGGGGGGCTCTCCGTTCCACTTCGATCTCACCCCCTCACCTCCGATACATGTGTATATATATGTATATACGTATATGTATATGTATATATGTATATGTATATGTATATGTGTATGTATGTATGTATGTATGTATGTATGTATGTATCTATGTATGTATGTATGTATGTATGTATGTATGTATGTATGTATGTATGTGTATGTATGTATGTATGTATATATATATATATATATATATCGGAGGTTCGGGGGTGAGATCACAGTGGAACGGAGACCCCCAACCAGGAAATCGTTTCGTTTCGTTCGTGTCGTGCGTGCGGGCGAGGCGAAGCTGCGTGGGCGCGCGAGACGAACGAACCCGCCGTTGCTGGGGCGAAGTCAAGACAAATGATTTTCCCCGCCCGCCCGCCCGTCTGGCGGTGGCTCGCAGTGTCCCGCGGTGTCCCGTGGTGTCCCGTGGTGTCCGCCGTTGCTAGGGCGAAGTCAAGACAAATGATTCTCCCCCGCCTGCCCGTCGGCGGTGGCTCGCGGTGTCCCGCAGTGTCCCGTGGTGTCCCGTGATGTCCCGTGGTGTCCGCCGTTGCTAGGGCGAAGTCAAGACAAATGATTCTCCCCCGCCCGCCCGCCCGTCCGTCCGTCCAGCGGTGGCTCGCGGAGTCCCGCGTGCCCCTTGGTGTCCCGTGGTGTCCCGTGGTGTCCCGCAGTGTCCCGTTGAGTGAGATCGATAGTGAGATCGATAGTGAGATCGATATTGAGATCGATAGTGAGATCGATAGTGAGATCGATATTGTGCCCCGTGGTGTCCCGTGATGTCCCGTGGTGTCCCGTTGAGTGAGATCGATATTGAGATCGGTAGTGAGATCGATGTGGTGTCCCGAGGGGTCCCGTGGTGTCCCGTTGAGTGAGATCGATAGTGAGATCGATAGTGAGATCGATACTTAGATCGATGTGGTGCCCCGAGGTGTCCCGTGGTGTCCCAAAAAGTGAGATCGATAGTGAGATCGATAGTGAGATCGACAGGTGTCTCGTGGTGTCCCGTGGTGTCCCGTTGAGTGAGATCGTTAGTGCGATCGATAGTGAGATCGATAGTGAGATCGATAGTGAGATCGATGTGGTGTCCCTAGGTGTCCCGTGGTGTCCCGTTGAATGAGATCGATAGTGAGATTGATAGTGAGACCGATAGTGAGATCGAGAGGTGTCCCGCGGTGTCCCGTGGTGGCCCGTGGTGTCCCGTGGTGCCCCGTTGAGTGAGATAGATCGTGAGATTGATAGTGAGATCGACAAGGGTCCTGTGGTGTCCCATGGTGTACCGTTGAGTGAGATCGATAGTGAGATCGATTGAGTCAGATGTTGATTCCCCCCTCTCCCCCCACAACCTCTTTATCACCCGAGGGGTGGTCGTATAGGTTATATGTATATGGTGGTGTTTATCTGTGTAGTTTTTGATATTTGTGTTACAAAGCCTTTCATGTCAAAACATGTAGGCGCCCTGTTGATATCATTCATGGTGATGGAGTCTCGGGCGAAACGCCAGGCCCACCCTAATTACACGTCTCGGGGTGCGACAGGGAGAAGTTATTTATACTATGAGGAGAAGGGGTTGACGAGGAGGATCATGAGGAGGAGGAGGAGGAGGAGCAGGAGGAGGAGGAGGAGGAGGAGGAGGAGGAGGAGGAGCTTCGTCGCCCTCTTCTCCCGCAAAAATCGCGCCGCCGCCACAGAGAGGCAGCGCGCGGCGGCGCGCGCGCGCGCGTGCCGCCCACTCCCCCCGCGCGCGCGCCGAGGACCTCAGGGTGCCGCCAGCCCGGCCGCAGAGCCGAGGCCCGGGGCGGGAGGAGCCGGCGGCGACGGCGGGGCACGGGGGCGGGCCCGCGGGGAGGCAGCGTCGACCCCCCCGGGTGGCCCCACTCCTCGCCGAGCGGGGTGCTGCGTGCGCCACCCGGCCCGGGAACGTGCGGGCGGTGATCGGTCGACAGTTTATCGCCGACTCCGGGTCAGGGCCCCCCCCCCCTCCCTGCCAGCCCCCACCCTTGTCGACCCCGTCAGAGGAGGAGGATGACGGGGAGCCGGCACCGTCGAAGCGGATACGGGTAGAGCGGGGGCGAGGACCGACAGATGCACGGATGCTTTCGGAAGGTCTCCTTGGTTCTTAGAGGCTTTCTCGCTTCGGGATGCTTTCCAGCAGCTGCGCCTCACTGAGAGCATTCTGGGGTGCCCAGATCATCCCGAACTGCTGCCAGAAGCCCGCGTTATGCTCCGAAGGTCTTCTCCTCTCTCGCAAGCAAGAATGTGACGAAGCCGTTCCTGTGCACTTTGAGCAGGTCTCGCTGTCGGTGCCGCCGCGGAAGCTTGAGACAAGAGGTCGCCTGCCCGTCAGCGGCCGATGTCATACATGCTTTTTTTCCGTATCCACCTCGGGAGCGCTGTGGGATGGGGATGGGGCAGGATAAAGAGGATACCCAGTACACTTGTGGAAGTCGATTCATGGAGAGGAAGCATGCTGCCACATAATTTGCAGATGTTTTAAACATGTTTCAAACATGTTGTAAATATGTTAAACAACATGTTTGACACGTTTTCTGGAACAGTTTTACACATTTCAAACACATCTTTAACTCAATGATCGGATTGTCAGGGTGTCTATTGTCGTGGCATCTACAATGCTACGGGATGGGGATGCTCCAGAGGAAAAAAGCCGGTCTTGTGGGAAGAGGCCATGCCTCTGAGGTCCACGCTGCGAAAGAACGATCGATTTCGGGGATTTGGGGGGGGGGCAGGAGGAGGAGGAGGAGGAGGAGGAGGAGGAGGAGGAGGAGGAGGAGGAGGAGGAGGAGGAGGAGGAGTGTCTGTAACCATTTTGGCTCAAGCACCCAACGTGCGACCAAGGCGTTTGGTGTTTGGTCGCAGCCACGGGCTGGCTCAAGGACCCCCAGTGATTCAGGCACGGCCGTCTGATTTCCCGCACGCCCGTTCCCATTCCTCCTTCCTGCCGCGCGATGTTTCATGGCGCTGCAGGCTTCTCCGCCTCGGAGTGGCAACACGAACACCCTGCGAACATGGCCCGTTATGGCGAGTCTGAGGCTGACATTCATGCTTATGTGGATCGCACTCGCGGCGAATTCATGGGCGTCATCGACTCTATCAAGAGGATCTTGGCTGGCATCTCAGCGCTGGTCGACCAACATTTCAAGAACATCAGCATGTCCATGGAGGAGCGGATCGCAAGTGTGGACCGCATGTGGGACATCAATGAGAAGAGCATCCAATCCATGCAGGACCACATTGCGGAGCTCCGTTTGGCCTTTGAAGTGCGCTAATTCCGCCGGCCCCCTCGCGCAGACTTCTCCCAGCTTCAACCGCAATCCAGACCCAACCGTCATCGTTGTCAAAGCCCTGGCGCTGGTCACAAACGTGATAGTTTCTACATGTGTGGGGTTTTGGTTGTCAGATTGGGCGTTCGACGTTGCCGAGTTGGAAGTCAAAGGGAAAGAGTCTGCTATACGGTTCTCAATTTCGATTCGCGGGGCTGTTGGGTACGCTGCCAGGAAACTTGTTCACTGCTTCGGCAACCTCAAGCTTGCCGACAACTCGCGCCGCCGCTACGTCACGGAACACGCTGGCGGCAACCCCGCCGAGCTCTTTGTTTCGGGTGGCACGAACACGTTCCATATCGAGAGTGAGCTGTACACCAGCCTGGCGAGAAATACCCTTGCGCAGAAATGTACGGAGAAGCGCTTCATCATAGACCGCACCAAAGGAGATACCTCGTGCCAGTGGAAACTCATCATCCGCATCATACCGCGCCCAGTGGATTCGCCAGTGGTGGGGTGGGACCACCGATCGTGCCAGAAACTCGGGATCGGCCGCGAGAAGATCGCCCCCCCAGGTCGAGGCTTTCTGCAGCGGACCCAGCGGTGAGGCGCAGTGGTCACTGTGGCAGCCTGTTCCGACTCCTGCTTCCGACCTATTCTCAGGACATGCCAATGAAGTCTTCCGCGTGGAATGCCCGCACCGTCTTTCATCGTGACCACTGTGCTCGCTCCTGCAAGCATCATTACCTCAGCTCCTTCTTTCGCGGCATGCGCACTATCGCTATCCAAGAAACATGCGGCACCACATAATGTGTGAAAGTCTTCCTCCATGTCGCTAGTCGTCGTTACCAAGCTCACTTATCGGCTTCCGGTTCTCGTGGAACAGGGTGCGTGACTACGATTCTCCTTGCTCTGTCTCCTTTTCTGAGGTGAAAGCTTGGTGCGGGGGCCGTTTGAGGTGAAAGTCTGGTGCGGGGCAGAGCTATCTGCACCTGTGTGCAGTTGGGCTCGCGGCAGAGTGGGTGCCCGTGCGTGTTCGCCACACATCACTGCTATAGGCACAACTTACGGCTCACAGTTGGGGGCGCGCGGTGAATCGCAAAGCAATTCGGCGCGTCGTCACAGCAAGCGCGCACTCATCATGATAAGCGTATGGTGGTGGTCGCTGGTGGTTTTAGCGTCGCGAGCGAGCCGCCGTGTCCTGCAGGGCTGCCTCCAGCCTTGTCCCCCGCGCCGGCTGTGCAGGACTGGAGCAGAGCTCACGACGCGGGTTGGCGCAGAACGTATGGAGCAACTATTGAGGTCAACGCCCCGGGCCCCGCCCACCACAATGGGACCTGCGGCCACGCGTCAAACATCGACGAAATCTTGTTCCTTGGGCCCAGTTGGAAACTTATCTATAGATGACGATCACTGCTTCCGTAGCTGAGTTTCCTAAAGTTCTCGAACAGCGAGGAGTCCAGACCATGTGGCGCTGCGGGGTGTTCTTCGATTTCGCCCTCCTCCTGATTTGGATTCCCAGACCATGCCTCGACGGTAACGCAACGTCGGGATCCGCAATGTCTAGAATATATCGAGACGGCCTGGGGCAACATCAAGGAGTCCCAATGATCCCCTCCTTCGGAGCTCCAGCTTTACAACTAGCGATGAAAGAGGTCGCCCTGCAGTATCGTGATGGGTTCTTCACAGAGAGCCCGATGGACCCCAAACGTGAGATCCTTCTGCTCAGGGCGATCGATAGAGCAGTGTGGCGACAAGGTCTTCATTGTGGCACTCGGCGATCCGAGTGTAACTTGGGAAAAGAACTTGTGGGCGTCGCGATCTCGCGATCCAGTCCCTCTCGATCCGCAAGCACGCCGGCCCTTGCGCGTTGCTTGAGTCGCTGCAGCTTGTGAGTTTTAGGTCCGTGCGAGCTGGGGTCAGACAGCGCCTTGCTGCGATCGCGTGAAGCAGGCCCGTGCGCGCCGTCGTCTGCGCGCCCCGTCTCGCCAGCTAGCGGCGGGTTCGTGGACATGGTGCGCAGCGCGCGCAAAGATGAATCATCTCACGTGGTCGTCCTGCGCAACCACGACAAGAGGAGGAGAAAGGCAGAAGGATGACCTGCGCTCCACCTTTTTGACAGCCTTTGAGGAGAATGTGCGTGTCGCTTACATGGAAAATCCAGAGAGAAAACCACTTGTGCTCCAGTCCTGTAACTAGTGTGAATTCCAACGTTCAGGATCAGGAGTGATGGGGAAGACTCAGGCGAAGCGCCCGGCCTGCCCTGCCGGCGCTGTTGCAAGTTTTCAAGGCGAATGTGCGCGGCGCTAATACGAAAATCGCACTTTGAGAACGACCCGTCTTTCATCTGTGACAGTGTTGCACGTTTCAAGCTTTATGATCATAGGTGGGGAAGTCTCAGGCGAAACGCCCGTCCCGCCCTAATGGCGCGTTTGGGGGTTCGACGTGGAGGAATATATTATGCGGACATTGGATGGAGGAGGAGAAGGAGGAGAACAAGTAATTATAATATTGATGATAATACTAACAACAATAAGATGAACATGAAAATGATGATGGTGATGACGATGATGATGGCGAGGAGGAGGAGGCGGGGGTTGAGGGGGAGGAGGAGGAAAATGAGGAGGAGTAGGAGGAGGAAAATGATGATGATTATTGTGATGACCATGATGATGATGGTGATGCTGATGATGGTGATGATGACGATGATGACGGTGAGGGGGACAATGATGACGATTTGTGTGTTGATGCTGATGCTGATGATGATGTAGATGATGTTGATGATAGGAGTGCGTGCACAGGCATGGGGAGAGAGAGAGAGAGAGAGAGAGAGAGAGAGAGAGAGAGAGAGAGAGAGGGAGCAGCTTGTCGCCTTCCACGCTTATTTAGTTCGCTCATTGCTTTGCTCTGCAGTCTTTTTGGCTCACAGGGTTGAGCCTGCGACCTTCGGCCTGGGTCTTATGGCCGGAGGGCCCCTCCAGAAGCTTCTGCTGTTGGCGGGCCACGATGCGCTGATTCACTGGCTCCTGCGCCCCGCGACGTCGGAGGGGCACGCGTGCGGTGCCTGTGAGTGCGTGTGCCCCGCGGCGATCGAGCTGCCGTGCCCGCGGCGCGAGGCGGAGAGAGCGCCGGGCTCGCCCTGGCGTTCGGTGCTGCAGACCTTCGGCGCGGGGGGGGCAGGACAGCTCGTGGGGCGCGGTCTCTGGGAGTGGTCGGCGGGCCCGCTCCTGTTGCGGTCGCTGCCGACGCCGTGGCGATCGCGCCGCTCGCCGCCGTGGGATCGGAGTTCCGGAGTATCCTGATGCCGGGGTCTCGAATGCTGGTTCAGTGTGCCGAGGGCGCCGTCGGGCACGAGAGGCGGGCATCCTGGCCGATGGTGGGCCTCACTCGGGGCTCCAGGCCCCCGACGAGGTCGTCTACCCGGAGTGCTTGGGCGGGTCGGGCCCCCAGGGCCTCGAGCGGGCGAACCTTTTGCTGGTGGACGAGAGGCTTCCTCGTCTGGGGGCTCAGGCGTATCGGTTCCCGCGCCCCCTGACCGAGGGCGAGCTGAAGGCCGTGGCCCATGAGGGTGCCGCAGAAGCCGAAGAGATCACGCGGGCGGCTGGTCTGGAGCTGCAGCGGTCCAAGTGGGAGATGGAGCGCTTCGGCGAGGTCGAGGGGCTGGGCGAGTTCTTGGGCGGGAGCGTGCTTCCACGCCGCCTCGCTCGCCGCCCCGCGGCCTCGGGCTGGGCTGCCATGGGCGACGAGGCTCCCGCGGTGCTCCCTCCGCGCGGGCCTGGGCCGCCTGTCGACGGGAATGTGAGGGGGCTGGCCGAGCCGTCCGAGATTGGGGGGGTGGGCTCCGTCGTGTCGCTCGAGACGCGTGACGTGCGGACGGTCAAGTACGATGCTCTGGTGGACCGCGACGGATATCATCGGATGGCCAGAATTCGGTCGGACCTCGCCCTGCAGTTTGTGGGCGACGGGCGCGGCACGGTGGACGCAGAGCTGCCGGTGGCTGGCCTGAGCCAGCGGGGGGCGGGCCGCGCGATGACCATCCTGGGGGGGGGCGCTGCTGAGCCTGAGGCGCCAGCCTCCTCCGTCGGCGACGCCGAGGCTCGGAAGCTCTGGCTGGACTGCGCCGAGCAAGGTGACGGGCACAGAGGCTTCCGCAGGTGCTGCCGCGAGTTTCACGGCGTGGCCGGCCCTGATTTCCCGCTGCAGGGGTTCGCGACCGTGCTCGCGGCGATGCGCCGCGTGGAGCGGCACGGGGGGAGCCCGCGCTTGTGGGTTTCCACCTGGGCAGGAGAGAGGCGCATCGAGGGCTCCGATCACGTGGCGCACGAGATGCGGTGTCTCGTGGGCATCCTCTTCCGACGGGCCGCCTACCACCAGATCAGCCTGCCAGCGCTGGAGGGGATGGAGGTGGCCTTCCGTCGGACTCAGACGATCATCGGCGATTGCCAGGTGACGGGCAAGGCGCCGATCTGGCAGACCGCGCGCTACTTCTGGGGAGCCACGGCAGCGGTCGACGCCCTCCCGCCTGAGATGGGCCAGTGCGCGATCGGGGGGGCGGAGGAGGACGCGGACGTCGTTGCAGTCGCTCGGAGGGCTCGCATGCTTGAGCCGAGTCCCGACGAGGAGGTGGCTCCGGAGGGGGGCGCAGCAGGAGGATCCCGGGGGAGGGGCGGCCGAGGCCGCGGCGGTGGCGCTGAGGGCCGCGGCCGTGGCGGTGGCGCCCCCCCCGGGGCCCAATGACCGCCCGTGAGCACGGCGGGAGGACTGGGCCCCCTCCCGCCGAGACGTTTCGGCCCGCGTCGGCTGCCCTGCCGCCGGGGCGGGGCTCGCGCCTGCTCTTCCCGATCCCCTTGGTGGCGGAGGGCGTCGTCAGCCGACATCACCGTGAGCGACGGGGACCTCGTGGGCGGCGGCGTGTCTTCGTGGTCGTGAACCGTGCGATCCGTGCGCTTAACTGGCTCGAGGGACTCGAGAGCAGCACTTGGCTGCAGCGGTGTGAGTTCACTGGCATGCATGAGGAGGTCGTGGCGCGCATCGAAGGCCTGGTTAGATCCCAGGAGCCGACAGCTGACGCACCCTCTCCGAGATCGTCGTTTTTGGAGATGATCCGTGGCGTTTCGCTATACGAGGAATGCCAACCGAACGTTGCCCCCTTCCAGTTGCGTCTCGTGTCACTGCCGACCGACGTCTCGACGGCGCCGTCCGTGTACGACCTGGTGGACCAACAGGGGCGCCTTTTTCTGGAGGGTTGTGGAGAGCGTATGCTACGTGACATCAACGAGTTCGTGGACTTTGCGGCGGCGGGAGCCCGTTCGGTCGTACTCTGATCCTCGCCTTGGTCGATCGCGTCGTCAGTACCTCCGGTTCATCCGACGCCTACATGGCATAGGGGTGCTCCGGTGCACCACGCGACCCATCGACTTCATCGGGTCTTTCTTTGTCTGGAAGAAGGGTAAGACCAAACAGAGACTAATCTTGGACGGTCGAGCAGCCAACCAGCGTTTCGCCCAGCCACCTCACGTCGACTTGCTGACCGCGGAGGGGCTGGCCCCATCGAGGTCTTCGTGGACGAGGGCCCCGAGCTGACCAGCGACCTCGGCCGCGGTGCTCTTCGTGCACTTCGCATTGCCCTCGGCGTCGCCGATGTAGAGAACTGTTTCCACCGCGTGATTATGCCTCCGTGGATGAGTCGCATGTTCTGCTACGAGCCCGTGCTCGCCGCGGAGGTTGATCCCGCTGGGCTGCCCCTGGTCGAGGGCGACGTGGCCTCATCAGGGAGCACCCAAGTGTGGCCCGCCGCGCGCCCTTTGCCGATGGGCTTTGCTTGGAGCCTCTACTTCTGCCAGAACGCCAACGCCAGACTCTCGGGCAGCGTGCCGCTCCTTCACCGCGCCCGCCTGCTGTCGGATCGCGGGGAGTCCGCCGTGTTCGAGACAGGTGCCCCCGTTGCGGACCTCTGGCGGTACGTCTACGTGGACAACCTCGGGGTCTTGGGCAGGGGCGCCGACACGGTGGGCGCCGCGCCCTCGGAGCAGGTTCAGGTCTTTGGCGAGAACGGGTTGGACATCCACGAAGTCGATCTCTTCGCCGAGAAGGTCTCCGCGCTGGGGGTTGACCTCGATGGCTCGCGGCTTGCTGCCCTTCTCACGTCGAAGCGCCGGTGCAGGATCGAGAGGGGGCTGCTCTACATCCTCCAGCGTGGCCGAGCCAGCGGGCAGATGGTGGA
This sequence comes from Prorocentrum cordatum, assembly GCA_963575745.1. Lineage (NCBI taxonomy): Eukaryota > Dinophyceae > Prorocentrales > Prorocentraceae > Prorocentrum > Prorocentrum cordatum. The sequence continues at coordinate 170,201 of CAUYUJ010006803.1, forward strand.
GAGTATCCTCGGGCACTGTACCTATGCCGCCCTGATCAAGAGAGAGACCATGTCTGTTTTCGCGGCTTCGTGCGCTTTCGTGCACGCCACTTACACAAAGGACATCCAGCTTTGGGACTCGGTCAAGGCGGAGTTCGGTGCTTTCTTGGGACTGTTGGTGTTTATGCGGAGCGATTGGTGGCTGCCGTGGAACAGGGACGTCGCTGCGTCCGACGCGTCCCCCGAGGGCTTCGGCATCGTGAGCTCGCGCTGGTCGTCCCGTGATGTGGCGAGTGTCGGGCGAGTCCGAGAGCGAGGTCGTTTTCGCCGCGGGGGGCCGATCGCCCCCCGGGACTCCGCCATGACAGCCGCTGGGTTCGTGCTCGAGGACGGCGTCTGGCGGCCGCGCGCGGAGGAGGAGCTGGAGGAGGGCTGGTCCATCGTGGGGGTTCCCCGAGGTGCTGGCTCGCCTCCTCCATCCTGAGGGCTGGCGAGTGTGCCGAGCCGGCGCGTGGGGGCGCCAGGGGCACATCACTTTGCTGGAGGCGCGCGCGCTCCTGGCCTCAGTGCGGCGGCTTGCTCAGGTCGCCGTCGGCGGCAACCGCAGGCACCTCCACCTCTGCGATAACATGGGCGTCGTGCCGGCTGTGAGTCGGTGCCGCTGCCGGGCCTTCATGCTGCTGACCGTCCTGCGCAAGCTCACTGGATTCCTGCTGGCTCGCAATATTAAGCTTCGCGTGAGGTGGGTTCCCAGCGGGCTCAACTTCGGTGACGAGCCGTCCCGTATCTTTTTCAGAGAAAGCATCGTCGTCTCTCGCTTGGGTCATTCCCGACTTCGTGCGACGGGCGCGGCCGCCCCAGGCCCAAGTTGATGAGCGCCGGACGGAAGCGCCGGCGGACCCTTGCCGCGCTGGCGCCGCCATATGTGGACGCCCGGAACGCGGGGCCGGCGTCTGGGAGGAGGACGAGGACGGTGGCGGCGGCAAGGCCGCGGCTGCCGGGCCGCACGGTCGCGGAGAGAGGACCTCGGAGGACGAGGCGGCTCTCGCCGCGCGTGCCGCTGGAGGAGCTGCCGCTACGGGGTCCGCCCCGTCGCCAGACCCTCGAGGAGTGGGCCGACCAGGTCGTGCGCAGGGGGAAGGGCGACTACGTCGAGAAGCGCGTCACTCAGAGGCAGCGCACCTCGAGCTCCTCCAGCACTGGGCCCGCGTCAGAGGGCTCCGGTCGGGCCGCTCGCCGAGAGACGACGCTGGCCACGCGCTCGAGGCGGCTGCTCTGGAGCTACCGCGAGAAGAGGTCCAGGGCCAAGGGCGACGGGATCACTCCGCTCGAGGAGCGGGTTGTCTCGGACAGGGTCCATCCCGAGTACAACCTCGAGGTGGTGATTTTCAAGACCTTCGCAGCCGTGCGGGGCCTGGGCGCGGGGCACGTCGAGGCCGCCGCCGTGGACGCCGTTTTCGCGTCATACCTCGAGACGTCCTTCTTCAAGGGTTTGCCGCCGTCCGCTGGGGCGAAAGCGCTGGCTGGCAGGATCCGCCTCCGCCCGGCCTACGGATGCGAGGCCCCCCTGAAGCTGCGCCGCGCCTGAGGGGCGCTGGCGCTGCAGGGCCGGCGGAGGCTGTGCCCAGGGCGCCTGTGCGGGCCGATGAGGTTGGGCGTGTGGAACGGGCTCGGGAGCGTCTCGTGCCACCTCAGCCGCCGTCGGATGACTGTGTTCGTGGTCTTGACCGCTTCGGTGATCGGTGCGCCCGACCTCTTGCCTTAGACGCGGCGCAGCGGGCCGAGCGTGGACAGAGCGTGAGGCTCGCGCCCCCTTTTAGAAGTGAGCGCGAGCCGATGGAGGTCGAACAGCAGTGTGGCCCGCTGCCAGAAGCGCGTGAGGCTGTCCGACCCGTCTCACCGCCACTCGACCGTGCTTCAGGCGTCCTCTCGAGAGTGCAAGCTTCGCGGCGTGGAGATCGTCCTCCACGCGCAGCTCGCGCCTCTCCCATGTTCGGAGCGCAGCTGATGCAGGACACTTACGTTGCAGACACCTTTGCTGGCCAGGGCGGAGTCGCCAGAGCTTTGCGACGAATTGGCTTCCAGGCACGGACCTGGGAGATCGCGCGCGGAGAGCGCGGCGACCTCGCCTCCGCCCGCGTTCTAAGGGCGCTCCTGTCAGACGTTCGACGCGGTCGGTGTCTCGGGGCGATGATTGCACCTCCGCGCAGCAGTTTTAGTATTGCTCGCATTCGCACGGCACCCATCCGATCCTCGTCGCGGCCGTGGGGGTTTTCAAGGAAGGAGGTCAGTTTAAAGGACTGGGCGAACTCAAGGACGGTAACAAGTGTTGTAGAGCTTCCCTTGCTATAATTCGCGAGTGTAACGCTGTTGGTGCACCTTGGATTCTGGGGAACCCTTGCGCTACCTATATGTTTTAAACCCAAGAGTTCCAGCGCCTGGCCTCCTCCCCCTCGGTGACGTCTCTGAGGATAGATTTCTGTCAGTTTGGTACTCCCTGGAAAAATCCCACCACTTTGTTGTGCGGAAACATCCCCGTCCAGGATCTCGAGGGGCTTTCGCGGCAATGCCAGGGCACCAGGGGCGTTTGTAGCCGAACGGGTTGCAAGCATGTTATTCTGTCAGGAGCGGCTCCGAGTGGCCAACGGTGGACGCATGTGGCTCAGTCCTATCCACAGCAGCTTAATCGAGCGCTGGCCCGTGCCCTCGTTGCCCCTCTGCGAGCCAGATTCTTCCAAGCCTGAGTCACATCCACTGCTGTTTCGGGATGCGTTGGGACGTATTTCGAGCGGAGGCTTCGCTGTGCCTCATTTTGTGTGCTCGGCCTCTCGCTCCCAGTCTCATCGCGATGACTATGCATTGTTCTCGAAGACAGATTTCCGCAGGCGCCTCGCCAGGAAAATTAAACAGGCTCCTCAGGGCTCTGTGGTTGTGCATCTCGCCAGGCTCGCAGCCCCATAGGAGTGCGTGCACGGGCATGGGAAAGAGAGAGAGAGAGAGAGAGAGAGAGAGAGAGAGAGAGAGAGAGAGCAGCTTGTCGCCTTCCACGCTTATCCAGTTCGCTCATTGCTTTGCTCTGCAGTCCTTTTGGCCCCCGCCCGCGCCACTGTCTTATGTAGCAGGGACGTATTTCGAGCGGAGGCTTCGCTGTGCCTCATTTTGCGTGCTCGGCCTCTCGCCCCCAGTCTCATCGCGATGACTATGCGTTGTTCTCGAAAACAGATTTCCGCAGGCGCCTCGCCAGGAAAATTGAACAGGCTCCTCAGGGCTCTGTGGTTGTGTATCTCGCCAGGCTCGCAGCCCCATGACGATGATGTTGTTGCTGCTGCTGCTGCTGATGATGATGGTGCTGATGTTGATGCTGATGATGCTGCTGGTGATGATGATGCGGATTGTGATGATGCTGATGATGCTGATGCTGATGCTGACGGTGATGATGACGATGATGATGATGATGATTATGATGATGCTGATGATGTGGATGATGCTGATGATGCTGATGCTGATGATGAAGTGGTGGTGGTGGTGATAATGCTGATGATAATGATGATGATGAGGTTGATGATTATGCTGCTGATGATCATCATGCTGATGATGCTATGATCATGATAAGGATGATGTTGATGATGCTGCTGATGCTGCTGCTGCTGATGATGATGATGTTGATGATGATTAGGTTGGGACTGATGATAAGATGAGGGTGATGATGATGATGCTGATGATGATGCTGATGATGATGAGGATGAGGATGATGATGAGGATGAGGATGGGGATGATGATGGTGATGATGATGATGGTGATGATGATGATGTTGATTATGCTGATGACGATGATGACGATGATGATGATGATGCTGATGCTGGTGCTGATGCTGATGCTGATGATGATGATGATGCTGATGATGATGCTGATGCTGCTGCTGATGATGATGCGGCTGATGATGATGCTGATGATTATTATGATTATGATTATGATGATGATGATGATGATGATGATGATGATGATGATGATGATGATGATGAGCAAGAGGAGGGGGATGAGGGGGAGGAGGGGGAGGAGGGGGAGGAGGATGAGGAGGAGGAGGAGGAGGGGGGGGAGGAGGAGGAGGAGGAGTAGGAGGAGTAGGAGGAGGAGGGGGAAGAGGAGGAGGAGGAGGAGGAGGAGGAGGAGGAGGAGGAAAATAAGAAAAAGCAGGGAAGGAGGAGGAGGAGGAGAAGGAAAAGGAGGAGCAGGACGAGGGGGAGGGGGAGGAGGAGGAGCAGGCGGTGGAGGAGGAGGCGGGGGAGGAGGAGGAGGGTGAGGGAGAGGAGGAGGGGGCTGGAGAGGATTTCAAGGTGGACGGCGCGATCGGCGAGGGGGGGAGGTCCACGGCGGCGGGGGTGTTTGGTCGGGTGGGCGCGTCGAATGCCGCGCCCAGACATCAAAGCCAAAAATCAACGGCGGAGTTTTTCGTCGTTTTCAGCCATTGGTCGCCCACTCTGAACCCAGGCACCGTAAGAGAAACGACTCAGATGAAAAACGGCCGTGGGGAAAGGCTTAAGACTTCGGGTTTCCCGTCTTGGAAAGATCAGGAGGAAGAGGGCGTCCGATATTTGGGCAGCGCAGGTCGGGGATGTCTTGGGATCCCATCGGGGTGGACGCGTCAAGCCCAGACATCCGGCGGCTCGAGAAATAGCCAGGTAGCTGGTCTCTCTTTGCGTGCTGGGCCTCTGGAGACGGGTTTCGGGCCTCGGGGCCTTTGAACAATGACCCAGGATGAGAAGCCAGCTCCAGGGAAGGGGCCGGGAAGCCAGGGGGCCCGTGTCTCGACGCAACCGAGCTGCCTGATGTCTGGGGGCGCATGCCGACGCATGGCGGCGAAGGCAGCGACGAGGAAACACAAAGAGCTCATCGCCCAGGCGGTGGGGCCGCACCAGTGCGGGGTTGGCCGGCGCAACGGCGTGGAGGTCATGCACAAGCTGGTGAACTGCTCTGTGGAGAAGGCCCAGAACAGCGCAGTGCTGTCACTCGACGTGGCCAACGCCTTCAACGAGATCGACCGGGATGTCGTGCTCCGGGAAGTCACCCGGCGCCTGCCGCCCCTCTCGCGCCTCGCCTCGGCTTGGCACGGCGGGGGCACCACGCGCGGCGCTCGCGCGGGCGGCCCGGCAGCGGAGGTGACAGCGGAACGCGGCCTGGACCGGGGCTGCCCCCTGCCCCCGGCTTTCTACGTCACAGCCACGGCGAGGCTCTACGAGGAGCTGGCGACGGCCGCCTTCCAGCACGACCCAAACATCAAGGTAGTGGCCTACCTCGATGACGTGTTTGTCGTCGGCACGCCGCAAGCACTCGCCGCGGCCCTCGCCGACGCCCCGGCTCTCTTCGCAGCGCGCGGCCTCCGCCTCAACGCCGACGAGACCAAGGTGTGGAACCCGCGCGGGCTGCAGCTCCCGCCAGGTCTCGCGACCGCGGCGGTGGCCGAGCTCAAGTGCGTAGGCAGCCGCTTGCCGTTCGTCTGCGGCGGGGCGGCGGAAGACGACCTCGGCCAGGATCCCGGGCGGACGAGCTTTGGCACGGCGGCCGCGCCCGAGTCGGCGGCTGGCCACTTGCGCGCATTCCTGGCGAAGCTGGAACACCTGCGCGGGCACGGCCTCCGGCTGCAGGACGTGCTCGTGGTCCTGCGCACGTTCGTCAACGGCGCGGCCCTCCACCACGCGCGCGCGCACCTGCTCGACGAGGCCTGGGCCCGCGCCTACGACGACAGAGTCTTGGAGCACGCTCAGGGTGCGCTGGGGCAGCCGCTCACCGCGACTGCGCGCGAGGTGGCCTTCCTGCCCTTGGCGGGCAGCGGGCTTGGCCCGCGCAGCTTGGAGGAGCGACGTCTGCCCGCGTTCGTGGGCTCCTGGCGGGCGTGCTTGGCGGAGGTGCGCCGCGAGCTCGGCGAGCCCAGCCTCCAGGCCTTTGCCGCCGCCTGCCCTCGGACGTGGGCGACGGCCGAGCAAGCGGGGCGGCTGGCTGGGGCGAGCGCCACTGCCTGGGTCTACGCCGCAGCCGAGCGCCGGGAGAAGGCGCAGAAGCGTTTGACTCAGCCGGCGCAGCAGCAGCGACGCGCCCGCCTGCTGGCCTCCTTGCCGGCGAGCGAAGCCGCCAGCCTCCGCTCCGCGGGCGGCAGAGGCGCGGGCGCCTTCCTCTTGCCCCCGACGCGGCAAGACCACCTCCTGGCTGACGAGCACCTGCAACCAGCGCTCGCCCTCCGGCTGCGCTTGCCACTGCCCGAGGGGGCCAGCCCCACCTGCCTGCGGCGGAGGAGCGACGGCACGGTCTGCGGCTGCGACCTGCGCGCGGACCCCGGCCGCGCGGTAGGCTGCCCCGCGGGCGGCCTGGCCATCGAGAAGCACGACGGCGTGCGCGACTGGCTGGCCGGCTGGCTGGCTGAGCAGGGCGCCGCGGGCGTGGACACCGAGCAGGCCGTGCCCGCCTGGGGCCGCGCCCGCCCAGGCGGCAGCGTGGAAGCCGCGCGCTTGGACGTGACCTACGTTGATCCTGTCGCTGGGCGGCAGTACGTCGACGTCACGGTCACCGACGCTGCGCTCGGGGCTGGCGCGGGCGCGGGCCGCAGCCGCGCGACCAGGGATGGCGCCGCGGCCGCAGCGGCCGAAGAGCGCAAGCACCGGCGCTACCCAGGGCCCGCGCTCCTCGCCTTCGCACTCGAGACGCTGGGCCGGCCTGGGAAGGAGGCGCAGGCCCTGCTGCGCACTTGGTCCGCCAGGGACCCACAAGTCCTCGCGGCCGCGCGGCAAAGCCTCTCTGCCGCGCTGCAGCGGGGCAACGCCGAAGCCTGGCGGACTGCCGTGCTGCCGCGGGGCGGCGCGGCGCGGCGGACACCTGCCGCGAACCCCGGCGCGCCGCCAGCGCGGCGCGCGCGGCGCGCGTAAGCGCGCCTGCCCTGGCTGCTGACCGCTGACCGGGCGCGATCCGCGGCCCGGCCCCCTGGCGCCGCCGCGGCTGCTGGAGCTGCACCCCGCGCCGCGGACGCTGCGGCGTGGCCGCCGCGGGCGCGCATTGGGCCAGGTGGGGGGGGATTCAGACGCGTCACAACCACCTGGCCCGCGGCCCGCGGCGGCGCCCGGCGCCGCGCGGCACGGCGCCCGGCGGCGGCGGCTCGGCGGCGGCGCGCCCGGCGGCGGCGCGCGGCGGCACCGGCGGCGACCGCGCGGCGGCGGCGGCCGCGACGGCGCCTGGCGGCGCAGACGCCTCGCCCGGCGGCGGGCGGCAGCTGCGGCGGCTCGCGGCGGCGCGCGGCGGGGCGCGGCGGCCGCGCGTGCCGCGCTCGCCGAAAGGCCCCGGGGCTCCCCGCGGACTCGGGGGCCCCGGGGCCACCGCCGCAGGAGGAGGAGGAGGAGGAGGAGGAGGAGGAGGAGGAGGAGGAGGAGAGGAGAATGGAGGAGGGAGGAGGAGGAGGAGGAGGAGGAGGAGGAGGAGGAGGAGGAGGAGGAGGAGGAGGGAGGATGAGGAGGAGGAGGAGGAGGAAGAGGAGGAGGAGGAGGAGGAGGAGGAGGTGGGAGCAGGGAGAGGGAGGTGTGACGAGGACGGGGGAGAGCACGCCCGCGGCCCATGCGCCGCCAGGCGAGACCCGCGTGGCGAGCGGGCGCAGCGGCCGCGGCCAGCCGCAGGAGCGCCACGGGTGGGGTAGGGGAGGCGCCTTTGTCTCCGAGTGCCCTCCGCCCCTCCATTGGGGGTCGGCGAAGAGGGATGTTGTGTGTGTGTGTGTGTGTGTGTATGTATGTATGTGTTTCTATATATATGTATATATACATATTTATATCTATATATCCTTCTTGCCCCTCCTTGACTTTCGCCGCGTGAATGTGTATGTTATATTCCTCTTCCTATATTTTTGGAAGCCCGGCCAGGGGGATCCCCCCCCCCCCCCCAAAACCGGACTCCCGGGATCTGGGACTTTGGGACCCTCCGGACGGGCCTCGAAGCGGCCCCCCGGGCCTCGCATGGCGTTTTGCCAAGCCTTCCCAGCACACCTAGGGCGATCATGGGGGTCATCAGAGACGTCCCAGAGACCCCAAGACAGCACAAGAGCGCTCCAAGAGTGACCGACGTGACTTCAAGATGGTCCAAGAGGCCTTCAGGACGGCCCCAAAGAGGTTTCCAAGAGCACTCCCAAGAAGGCCCCAAGAGGCACAAATCATTGATTTTCTGTTGGTTTTTGGTGAATTTTGGGTTTCTCCTCTTTTCGGCTTCTCGACGCTCCAAGAAGGCGGTCTTCTGGGCGTCCAAAGCCGCCTGGGAGGTTCCCAAATCGCCCCACAACCATCCGAAAGGGCTTCCAGGCAGTCCAACAGAGCCCCAAAATGGCACAACACGGGTCCAAGATGGCCCTCAGAGAGCCCCATGGCGGCCCAAGATGGCCCCAAGACGCCCTCCGAAGCATTCCAAATCGTGACCCGGTCGTTCAGGGAGACCGCGGTTGGAGGCAGGGTGGCCCGAGGAAGGCCCCGGAGGCCCCCAGAATACGCCCAGGAGGCCTCCAGAAGGCCTTAAGAAAGCCTGAAACAACTTTTGTGATGCCCCCAGAGGCTCTCCAAGGAGGAGCCTCCGCAAAAAAGAGCTGAGGAGGATGGGGAGAATGCGCAGGGTATGGCGAAAATGAGGAAAAAGAAGCATGGAGAAAGGATAACGAATAACATTATTCTAGCGGCGACGCTGGAAAAGGCAACAAGGAGTTACCGCTAAATTGTCGGCTTGACCTTCCTGCTCTTCCGCCTGCATACCAAACTTCAAGGACCAGGGTGCATGGCGCGAAGCGCCACTGCAGTCTTGTTTATTATTATATTATTATTATTATTGTTGTTGTTGTTGTTGTTGCTGTTGTTGTTGTTGTTATTATTATTATTATCATTATGATTATTATTATTTTAATAATTACTATTACTATTATTTTTATTATTCTTATTCTTTTTTTTTTTTTTTTTTTTTTTTTTTTTTTTTTTTTTTTTTTTTTTTTTTTTTTTTTTTTTTTTTTTTTTTTTTTTTTATGAATTCTTATATATATAGATAGATATGTATCATTCTAGCCCCTCCTTGACTTTCGCCGTAGTTCGCCTCGGATGCGTCCCACCGTCAGCCCGAGCGCTTTCTGGACCCAACTTGCCGCAGGCCGCAGGCCCAAAAGTGTGTATATATACACACATGCGTCGCGCGTTCCATTCTGCAACTCGCGACGGTGGCGTCACCGTGCTGGTGGAGGAAATGCTGTGGGCCTCCCCCTGCACATGCCTGACTACACGGCGCCGCTGTGCGCGAGGCCGCCGCGCAAAAAGACATGCGGTTGTGTGTGCCCCCGTGCCAGGCATGCACCTCCGCTGCCCTCGCGTCTGCTTCGCCTCTGTGCACCTTCGTCGACTGAGGCATGGCCGCTCCACTTCTGCTCATTTTTCTCCCGCTTCGCCAGGGGCGTTCGCCGTTGGCTCTCGTCTCGTCGGCCGCGCCCTGTGTGTCTACAGCACTCTGGCCCGTTTTGCAAAGCATGTGTCTGTATAGGCAGGAGCCCCCCCCCGGGGCATCGAGGAGAGGCGTGCTTGGAGAAAGTTTTTTGAAGATTTTCTTGCCTCGGGATGTTTTCTGGCAGCTGCACCTCGTCGAGCTCCCGAACGGCTGCTTTGAGGCCCGAGTCATGATCGACCCGAGAACCACCAGGCGCCGAGGACACGGGTTGAAGGCCAGATGTAGGGGAACAAACAATGACATAAATATAACAACTCGGAGGTCCGCGCGGATTTCTCGGATCGGCGCTGGGGCCCCTGGCGGCGCCTCCGGCGCCGCCCCTGGCGCGCTCCGCGCGCCAAGAATGGGGGTCCAACGCCGATCCAAGAAGTCCGCGCGGACCTCCGAGTTTTCATAAAAGGGGTGTGGATATGAAAGCAGTGTCAATGACATCTCCCAGATTTCATGACAGGGGTTTCGACATCTCCCATGTTTCACGGCCCGCACTTCTTCCCTCGGTGCATCCCCAGGCCTCCACTCGTCCGCGCACGCGCCGCCGGCCATGATGCGCTAAGCCCTCTCTTCGTTTTGTTTGTTTGTTCGATTGTTTTATTTTTGTATTATTCTTGTGATTAGTATTTCGATATTTTTATTCGTATTGTTCTTCATATTATTGTCGCTATTTTTGAACGTACTGCATGCAGACATCTACATAGTGTGTATGCTGTCGGCGTTCATGTACACACGAGCTCGTTCATGTGTCTCTCTCTTTGTTGACATACATGCAGAACCGCGTGGGTCGCATTCTGGTTCCTCCTGGAGCGTCCCTGCCGGCACGGCTGGAGCCGCTGTGGACTGACTTCTGACCCCCGACCTAGGGACCGCCACGAAGGAATGGGGGTCGTGGAGGACAGGGGTCCGAGACGGCTTTCGCCTTCCCCAGGGCCTCCAGGCCTCGAGAAACGACCGGGGATGGGGAGTTGGTCCCGAGGAGAGGCCCCAGGGTCTAGGAACTTGCTTCCCACAGGACCCCATCTTTCATGCCAGTGGACCTCCTTGGTCTCCTCCTCCTCCTCCTCCCCCTTCTCCTCGAAGTTTTTCGCCGGCCTTGGCTTTGGGTGGGAATCGGGCTACGGACTTCGTGGGGCTAGCTGGTTAGGCGAGGGTGGGTGTGGGGTTGTCGCCGAGGGAGCGCTTTGTGGACACCGTGCGGCAGTGGTTCCGACCAGTTCGGCCAGGGAGAAAGGCTGCCGACCTACTTGAGGTCACCCGCGGGTTGTGCGGAGCTGGGACCCAGCGTCCTCAGCTAAGTACAGAGTTCGGCCGTGTGCAGTCTGGCCCAGGGACGGCCTGTGTGTCTGGGCAGGGCCCACGAGGGCATCGGGATACGCTCCACGTTTAGCGCGTGAGATCGTCGAGTCTCGCTGAAGGGAGCAAGAACCACCCAGACCAGACAATCGGCGTTCACTAAACGGCCCTGGGCGTTTTTTACACAGCCCTGCCCTGTTGGACTCCTTCTCTCTGGGGGTGCGTTTACTAAACGCCTTCGCGTGTCGGGGCGGTATTAGTAGGGTGGAGTGTCTGCCCTCGACTCGCCGAACCCCTCCTCTCCCCCTCCTCCTCCTCCTCCTGCTCCTCCTTCTCCTCCTCCTCCTCCTCGTCCTCCTCCTCCTGCTCCTCCTCCTCCTCGTCCTTCTCCTCCTCCTCCTCGTCCTCCTCCTCCTCGTCCTCCTCCTCGTCGTCGTCCTCCTCCTCCTCCTCCTCCTCGTCCTGCTGCTCCTCCCACGGCCTCGGCAGGGCGGCCGGGCCCCCCCCCACCCGCCCCCCTCCAGGAGAGGGTCAGCCGCGTCCGGCCCAGCAGCGCCGTTGGGCCGCCGGGGGCTGGGCTCGCCCTGGAGGGATCCAGACATGGGGACGGGAAGAGTGATGAGAGGACCAGCGTCGCAATCAGGAGGGGAGGAGGAGGAGGAGGAGGAGGAGGAGGAGGAGATGAGAGAGGAGGAGATGATGATGATGATGATGATGATGATGATGATGCTGATGATGATGTGATGATGATGATGATGATGATGATGATGATGATGATGATGATGATGATGATGATGATGATGATGATGATGATGATGATGATGATGATGATGATGATGATGATGATGATGATGATGATGATGATGATGATGATGATGATGATGAGGAGGAGGAGGAGGAGAGGAGGAGGAGGAGGAGAGGAGGAGGAGGGGGAGGGGGAGGGGGAGGGGGAGGGAGGGGGAGGGGGGAGGGGGGGAGGGGGAGGGGGGGGGGATGGGGGGGGATGGGGAAGGAGGGGGAGGGGGGAGGATGAGGAGGAGGAGGAGGAGGGAGGAGGAGGAGGAGGGAGGAGGAGTGTCAAGCCGAAGTGACGAGGTCAGAGGTCAGGAGAGCTGCCCAGCACCTGGGCCAGTGCATTTAGCGAAAGGCTCCTCTTGAGGTGTGGCACTGGTTCTCCAGCTTATCTTACTGCTGCTCCCTGTCACTTCTCGTGGTTGCTCCCCGCCGTTCATGCTTTTCCTCCCCTGTGTTCTTCTTCGGTCTGTTCGGGTTTCCTTCGCCCGTGCCCCCTGCTTCCATGCTCCTCCTCATCCTCCCCGTCTCCTCCCCCTCCTCTCCCCTCTTCTCCCCTCCCTTACCCCCTCCTTTCTCTCTCCCCGCCCTCTCCCTCCCTCTGTTCAGTCCTGTCCTCATTTCCCCCATCCCCCCATCCCTCCATCCCTCCCCGCTCGCTCCTCCCTCCTCCCCCTCTCCCCCCCCCTCTGCGAGGCTCCCTGGCGAACTGCGGTCCTTCGGACCCCCTCTGCTCAGGCTTCAGTTTGGAGGCCTCCCTGTGACCCAGGCCGTGGGGCGCTTTCTCTTCCTCCTCCTTTCCTTTTCCCATATCCTCTCTCCCATCCCTTTCCTGGCCTCCCTTCCTGCTTAGCTGCGTCCTCCCTCCCCTCCCCTCCCTCCTCCCTCCTTCCTCCTTGCTTTTTGTTCCTTGCTCATTGCTCCTTCTTCCTTCCGTCTTCCCTGTTCGTCTCCCGTCTTTGGTCATTTTCGATATTCGTCCCTGATCCTTCGTATATTCATAGGAATCCCTCATCCTTCCTCTTCCTTGTTCTCCACATCTCGCCCTCTTTTCTTCTACTTCCTCCTTCCCCGCTTCCTCCTCTTCCCTTCAGATTTCTGCTCTTTGCTTTATACTTTTCCCGTCCTCTGGTCACCATCCTATTATGTATTCATTGTTATTCATTCATCATTTCTCCTTCCGTGTTTCTCCATCCTTCCTTCTTGCTTCATCGTTCTTAATCACCCTTCTTCCATTTTTCTTCCTCTCCCGTCTTCCGCTCTCCCTTCCGTCCTTCCTGCCCCCGTCTCTTCCTTTTCCATGTGTTCTAACTTATTCTCTTGTCCTTCCTTCCTCTTCTCTCCTGCCTCCTCCCTGCTTCCTCCTTCCTTCTCTCTCCCGCGTCTCAGTCGTCGTTCTCGCGCCATCGCCGTCGCCGTCATCGCCGTCCTCGTCCTCGCCCTCGTCCTCGTCCTCTTCTTTGCCTTCGTGGTCGTGGTCGTCGTCGTCGTCGTCGTCCTCCTCGTCCCTATTCTCGTCTCCGTCGTCCCCGTTCTCGTCGCCATCCCCGCCATCGCCGTCCCCGAGCTCGGCGCCGCCGCCGTCGCCCCCGTCCCCTTCGCCGTCCTCGCCGCTGTCCTCGCCGTCGTCCTCGCCACCCCCCCTGCTGGCGCCCCCCGGCCTGGGCGGAGGTCGGGCAGCAACGCCGCGGCGCTGCACCGCCGGGCAGCACGCCCGACCGAGAGGGCCCCGCCGCCTCCGCCTTCGCCTTCCCCGCCGCCGTCGTCGCCGCCGCCGCCGCCTCTGCTTCCGCCGCCGCCGCCGCCGCCGCACTTTGGCGTCGCCGCCGCCGCCGTCGTCGTTGCCGCCGCCGCCGCGCGGCGCCGCCCTGCGCCGCCGTCGCCGCCGGCGTCGCCGCCGTCGTCGCCACCGCCGGCGCCGTTGCCGTCCTGCGTCGGCGCCGCCGCCGCCAGGTCGGCGGCGGGCCGTCCTCCAGGCCGGGCAGCGCCAGCTCGGCGGGCCACGCCCCCCGATACGGCGGGGTGCCGCGGCGGCTCCGCCCGCTGGGGCGGTCGGAGCAGAATCGGGGTCTGGCGGCGCGCTCGGGGCGCGAGGCTCGTGGTTCGAGGCGTTTTTGTAGCAAATCGTAGGAGCCTTGTTTGTCTTCGCAATTCCGTCCTTAGAAAGAAAGAAAGAATGCGCTGGCGTCGATTAGCGTCCGGCAGTCGATGAGGTAGCGCCGATTTATCTTCAACTAGCGTTGATGTAACGTCGATCAGCATCGATTTCACGTCGATTAGGATCGAATCACAGGAGCCAACAAGTGGGAGGCTCGAATGGGTTGCAGCCGAAGAGGCGTTTTGGCGTTCCGTTTCTTGTTTGGCCTTTCAGGTTTTTTTCGTCACGGTGGCTGGATCCCCGTCGAGATTTTGGCCAGAAGGCACCCCTATGCCCATGCGAGGTCTGGAGGGAGGTGTTCTAGCGTTTCGTTGTTTTGTTTGGCCCTCCAGGGAGCCTCTCGTCACCGCTGCTGGATTCCTGGCGAGATTCTGGCCAGAAGGCACCTGATGCCCTGTGCGAGGTCTTGGGGCCGACTTTGACGCCCGAAGCCCAGGCGGCGCGGTCGGGGCTCGAGGTTTACTCTCTGGCTGCTTCGCGCACTCCGCGGGCCACCGTTTGCAGGCCTTCCGAGTGGGGTCCGAGCAAGTGGTGTCGGAGGATGGGCGCCGAATCGCCGATGCATTGACGGTGCGACTCGATGTGAAGCCAGGCGTTCTTCATGCCGACGGCGCCGATGCATCGGCAGTGCGGTGCGATGTCCGACCTCGTCTACTCGGCTCCCTGGTATCTTCGCCATGTGCCTGTGTGCTGGTGGACACTGGGTTGGGCGGTGGCAGTCTCTCCGAGTTGGTGTGTCAGGTTCGCGTGGTGGAGAGTCGGTCGCTTGGTAGATTGAGTCCAACACTCAACGGAACACGTTCCCGCCTAAGTTTCGACATCGAGGCCCGAAAACACGCCAAATCATCCTTCGTGGGCTGTCGGGGTATCCTGGGGGACTCTTCCAGGGGGGTCTCTGGGAGGCTTCAGGGAATTTCCTGGGCAAGGCGCTTCCTGGGGCCTCTTGAGAATTTCTCGGGGGCGGTATCGGCCAGTTTTGGTCCACATTTGCCCAATCTGGGGCCTCTGAGGGCTTGCTTGTGGCTTGGGCTGTATTGTGGTCATCCTGAGGCCTGGCGTCCATTGCTTCCCGCTCTTGGGTCGCTCTTGGGCCGCCCTCTTGGGCTCCTCCTGGAGTACTCTTTCGGGGTTCTTTTGGGCTTTTTGGAGTCTTCTTGTGGGACACGTCGGGATCCTAGAAGCCCATTCGAGCCCGCATGGGCGAGATCGTCATGATCATCAAACACCGGATTTCGAGATCGTCATGGTCATCAGACACAGGATGCGTTTCAACGGTTCTGGTTTCGTGAACGTCTCTGAGGAGAGGCTGTTTGGCCATTTTGATCGATATTCGCAGTCCATTGGGCTGTCTTGGGCCAGCTTGGGCCATCGGGAGCCAGATTGGGGGCTGTCGAGGCCCTCTTGGGGCTCTCTCGGATCACCTGGGGCCGTGTGCCCTCTCGGGGCCATCTTGGAGGCAACGATCAAAGAGGGGGGATCCCCAGCTTCGGTTGCACCCTCTCGGAGCGCTCTTGGGGTGCTCTTGGGCGCTCTGGGGGCCGTCTTCAAGTCCTCCTGGGCACCTCTGGGGGCTGTTTTCGTCCATCTTGCAGCCATGTTGATGCCGCAGAAGCTCATCGAAATGGCGAGTGGACACGCACACACGCACACAGATCATTTGTCTCCCATCGGTACTGGAATGCTTTTGGCCTCTTGGGGGCAGCCTTGGAAGCCTCCGTGGCCATTTGCAGTCGTGCGGGAGCGGTCTTGGGGCCTTTTGGAGGCATGCTGGAGTCAATCCTCAGCTATTTTGCATAGAGGCCCGGGCCGTTGATAATCTTACAATCCCTTATTCTTATCTGTGCGAGCCTTGGGCCACTCCGCTGTGTGCAGAGGTCACGGCTGCGGACACCGCCGGGGATGGATCTCGAAGACCTCTCGAAGAGTGGCGGAGACGGATATCTGCCCGCTCCCGAGGTTGGAAGGCACGCCATCGGCGAGCACGCTTGGGCATAACGATTGACGACAACGACTTGGGCTCGCAGCAGCGCAGCACGCTCCGCGTGCCAGCGCCCGTCGGCAGGCAGGTGATCCTGCGTGACGGCGAGCGGTGGGCACGCGGAGGCGTGCGCGGCGGCGGAGGGCGTCGGCACGCAGAGGCTGCCAAGGACAGACGGCTTGGGAGTCCAGTTGTATGCCCTCGCGGCGCCGTCGTCGAACCGCACCGCTCCCCCCAGGGCTCGGGGCAGAGATTCCAGCACCTGTGGATGCGGATGTTTCCTCGCGGTGCAGAGAGAGAGAGAGAGAGAGATAGAGAGGGAGAGTGAGAGAGAGTGAGAGAGAGAGGGGGCGATCTGCTCTGTGTCTCTCGCTGTCGCTCTGTCTCTGTCTCTCTCTCTCTCTCTCTTTCTCCCCCTTCCTCGACTTTGTCGAAGTCACTGCGGGCCTCCCGAGGGAGAAGTTATCCAGCTGCCTGCGGCAAACGTCACAACGGTGCCAGTGCAGCATCGAAATGCTCTTTGAAGAGACTTGATGGGATTCTCTGGCACATGCTCAGTAGAACCATCTCGGGGTTGATTTTCAGAGTACTGGAAAGAGAACTACAGAGAGTAATTGTATTGACGCCATATGATGCCCCGAATAGCTTCCGATTTTTGTTCTACCAATGAGTCACACCGCAACCGATCTGGCCACAGCAGTTTCTTTTGTGCTCCCATGTGTCTTGTTGATCCCACGTCTACCCTACCTGTGACTTGATACGGGTCGGTTCGCAACAGTCCTCAGCACCGGTTCGGTCCCTGGTAAACCATTCGATGCAGTTAAGATTATTTGATCTATGTTGCCAAAGCCTCGTAAGTAGCAATGTGAGCCAGATGCGCGCGCTTGTGTGCGCGCATGACACATTCATTCAGAAACCATCGGTTTCCTAAGCATTGCAACGTAGAGCTCGTCAAAGAAGCATAAGCAGTCGATTGCTTGTAACAAGGCGTTTCCTTTTAATTTTGCTGCGCGCGTGTTAGTGCTCTTCCGCGCCCTAGTCAATATGCGCGTATGCCTTCATCAGCTTGCACGGCCCTCTGCGAGGGCTCAGTGATCAAGTTGATTAGATCTTCAAGAATCAGACAAAAAGTGTACGTCACGTCTTCCTTCAGCATGTTGTGAGTAAGTTTCTCATGCTAAGAGAGGTACTGTACCTGGGCCGAACAGTGTCCGCCCCCGTTTCCTTGTGTGTGTGTTTCAAATGGTTTATGTACTCCACGCCTATCCTACCTGTTCGATAGGTGAACTTGTTGTTTCGCCATGTCCAGCCCGCCACGGTCTCTTTGTACAACGTATTACGGACTGGACATTTATGTGTGTTTTACACATGTTGCAATTTCCTTATGACGTCGTGACATGCGGGCCCACATATTGTTTTCGGAACCTTTCAATGCAGACCTCTTCAATGACACAAGGGCAACTGGTGGTTCCCAATGCGTTTTTGACATCCGATGCCAGGCTTTCTCCACGTGCGCAAATACTAATCAACGCTATTATCAGGATACCGCATGACTTCATTGACTTGCACGGTGTCTGAGGGGATTCAGCGATGGAGTTGATTATTCCCCACATCCTATGTGGGGTTTTTGTTTTCTCTGCACACCCTCCGCGCAGGATCTCTCCTCCTCCTCCTCCTCCTCCTCCTCCTCCTCCCTCTCCTCTCCTCCTCCTTGCTTCCTCCTCCTCCTCCTCATCATCGTCATCACCATCACCATCACTCATCATCATCATCATCATCATCATCATCATCATCATCATCATCATCATCATCATCATCATCATCATCATCATCATCATCATCATCATCATCATCATCATCATCATCATCATCATCATCATCATCATCATCATCATCATCATCATCATCATCATCATCATCATCATCATCATCATCATCATCATCATCATCATCATCATCATCATCATCATCATCATCATCATCATCATCATCATCGTCATCATCATCATCATCATCATCATCGTCGTCATCATCATCATCACCAGTCACCATCAGCATCGCACGATCACTCATCATCATCATCATCATCATCATCATCATCATCACTCATCATCACTCATCATCATCACCATCATCATCACTCGATCACTCACTGACTCGCTCATCATTATCATCATCACTCACTCACTCATCATCATCACTCACTCATCACTTCGTCATCACTCACTCGTCTGTGAGTGAATTGTGAGGAAGTCTCAGGCGGGAGCCCCCTCCCCATGGTTCCCGCACTTCATGTTGGTAATCCGAGCGGGTCATCGGCAACCTGTAACTGTCGTCACTTTTGGGCTCCTCAGGCTTGAATATGGAGGAAGTATCAATCGGGAGCCTCGTCGGAAGGCCCAGGCGGGAGCCCCCTCCCTATGGGTCCCGCACTTCATGTTGGTAATCCGAGCGGGTCATCGGCAACCTGTAACTGTCGTCACTTTTTTCCCCACATCCAAAGTGGGGTTCTTGTTTTCGCTGGACACCCCGCGCAGGAACAGGAACACACACACACACACACACCCACTCACACTCACTCACACTCTCTCATCATCAACCTCATCAGCATCATCGATGATGCTCTCTCACATGCTTAGTCACTCACATACTCATCATCATCATCACTCGCACTCTCTCACACGCTCACGAACATCATCATCATCATCCGGCACATCATCATCTCATGAGAATGTCAGTCTCAGGCGGGAGCCCCCTCCCTATGGGGCCCGCAGATCATGTTGGTAATCCGAGCGGGTCATCGGAATCCTGTAACTGTCGTCACTTTTGAGCTCCCCAGGCCTGAAAATGGAGGAAGTCTCAGGCGGGAGCCTCGTCTGTGAGTGAATTGGGAGGAAGTCTCAGGCGGGAGCTCCCTCCCTATGGGGCCCGCAGATCATGTTGGTAATCCGAGCGGGTCATCGGAACCCTGTAACTGTCGTCACTTTTGGGCTCCTCAAGCCTGAATATGGAGGAAGTCTCAGGCGGGAGCCTCGTCTGTGAGTGAATTGGAGGAAGTCTCAGGCGGGAGCCCCCTCCCTATGGGGCCCGCAGATCATGTTGGTAATCCGAGCGGGTCATCGGAACCCTGTAACTGTCGTCACTTTTGGGCTCGTCAAGCCTGAATTTGGAGGAAGTCTCAGGCGGGAGCCTCGTCTCTGAGTGAATTGTGAGGAAGTCTCAGGCGGGAGCTCCCTCCCTATGGGGCCCGCAGATCATGTTGGTAATCCGAGCGGGTCATCGGAACCCTGTAACTGTCGTCACTTTTGGGCTCCTCAAGCCTGAATATGGAGGAAGTCTCAGGCGGGAGCCTCGTCTGTGAGTGAACTGGGAGGAAGTCTCAGGCGGGAGATCGAGGCGCGGGCGCGGAGCTTGCTGATGTTCAGGCCCAGCGAAAGGGAGTTCACATGGCAGAGCTCGGGGGCGCACAGCGTGCGCCGCTCGGGGTTCACCCTGACGCACGCGTCCTACCTGACCTCCACGCTGTCGCAGGGCCAGACGCTGCGCAAGGGCGTCACCATCGACTGCGCGAGAGACGAGGACGCTGGCCGCACGGGCATGTCGGACGAGCAGTGGTGGCTGCACCTCTACGTCATGTTCTCCCGCGCCACGTGCATGCGGAACATGCTGATCCTGCGGCCGCCGCCGCGAGAGTTCCTGGAGTGCGGGCCGCCGGCGTCCCTGCGGAAGGCGCTCCTGGAGTTCGACAAGAGAGCGGTTTTGTCCAGGGCGGAGGCGAAGCAGCTCGCGGCAGAGCTGGGCTTCGTGCTGCCTTCCGCCTGAGCGCGGCTGCGCCTCGCTCGAAGCCCGCGGGGTTGTCCCAACGGCTTGGTCTTGCGCGCCAGCGGCTCGCGGGGTTGTCCCGACAGCCTGGCCCGCGGGGTTGTCCCAACGGCTGCGCGACGTGACCAGTAGAGAACGCGCCTGTGCTGGCCGTGGCGGCGACGGCGCCGAGGAACATCGACATGCGCGCTCATGCAACAGGAAGGGGAGGAGGTGGCGGGGCGCGGAACAAACAGGGGGGCGAGGATGGGGACAACGTAAGGAGTGGAAGGGGGGCCCGCGCCAAGGCGAGAGGAAATATACGCAGAAGAGACAGCCAGGACGCCTCACCAACCACGAGGACGACGGTGATGGCTTTTTCCAGATTCGCCCAGAGGATTCTTATGTGGGGTTCTTCCGTCGGAGTAATTGGGTTCTCAGGCTTGAATTTGGAGGAAGTATTAAGCGGGGGCCTCGTCTGTGAGTGAATTGTGATGAAGTCTCAGGCGGGAACCCCCTCCCTATGGGTCCCGCACTTCATGTTGGTAATCCGAGCGGGTCATCGGCAACCTGTATTTGTCGCACTTTTGGGCTCCTCAGGTTTGAATTTGGAGGAAAACCTGTAACTGTCGTCACTTCGGGGGTTCCCAGGCCTGAATTTGGAGGGAATATCAAGCGGGAACCTCGTCTGTGAGTGAATTGTGAGGAAGTTTCAGGCGGGAACCCGCTCCCTATGGGTCCCGCACTTCATGTTGGTAATCCGAGCGGGTCATCGGCAACCTGGCAGCAGGTGATTGCTTTCTTGGGCAAGCTGGGAGTTTTCGGACGCGACTGGGCTGGAACGAACAAAGCTTTATGGCAGGGTATAGTGTCCTATCCTACAGCGCATCCTGTGGTATCCTGCGTCGTCTCGTACGCAGCATCCTGTATCGTGTACTATCCTACCCTATCCTGTCCTGTCCTGCCTAGAGTCCAATCCCACATCGTATCCTTATCGCGCCCTCCGCAACCGACCAGATTGTGGCATCCTATCCCACGTGGGAGGCTGGGCTGCACGGCCCACGAGCGAGGGCGACCCCCGACCAGAGGCCACAGGGGGCCGCGGCCGGGGGCCACGACCAGGCACCGCGGGCCATGGATTTGGGCTTTGGCGACGTCCGCCGGCCTGGGGATGTGTACATGTGTGTGTGTGTGTGTGTGTGTGTCTCTCTCTCTCTCTCTCTATATATATATATATATATATGTTAGCCAACGTGGACCCCAAAGAGTGCGCTTCTAGCAATCTGTGTTGTGCATTCAACGTGGTGCAATCTGGGGTGCGCAATCCACGTATCTATATATCCAATGGCCTGGGTTGTGGGTATGAAGCCTATTGGATGTTCGCTGGGATCTCGTGGGAGGCTTCTCGGGGGTCGTCTTGGAGGCAGTTTGGACGCCTCTTGGGGGCTGGTTGGGGGACTCTTGGGGCCTCTTTTGGGTTTCGTGGGGACCTCTTGGGGACCTCTTGGGGGCCTCTCGGGCCTCTGGGGGCCTTCTGGTGTGGAAGGCTCGGGTTTTCGGTTCGTGTTCCCTCTTTTGGGCCTCATTTGGGCCGTTTTGGGCGCCTCTTGGGCTGTCTTGGGGCCCTCTTGGGCTGTTTTGTGGCCCTCTTTGAGGCCTCTTGGGTTGTCTTGCGGTGGGGGCCTCCAGGGCCGTCTGGGAGCGTCGGGGAGCCGATAGGGCAAGACCGCCCAAATCCTTCAGAATCCCAATGAACCATTTATGATTTTGGCCTCTTGGGGCTCTCTTTGAAAGCCTCTTGGGGGCCTCTTGGCTTGGGGGCCTCTTCAGCCGTCGTGGGCCCATCTGAGGCGTCTTGGAGCGATTGTTCGGCGACTCGAGGCCGTCTTTGGCCGTCTCGCAGGTCTCTCGGTGCTCTGTTGGCCCGTCTTGGAGCCCTCGTGGGCCCGGCAGTATTTGCTGTGCAGGTTTGCGGTGCAATGTGTGTTGTGCAAGCCATGTGGTGCAGTCTTTGCGGCTCAATACATGTGGTTCAAGCTGTTTGGTGGCAGTCTGAGTGGTACAATGTGTGGTGTAACCTTTGTTGTGCAATGTATGTGGTGCACTCGATTTAGTGCAGTCTACGTGGTGCAACATATGCGTATATGCATGCATATACACTGTGCACTCCATGTGGTGCAACACATATTGTGCAATCCATGCGGTGCACTCTATGCGGGTCAACAGGTATTGTGTAAGCCATGTGGTGCAGTTGAAGTGTAGCAATATTTGAAGTGCAATCCATGTTGTGCACACTATGTGGTGCAACCTACAGGGTACAATCTATGTTGTGCAATATCTGTTGTGGATTCCTATGTTGTGCAATCTATGTGGTACCACCTAGGCGCTGTAATCTATGTTGTGCAAGCTCCGTGGTGCAGTCTGTCTGGTGCAGTTTTGTTTGTGCAATCTAAGCGGTGCAGTTTTTGTTGTGCAATGTTGGGCGGTGCAATCTATGTTGGGCAATCTTGGGCGGCGACCAGTCGGCGACGGGGCGGCGACGGTGGCCACATAGCCGCCAGACCGAAGACACGGCCCAGTCGACGGGCGGCGACGAGTCGGCAACGTGGCGGCGACGGCGGCCACATAGCCGCCAGTGCCGAAGACACGGCTTGAAAACCCCTAAGTGCAAACACTGTTTTGGGCATGTGTATGTGTGTATATTTATAATGCGTATGTATATATGAGTAGATGTATGCGTATTTGTATGCATGTATGCATGCATACATGTATGTATACATGTATGTATGCATGCAGGCAGGCAGGCAGACAGGCAGGCATGCATCTATGTATGTATGCATGCATGCATGCATGCATGCATGCATGTATGTATACATGTATGTATATATGCATGCATGTATGCATGTATGAAAGTATATGTATGTACGTACGTACGTACGTACGTACGTATGCACGCATGCATGCATGCCTGTCTGCATGTATGTATGTATGAATGAATGTATGTATGCTCGCATGCGGGCATGTATGTATGTATGTATGCATGCATGCATGCATGCATTTATGTATGTATGTATGTATGTATGTATGTATGTATGTATGTATGCATGCATGCATATATGTATGTATGTATGTATGATGAAGTGAGAGTCTTCGAGCGGGTATTAATGTATAGTGTTGGTCCAGCTTTGCTCCCCAACAGCAAGCGTGCTTCCATAGCTTTTCGGGTCAACCGCAACGATGACGGCCTGAGGGGCCAGGTTTGCGGTGGCCATCCAGGGAGGTCACAGATGCCCGCCGCGCACTGATGGTCCCTCCGCCGCCCTCGGAGACAGGCAGCGCCGCGAGCGCGGTACCACCCGAGTCGAGCGCCTTCGCGAACCTCAGCTGGTGGCTTGCGCCGCGGGCGCTAGGCGCCCTGGGCTTGCTCGTCGCGCTGCTGTCGTGGCGCGCCGAGACAGGCCGTGGGAGCCTGGTGCGCCTCGGCCTGGGCGCCGCGCTGATCGTGGTGGGCGCCTTCTGGGTCTGCGTCCAGACGGTGAGAGGCTGGTGGCGCGCCGCCACGGGGCAGCAGGCCGAGGTGGAGGCCCTTCGCGCCCAGCTGGCGGGCCTGACGCTGGACGGAGGCCCTGCGAGAGGCACTGAGGCTGGGGGTGGCGGAGGTGCACCCGAGCTACCAGCATGTCCGCCGCCGAGCGCACCACCACCAGGCATGGTGCAGCCTGGGGTGCCGTCAGCCCCCCCCCACAGCGTGGACCCCGCCATGGACGCGTTCCACGCCTTCGCCACGGGGGGGGGCTGCGCTGGGCCGCTGTCGTGGACTGCTGCGCCGTCGGGCTTGCCAGCGCAGCCCGCGACGGCCGCAGGCCCGTCCGTGGCAGCGGCTATGCCGGCGGTGCCAGGAGGTGGCCCAGGCGGGCCAGGGCTGCAGGCTGCCACTGCTGCAGCGGCTAGTGCCAAGAAGGTGAAGGAGGCGCTCATGATGCTACACGCAGGTGCGAGCTCAGACCCATGGTGGGGACGACGCTTCTGGAACTACGTCTTTCAGCTGGAGCAGGCTGGGGACCTGAATCCTGGAGTGCGAGCCGCCCTAGCCGCTCGTGGCTATGTGGGTGCCGAGAC
Organism: Prorocentrum cordatum; assembly: GCA_963575745.1. Taxonomy (NCBI): domain Eukaryota; class Dinophyceae; order Prorocentrales; family Prorocentraceae; genus Prorocentrum; species Prorocentrum cordatum. The sequence continues at coordinate 193,813 of CAUYUJ010006803.1, forward strand.
TCGCTCGGCACCCGACGTGGAATCGTTGAAGGCCGTGCTGTCGGGGTTCGAGAATATGGAGACGACCAACACGTTCGATGGCACGTTCGGGGCGCCAGCGGCGGCTGCGGGAGGAGCCGAGGTAGATGCCTGGGCCCACTCACTGCCGCCGGACTTCAAGAGGGCTGGGATGGAGATCTATCGGGATATACGCGCGGCTGGGAGCACGAGCATCAGGCATTGGCTTCAGTCTCAGTATTCAGGATATCGAGGAGGAGAGCAGTGGCAGTCGCTGTGGAGCACGGCGGCGACGCTGGACTTCGAGCTAGGCAAGTGCGGGAACGACCAGGAGTTGATGATTTGTCTGAACACGAATGACAATGTGGAGATAGGGTTGCGCCATCTGTCGGCCTATGTGTACGAGTCGCGGACGCATGACAAGGCGGGCGCGGCCCGACTGCGGGCAGTCACTGCCCCAGGGAGTGGCATAGACATCGCGCCGGGCTGGCTCATCACGGAGGCGACGACACACAGCAAGATGGAGCATCAGCGGGCTGAACGAGTTTCAGCTGAGCTACGACGACGCAACGGCGGCAAGGGGAAGGACAAGAACAAGGGCCGTGGTCGTGGCGACAAGGGCTCGGGAGGCTGACGCCTGCCGGGGGCTCTCCACCTTGAGTCGCGAGGTGGGGGGCTACGAGATGCTCGCGAAGGGCAGCGACAGTTTCAGATGGAGGATGTTGTTGGAGCCCCCCCAGGCACGCACTGCTCAGTCTTCGCTCAAGGCGGGTCTGGGAGGCCAGAGGGTACCGGGCTGGAGGGAATCCCCCAGTCACGCACTGCTCAGCCTCATCCGCCGCCGAGCGAGGAGACCAGAGGGTGCCGGCCTAGGGGGGGGGGGGAGATGGATTGCCAAACCAGATAAGCCTAGTGAAGATGCGAAGTTCAGTTACACTCAGAGTTTCCCTTCGATATCTGAAATGGCCTCTGCTTTCGGCGTCAGCGATGCGGTCCTACCAGTTCCACTTCTTGTACAGCCAGGTCGTGTGTCAGTGCGTTCGGGTCGGAGTAGGCAGCGGCTGCGTCGGAAGCAGATGGTGAGGAAGGTTGCCAATCGAGTGCTCTGTGCTCTCAACTCGACCTACCTGGGCAATATGAAGCAGCAGACCACACCGTGGCGGCAGAAGTTTAGCAATGAGGTGACGACGAACTCTGCCGTCGGGCGGGTCCAGGCGCGGGCTATCCAGCACGCAAAGGGCCAGCTCAATGTTCGCCGGCTGTTCCCAGTGACAGGCGTACAAGCGACGCGTGAGCTACTGAAGTTGGACCAGATAGGCTACAGGAGAGTGCACAAGAGAGACGTCCACGCGGAGTTCATTGCCAACAGAGTGGACGAAGTGACGACGCTGAAGGTTGTCCCGCTACTCGAGGCGTCGCCTGCCGACGAGGCAGAGTACTGCGAGAAGGGGGAGAACGTCGTCGAGATGGCGGGCAAGTCCATGCAGCACGTGGGGGAACTAGAGAGGCAGTTTGGGTTCTTTGGGGGCCAGATGGAGCAGTGGATATCCTACCTTCATCGCGACGACCTCCCGCCGGGACTGTGGGTGTTCAGACCAAGGAGCGAGGTGATGACGATCAATGGAGTTTCAGCAGTTTTAAAGAAGGACGGATATAAGTTGAGGAAGCTCATCATGGCAGTGCCCACCAACTATCTCTGGAGTGATGTACGACGCCGTGGTGAACACGGACTAGGCGGAGGAGGTGCGCTTGCCATGATGCGGGCGCCAGGCATGGAGATGCACATGGCCCGTTGTGATGAGAGCAACGCTTTCTCTTCAGTTCTCTTGCCTGAGTGGATGTGGAAGTGGATGGCGACCCCCGCCATCCCTGCAGCAGCAGTGTGGTCCTTGTTGCCCGTGGACATGAGGAGCGAACTCCAGGAGTGGTCTCTGGTGTGCCCTTGCTACACCAGGCTACCGATGGGATTGTCTCATGCTGTTCGCATCCTGATGTGCATCAATCTGGAGGCAGCGGGAAGGACGCTGGTGAGGTCAGCCGCCTTCGGGGAATCCATGGAGAGCCAGTTGATTGATCTTCCTGACGAGGCCGTCGTGGAAGACGTCGAGTGGGTCAAGGAGAAGGCCTTGCGCCGCGCTGAGCGGCGCCAGGAGGCTGGGCTCTCCCCCGAGGCCTTCTCGGCTAAAGTCCGCGAGCTGAAGCAGGAGCGTCGCCGAGTGATCATCGTGCTGCGCGCGTTCGCGGGGGGCAGGAGGAATATGGATATCCAGCACTATGTGGAGGAGTTTGCTGTTGAATACGGGGTGGCGATCTTTTTCTTTGGGGTGGATCTTGCCTTTGATCATAGGTGGGATCTGGCGGGCCCCAAGCTGATCGCCATGCTGCTGGAAATGATCGAACAGGGCCGCATCGACATTATCATTGGCGCACCTCCCTGTGCCACGTGGAGTAGAGCGCGCATCCACGGAGGAGGGCCTCGGCCACTTCGATTTCGGTCGGGGCCTCTGGGCAGGAGTGACCTGTCGAAGGAGGAGCGCGTGAGGGTCACGGAGGCGAACGTGCTGCTCTTCAACCACCTGGCCTTGTGCGACGTGGAGGAGCAGTGCGGGGGGGGGGGGGCCTGTTCGAGCACCCTGCGGACCCGGAGGAGGAGCCGTTCCCGAGCATCTGGGGCCTGGAGGCAGTGAAGGGCATGTTGGAGCGACACGGCGTGCAGACCACCAGGATCGACCAGTGCATGTACGGGGGACCGTCTCAGAAGCCTACCACCCTGGCTTCGAACTTGGACGGCGTTGGCGAGCAGGCGCTGCTATGTGATGGGGGGCACCGTCACGAGAAGGCCTACGGGAAGAACGAGCGCGGCATCTTCAGGTCGCGCCGGCTACAGGCCTACCCGCCTGGCTTGTGCCGCATGATCGCCCTCAGTGTGGTCAGGGCGGCGCTACGGATGCTGACCGCAGGTCGAGGACCAGGGGGATGGCTCAGGACGGGGCGTGAGAAGCCGCGTCGCACCCAGTGGAGCTATGAGGGTGAGAAGGAGGGCCTCTTCGTGCTGAACGAGCTGTACCGCCGGGGCGGCAGCGTGCGGCTGCGTCCAGGCTTCCAGGCGATCTACGTGCACGTGGACGACGGGCTCAACATAGCTGCTTGCCCCAGAGGAGGGTCGGCTGACGTGGTGAGCGAGCAGATGATGCAGAAGGTCGCCGACGCCTGGGGGCAGGCCGGCTTCGTCGTCAACGAGCGCGAGAGGATCGAGGAGGGCTCGAAGATCGTGGGCTACGAGTTGCAGAATTTTCTGCCTCGTCTGAAGCTGGCTGGTGGCAAGGCCAGCTGTCTAGAGGCGGCTTTGACGTGGATCATGGAGACGCCCTGGGTAGACGTGGAGCTGCTCAGGGCGTTGGTGGGCGCGTGGCTGTGGGGGGCGCTCCTGAGGCGCGAACTCATGGCCATCCCTGCCGCCGTGTTCGACCTGCTTGAGAAGAGGCAGGGCCGAGTAATACGATGGTGGGCCTCTGCCCGCCGTGAGGTGCGAGTCATGAGAGACATGGTCCCAATGATGTCGTGTGTCTTGGACCTACCGGCAGCGCCTGTACTCTTTGCTTCAGATGCGGAGGGCGCCAACCGGGTCGACCACGGCGGGTACGGCATCGTCGTGGCGCCCATCGCCCAGAGTGAGTCGGAGCAAGTCATCGGAGCGGGTACGAGGCCTGGACATACGGTTTCCAGGCTGGACGGCGCGGTCCTCCATTTGAATCGTGCCGATCGGGAGCTGCGTGGCCGCATCCCTGTGTCTCGCATCCCGCGTGAGCTGCTGCAGATCCCTCAGGAGATGTGGCACGAGCTGGACGCGGGGCGGTGGCGCTTGCCTGACCACATCATCTTGGGAGAAGGCCGAGCCGTGGTCAGACTTTGTCAGGCGCTCTCTCTTCTTCCAGGAGCACATGATCACGCTATCTGTAACATGGAGGAGAATGAACCGTTGGCCTCAGCTGCAGCAAAGGGGCGGTCGTCGGCCCCGCATCTCAATTACCTGCTGAGGAAGATTAGTGCACTTTCAGTGGCAACAGGCATCAAACTATACCTACCCTGGGTGGACACCGCGCACCAGACAGCTGATGAGTTGTCAAGGAGGAAGCGGAGGGGCTTTGTGCGCTCGGCGAGTCGGACCTCGTCGAGTCGACCCTGACCAAGCCGCGCGAGTGACTGAGAAGACTTTAGAAGTATATCGCAGCGCTGGGCCTCGGTTTTCGACTTGGGCCCTTCAGCGCGGCCTGCGTCCCAGCGGTGCTGACGAATTGGACAACCTTCTAGTTGAGTGCAAAAATGATCAGATTGAGAACCTCACTCCAGCGAATTTCGTGAATACAGTTGCAGCAGTTGAGTTTTTCTTCCCTCGCATGCGGGGGAAACTTCTGTGGAGCAAGGCTGTCATTGCAGGCTGGGAAAGAAATGTGGGGCGCAAACATACCGTGCCTCTCGGGAAGTTGCCTGGTAAGCTCCTCGGGGTTCACTTGGCCGCTAGAGGGAACCCGCGTCTGGGCCTTGCTCTCATCGTGCTGTGCCATGCGGGCCTACGCCCCTCGGAGCTCTTGGGAATATTGCCGGAGGATCTCATCTTCCCTAGCGATCTGGGCGAGAACATCAACATCGCCTCGGTCTCTATCGCTCTTGGGGCTCGTGCGGGGACAAAGCTCAAGAGGCCCCAGGTGGCGCGCATATTCCAGGAGGACCGGGACATCATGGAGGTGCTTGAGGACATCACAAGGGCCACCCCAGCTGGGACTCCGCTCTTCCCCTACAGCTTAGCCCAGTATCGTAAGGCTCTCAAGGGCACCGAGGGCTCGCTGGGTCTATCAATGGGGTGGGGGCCTCGCAGCCCCAGAGCAGGATGGGCAAGTGATTCGAGGGCCGAGGGGCTCTCGTTCGAAGAAGTTCGAGAGAGAGGAAGGTGGATTTCGGATGGGAGTTTGCGCATTTATCTCGACATCGTCGGTGCGAGCCACACCCTCACCCAGCTAAACACGAAGGGCTTTGCGCAGCAGCTGTACTGGCTCAAGAGAGGGTGGCGCCAGTACTTTCCTGCGTTCGTCTGGGGAACGCACCTCCTGCCAGGACATGGCGCCCAAGGGCTTCATCAGGGACAAGAACGCTGGGGGGTGGATCAAAGGCCCGGACTTGACGGAGGAAAACGTGCCACCGCTGCCGAGCCCGCCTGGGACACCGTCCAGCTGGGTGCAGTGCGTCAGTGCGCCGCCGTCGGGGGCCACGTCTCGGGCGGCATCGCCGGGGGCAGTATCGTTGGTCCTCGCCCCGCCCAAGGCCAAGAGCCCTGGTGCGCTGCCGCCAGCCACGGTGCTCGCGGTCCCACCTCCGGAGGCAGCGGGCCATCCACTGGCAGGAAGGCTGCAGTTCTACGCGCAGGCGCCGTTCAAGTCACAGCAGACCAGAGTTCAAAAGGGAAGCTTCCTCAAGTCGGCTGTTGGCTACAGTGAGGTGCTCAAGATTCTCTGCGGCCCGTGTTTCGTGCCTGCCATCATCCTCATGGTGCTCGTCGTCAGTTTCCCGCCGAGCATCTTCCCTAACATGTCCAGGGGTGCTGAGGCTGCGGCGTCCCTGGTGGAGGATGTGGCAGGCGCCGGAGGGGCTGTGGCGCTCGCGGCCCGAAACTTAACGTTGGCCGTGAGTGGTGCTGCGCTGTCAGTTGCAAGAAATTCGGCTACGTTCGTAGATGAAGCGTGGTCGGGGATTGATCTGCTGGGATGCCGCCTGAATGTCACAGGCGGCCGCTTCGTCGTTGACATCGGTGCGCGCTCTCGCCCTAGTATGATGAGGGAGCTCGAGCGGGGGTTGGCTGTGGTACCTGATGATCTGGCAGTGGAGTTGTGGGGTTCCATCAATGCTATTTCTGTCAGAGCGCCAGTGGCGGCGCGGCTCTCCTCTCAGTTCAACTTTACGGAGAGTTTCTCCATATGGGATTGGGAGGTGCTTCTTGTTGACGAAGAGGTGCTGGCAGTACGGTATTATTTCGCAAGATTGGGATTTGAATTTCAGTGGGCTAACCCGTTGTGCGCCTTAACAGGGGCCGATCCAGGAAGTGAGCTGGAGCGCATCACGACCAGGGTCAAAGATGCGATCGAGTCGGCAGTTGATGCCTCTGTGCTGCGGACCCCCTTGACCGCGCGCGAGGTGCTCCAGCTTCCCACCACGCGCCCTCCCCTTTGGTTCCGTCTCGGCCGGTGGGCCCACACTCAGCTCGATTGGCTGTGGTGCGCAAGCGGTGTTTGGCCTTGAGTTTCCACGGTGACAAAGCCATATGAGAGGTCAGGTCGGATACCGGGGTTTGGCATTATCTCAGAGCTTGCATTCAGTATACGGTTTGGAGTTCAGTTTTCCCTTGATGAATCGGATGAGGTCAAGTACAGTGGATACCCTCGGCCGAGGGATTTTAATTGGAAGCGAGTTTGCGACGCGTCTGAACTGGAACGTGGCAGGAGATATGGCTTTGGTCATCTCGTGGTCTGTTGAAAAATGAAGCTGATTATCGTGATAATCGTGAGTGGCGCTTGCTGTTGTTTCCTATTCTGCACAGGCTTCGCCTTGGCACGCCCTTCTTGTACAGGCTTCGCCTGCTCGTCTCTAGCTTTTCCCTTCCCTTCCCCTGGCCGCCGTGGGGGCGGCGCGGGGGTCGGGTGGGTGGGTCTCCAGAGGCTTTAGGAACTCAGCGCGTTTTGTACATTATGATGAAGTGAGAGTCTTCGAGGGGGTATTAATGTATAGTGTTGGTCCAGCTTTGCTCCCAAACAGCAAGCGTGCTTCCATCGCTTTTCGGACCCACCCGATCCCGCCCTTTGGAGTTCAAGGGATTTTCCCTTGATGAATCGGATGAGGTCAAGTACAGTGGAGACCCTCGGCCGAGGGATTTTAATTGGAAGCGAGTTTGCGACGCGTCTGAACTGGAACGTGGCAGGAGATATGGCTTTGGTCATTTCGTGGTCTGTTGAAAAATGAAGCTGATTATCGTGATAATCGTGAGTGACGCTTGCTGTTGTTTCCTATTCTGCACAGGCTTCGCCTTGGCACGTCCTTCTTGTACAGGCTTCGCCTGCTCGTCCCTAGCTTTTCCCTTCCCTTCCCCTGACCGCCGTGGGGGCGGTGTGGGGGTCGGGTGGGTGGGTCTCCAGAGGCTTTAGGAACTCAGCGCGTTTTGTACATTATGTATGTATGTATGTATGTATGTATGTATGTATGTATGTATTTATGCATGTATATATGTATGTATGTATGTATGTAGGTATGTATGTATGTATGTATGCATGCATGCATGTATGTATGTATGTATGTAGGTATGTATGTGTGTATGTATGTGTGTATGTATGCATGCATACATGTATGCATACATACATGCATGTATACATGTATGTACATTTATAGGTATGCATGTATGTATACTTGTATTCATGCATGCATGCATGCATGCATGCATGTATGTATGTATGTATGCATGTATGTATGCATGTATGTATGTACGTATGCATGCATGTATGCATGTATGTATACATTTATATATGTATGTATTAGACATACGTGTACGTACGTATGTCTGTCTCTCAGTCTGTCTGTATATATGCATGTATGCATGTCTGTATGTATGTATGTATGTATGTATGTATCCATGTGAAGGTATGTATACATACGTGAATTCTGTATATCTATTTAGAGATAAGGTATCGAAGACGCCTACGGCGAATCACCGCCGGCCCCTGCCTTTTTGGAAGCGCCTATGTGGCCGAACGTTGAGGCCAGACCTGCCAAACTATCGGACCATGTGTTCCCCGAATCGGTTTGGAAAGCCTTCGGGGAACACGTGGGCATCTTGAAGATCATCTTGGCCGCCTGGAGGCCATTTTGACCCTTTCGGGCCTTCTTGGAGGACGCCTTGGAGGGCTCTTGGGCCGTCTTGGAGGCCATCTTGAGCGTCTTGGAGACCTCTTGGGCCGTCTTGGGGGCTCTTGGGGCCGTGTCTTGGGCCTCTTGGGCGATCTTTGGGGGCACTTGGGCCGTCTCGGACCGTCGGAACGCAGAAAACAAGCAAATGCCACAATCCTTCAAAAACCCATGGGGAATCTATGATTTTGGCCTTTTCGGGCCTTCCTGGAGGCCCTCTCGGAGGCCTCTTGGAGGCCTCTTGGGCTGTCTTGGGCCATCTTAGGGTCATGTTCGGCCGTCTTGGTGGGCTCCTGGTCCGTCTGACGCCGTCGGAAGCCGTTTGGGGGGCCTCTATGGGCCGACTTGGGACCCTCTTGGAATGCTCCAGGGCCGTCTTGGAGGCCCATCTTGGGCGTCTGAAAGGCCTCCTTCGCCGTCTTGGGGGCCTCTTGGGGCCGTCTTGGGGCCCTCTTGGGCCGTTCTGGGGCCATCTTGGAGGCCTCGTGGGCGATTTTTCGGCGATGTTCGGGGGCTTTTGGGCCGTCTCGGGCCGTCGGAAGGCCGAAAAGAAGCAAATGTCAAACTCCGTCAAAAAACCTTCAGGAACATCAAGGTTTTGGGCCTCTTCTGGCCTTCCTGGAGGCCCTCTTGGGGGCCTCTTGGGCCGTCATCGGCCAGCTTCGAGCCAACTTCGGCCATCTTGGTGGGTTCCTGGCACGTCTGACGCCGTCGGGAGCCGTCTTGGGGGCCTTTCTGGGCCGACTTGGGGCCCTCTTGGGGCGCTTCGGGGCCGTCTTGGAGGCCATCTTGGGCGTCTTGGAGGCCATCTTGGGCGTGTTGGAGGCCTCTTGGGGCGTCTTGCTTGGGGTCCTCTTGGGGCGTCTTGGGGTCCTCTTGGGGCAGTCTTGGACTTGGGCCGTCATAGGGGCCCTTTTGGGGGCCTCTTGGGCGATCTTGGGGGCCTCTTGGGCCGTCTTGGGCCGTCGGAAAGCCGAAAAGGCGCAAATGCCAAAATCCTTCAAAAACCTAAGGAAAATCACAGATTTTGGCCATTTCGGGCCTTCCTGGAGGACGTCTTGGAGGGCTCTTGGGCCGTCTTGGAGGCCTCTTGCGGGCCTGTTGGGCCGTCGCAGACCATCTTGAGGCCATCTTGGGCCGTCTTGGAGGCATCTTGGGGCCATCTTAGCCGTCTTGGAGGCCATCTTGGGCCGTCTTGGAGGCATCTTGGGGCCATCTTAGCCGTCTTGGAGGCCATCTTGGGCCGTCTTGGAGCCGTCTGGAGCAGGAAACCTTTGCAACCGGGTTTGCGGCAATCTCCCGGGACCCCGGCGGGACGGGCCGAAGCCCCAGGGGGAGTTCTTTTGGAAAAAGGACCCAAACCAATCACATATAGTTCGGCACGCCAGGCACCCCTGCGATGAATCGACAGGGGGCGGCGGATAAGCAAGGCCTTCGGCCCATCCCGCCACCGTGCCTGGGTCGGGCGTCATTGTCCTCTAGGATGTTCGTTGGGATGTCGCGTGGGGCCTCTCGGAGGCCTCTTGGGTACCGTTTGGAGGCCTCCTGGGAGCCGTTTTGGAGCCTCTCGGGGCGTTTTCAGTGGGGGCCCCTTGACGCCTCTTTGGGGCCTCCTGGGGGCCTGTTGGGACGGAAGACTCGGATCTTCTATTCGTGTTCCCCCTATTGGGCTCTTCTCGGGGCTGTTTTCGGGCCCTCTTGGCCGTCCTGGGCGCCTTTGGGACCGTCTGGGGGCCCTCTTGGGGGCCTCTTGGGCGGTCTTGCGGCGGTCTTGGCGGCCTCTTGGGCCATCACGAAGCGTTGGAAGCTCGAAAAATCGAGGGCACCCCAAACATTGAAACACCAAAGGACAAATATTGATTTTGGCTTCTCGGAGCCCTGCTGGGACGGCTCTTGGAGGCCGCTTGGGACGTCTTGGGCGCTTTCGACTGTCTTGGGGCCCTCTTGGGCCAGCTGCGCTACCCAGGGGAATCCCGGGGAATCCCCAGCAATCCCGAAGAATCCCTGGGAATTCCCGGGAATCCGATGGAATCCTTGTGAAACATAGGGCCGTTGCATACAAGGTGTTGGGAGAAAAAATATTGAGAGATTGCAAGGTGGTTTGGTATCTTGGGCGATTGCTGGAGGGCTCGCTGAGCATCTCTTGTGTGCTGGAGGTCCTGGAGCGTCTCAGGGCCGTCTTGGAGCCGAGGAGCAGCTGAGGGACGAGACGTGGAGAAGACCTTTTGTTGAGCGACACGCGACGATGGGGATGCCCCCTGCGCAGTTGCAGAAGTCCAGCCCAATTTGCCGAGGGCGCTGTAGCTGATCACTAACCTTTGCCAATCAACGTGTTGCGTCGTACGTGTGCCCCCCAAAACGTTTAGATTGCGAGCATGCGATTTCTGTCGCGCGGGCGTCGACAATATCTCGAATGTCATACAGCCACCTCGATTCCATGGGAGTCTGGAACTCCAGAGGGGATTCCGAAACGGAGCGGAAGGCCATTACAAGCGAGCATTTTACCGTGGCGCCCGGACCTCTACCAGGGAACTGGGCAGACCCCGACTGCAGCTCTACACGGCCGTTCCGCGACAAGCTCTGGTTTCGGGGGCGGCCAAGAGGGGGGGTGGATGTCATGGCGGGGGCCATGATCTTTCCTGAGATTTCATGTCGCCTCTCCTTATTTCATTAATTACGTCCCTGGCCCCCCCCCCTCGGCCGCGCACATGCCGCCGACCATGATTTGCGCCCCCCTCCTCTTGGACGCCCCCGATGGTTGCACATGCCGATGGTGACCCTTCGGACCTGCCCTGTGCGATGGCACTCTGCGCTCGGGATCTCTTTCTGCCTCGTGTTCTGCGCCCCCCGCTCGGTGGAGGCCTGGCACCCCTGGTGCAGCTGGCAGCTCTGGTGGCCCGCGCGCGCGTGCCGCGTGCGGCAAGTCAGAGCTGTTCTCGCGCCGCGGGTCAAGCCTTAGCACGGTGGATGGACAACATCCAGCATTTTTTTGACTTTTGTTTTCGCCCCCCGCGCCCTCAATTTGATGTTGGCAGGCCGTGGCGCGGTTTTTCGATCTGCCGACTGGCCTCAATCTTGCACCCCGCGGGCGCAGCCAATCAACATTGAATCGGGGGCAGGGGGGGCGCGTGGAAGTTTGCGCCTTCGCCCCGGTTTGCGCGGGTGGTGCAGGATTTTGTCCATCAATCGCAGAGAGCTGGGCTCGAGGGACCCGCGCTGCCAGATCCCCTGCCGTGGGTGGAATCTG